>CM016561.1:5156270-5598331 GCA_003412495.2 Echium plantagineum
GTATTTTTTTTGTATTTTGCTAGAAAAGATTTATAATAACATCTTTACATAAACAGTTTTTTTAGAATATACATATTAAGAGACTAAGATAAAACATATATAAGAATATGATGAAACATATTTAAGAAATCAAGTTTCAAATTTAATTTTCAATCAAATATTTTCCTTTCTTAACATGTGCCCTTAAAATATATTGTATAAAAATTGTTAATATAAATATGTAGTTTCCTGCTACTAAAATTGAGTACATATGAAAAATCATCAATATTAATGGATAATTATATCCTTGATAGACCATATTCATTTTGAATATTAGGTGTCCGGTTAGCAAATTTTGTTTAGTTAAATCTTGTAAAACTGTTATATTAACGATCTCACGAATTCAAGCTGCATAAATATGCGAGACTATGATTACTTAATACTTTAGTTCTAACCAGTTGAGCTATGTCGAAGGGCAAAAAAGATTGTTTGGTTTTGGAAGCAATCTACGTGGTCTCTAGTTGGATTTCTATTTTCTTCCCGCAGACTCATCAAATGGAGGAAATGAATCATTTGACTTTGATTTTACAAGTTGATGTGATCCACTACATTCCTCTACCATATCCCATCGATGTAAGCTTGTCATACACTAGATTTATTAATTATTATATGTCTTTGTGTAAATAAATTACTG
Organism: Echium plantagineum; assembly: GCA_003412495.2. Taxonomy (NCBI): domain Eukaryota; kingdom Viridiplantae; phylum Streptophyta; class Magnoliopsida; order Boraginales; family Boraginaceae; genus Echium; species Echium plantagineum. Next base: position 5,156,944 of record CM016561.1, read on the forward strand.
TAGTAACTAAATTGATATGGAATTTATCATATGAGAATTGGTTCATCAATAATTTTAAAAATTAAATTCATCGTGTATGTGTAGCAAAACTTGTGATTGTACAAATCTTGCAATCAATATTTGAATTACAATACAATCTAGCTCAATACAAGCAAATGCCTAAATGCTAAGATAAATAGTCTCATAAAGTCTAAAAGGGGGAAAAATAGTCTCCGAGCCGTGACTTTATTTGATCTGTTCGATCCGTTTTTATTTGAATGACCTAATTCGTCTTACTAACTAATCCTTGGAACAAAAAAGGAGGAGTTTTATTGATGATCGTAGATGCAACTCCTCATCAGACTTTTAAATTCGAAGTTGTAATATGCGTCTGAATCTTTTCGGTTGGGATAACGGAAAGAACGCCTTTGTGTTCTGCATAAAATTAATTTTAGTATGAACGTGCATTCGAATACAAATTGTAATATTCACATTTATTTGGTAAATAACTTACTTGCAATCTGGATGGCCTGTTGGCGGGATAATTTAGCAGAGAATCCACTTGCAGAGTGCTTGTAAGAATGAATAAATGCTGCTCTGGCTGCCTCGTCGCTATCAATTCATCATTATTATGTCAATCGAAATGCACTGCTAGACCATTCGATTATCTGAATGATCATACATATCAAGGTGCCAAAACAAAATTAAATTAATCTAACCTGCCATAAACAGAGGCAAGAATCTTGAGATGGAAGGCTTTAGGTTTGACCCCTGGCATGGGAGCTTCTGTGTAGACTATGTATACGCCAGAATCAGGCGTGGACGTGGAAGATGCGGTTGGTGAAGCGGGGGCTGGTACCCCCGCCAATTTGGCCGCGTTAGATTTCACAATCAACGACAAGACCAAAACCGAAGATGATAATAATAGGATTCGCATTAGCGAGTTTCGGCTTGTTTTCTGCATGGTTACTAATGTAAGTAGGTTACGTTGGTGGAGTATGGAAATTATATGGGAAGTGTTATTATTATGTCTCGATAGATTTTTTTGATTGTTGAGATGAATGGGAAAGTTATGTTGTGAGTTGTTTTAATGTTGAAATAGTGTTTTAGCGTGAAGTTCGGTTTTGTTGTGAAAATATAGAGAGTTGAAACACAACCTTGAGTTTGCTATGTGCCTATGTATGCAAATTAATGGCATTAATCACTCCTGCTTTCGATGGTCAGTTTACACTTTTTTATCATTGATTGATTTTACATTTCTACCATCAAATTTTCATTAGTTAAAGTGTGACATAAATAGTAGCACAAACAATTCACGGCACAATTTGATAAAAGTCGAGACTCAATCTAAGGTTGGCAAAATCCGGAGCAAGATTGGGTCAAAATCAACACGAATGCTGGGTGGAAATTAGCCTTGAACGAGGGTACAATGGGGGTGATCTGTCGAGACCATAACAGAAGGTACATGGGGGCTTGCTTCAAGCGGATTCCATGGGTGAGCAGCCCCCTTGTAGCTGAGGCATATGCGTTAAGGGAGGGGCTTCACATGGCATGGAAATTGGGCTTTCGAAAAGTGGAGCTGGAGAGTGATTCTTATGTTGAGGGGGTAACAACGAATGCAAACAGAGATAGAAGCAATCACAGGTGACATACTAACTTGGCGGAGTTTATGGAGGTCAAGTTTTAGTTTGTCAAGAGGACGATCAACAATGCGGCACATTTGATTACTCATTGGGATTATCGAGGAGTTTTGGAGGCGGAATGGCTTTCAAGTCCTCCTATTTGGCTAGTATCAGCCCTTTAATCGTATTTCTTTATTATGTATTGTACTTGGTGTGTGGGTCGTGGATTTTACTGAACGATCTTTTGTATCATGATATTTTTTATACAATCATATCGTTTGAATGAAAAAAAAGTCTAACATTTTCGTTGGTGCTTGGTCTTCACCATCTCCTTACTATTGGTAGACTTTTAAATTTACTCTTATGTCAAATGAAAATTAACGTTTTAAACTACATATTACACACTAGAGAAACAATTTAAAATGCTACAAAGTTTAATTAACTAATGTAATCTTCAGGATACTAAAGAGATAAACCGAAGAAAAGCCTACAAATAATTAAAATGATGATACTAAAATATTGAAAAGGAATAAGCATATAGTAATATAATTATTTATTTATTCATCATATATATATGATTACCAATTATACATTTTGGTTAATGTATATGGGTCAAAAGGACGGTGAATATCAGTACCTATAAAGAAACCATCGGCTTGTATTACCCAATGGCATGTGTCAGTTCTACTAGAACAATAGTTTGCAAATAAGCTATGATTAAATACTTCAAATGCTTTGTCTTTTCCGTTAAACCAAAAATGACAAGCAAACATTGTGCTTCCCCCTAAATTTCGTCTAAAATTCCAGCTAAAATCTTTACCTGGTGCAATAGTACGAGTTCCTAATTCATCATCTTTAGAGAAACAATGAGCTGTAATTGGTGGGTTTGTTTCTCCAAAATTATTGCTAATAACAACCCCTTCTCCACAGACGTTTGTAATTTGAATAAAACTTAGACAAAATATGAAAATTAATGGTATCATATTCTTCATGTTATGAATTATGATAGAAGAAGAATGGAAAGATGTGATATCAATAACCTGTTACATCTGTTATTTATAACAACACCAAGAATACAAATTTAATTTTGTGGGTTGTCATTTTTCAAAAATGTAATTAAGGTAGATTTATTTCTAAAAGTGAAAATGAATGTAAAAGTTGATGCAACAAACTATGAGGATAAGACTCAGTGAAACACGTAGGCAAATTACAGATCAGATATATTTGATGTTCATAATGTTCTTCATGGGGTATTAAATATGTATCTAGTTGGAAATGTATTTTCCTCATTTAATAAGACTAGTTAAATATGCACAATACAACATGTATGTTATCTTAATACTTCCTTCGATCCTAAATGATTGATATATTTTTTTTTATGATAAACAAAACACGATTTGAAACGTAAACATTTTTTTATTCTACAAACAAAAAAAAATAGAAAAAGTTGACATTTCATAAATATATATCGAGACGAATCTAACAAGATCCCACATAACTATATTACATCTTATCGTTTAATGAGAATCTTGATCAAATTTTTTAAGGCTGGCGATATTGCCAGAGCAATTTTGATTCTGCCAGAGCAAAATTTGATGATTTACCTATTTTAGCCTTTCAAATTAACTATTCAATTATATCACTAGTATTTGGTATTTAATTAATATATTATCTTGCAACTAGAATTAATTTTTAAAATCAATAATAAATGAGCATATTCCATATTTACATCCTTAATATTAGTGAATCACCATAATATGCGAGATTCAATAGAAATGGTGATCAAGTTCAACTACTCCATATGTCTTATATCTATTCCATATCTCTTTATGAACAATATTCAACGGAGCAAAGGGCGACCGAAGAAGAAAAATAAAAGTTCAACGAAAAGAAATCCTTCACAATTCGAAATCGTAGAAAAGCTCGACAAATGTTCTCATCCTCATAGTTAAAAAAATTGTTAATTTAAACATAGTAGTTTTTGCTTTAATTTAATGAATGTTGCAAGAAAATTCCTTTGATAAATTGGTTCAGAATTTCGATCTGTTCATATAAAGTATCTTGGTCAATGAAATAGATCGTCAAAATATTTTTTGCTTCCTCCAAGATTTGTCATTTTTTTTTGAAGATAAGAGGAGATATATATATATATTAGTTGGAAGTTGATCACATTCTCTATTTTAATCTCGCAGATCATGGTGATCTATTTGTTGAACTTAATAAATTTGACAGATTCACAATATTTGTTAACATTAATATGCTAATATGAAGGTTGTAAATATGGAATATGCTCATTTATTACTGATTTTAAAAAATAATTCTAATTGCAAGTAAATATATTAATTAAATAACAAATCCTAGTGATATAATTGAATAGTTGACTTGAAAGGCTAAAAGAGGTAGATCATCAAATTTTGCTCTGGCAGAATCAAAATTGCTCTGGCAATATCGCCAGCCATTTTTTAAAGTTCGACCACAAAATTTAAAATGCACCAATCATCTAAAGACGGAAGAATCTATAATAAGATCACTTAATATATAATAATTACAGATATTAAATCGTAGGAGAGATAAATTAATGAAATTTTATACTTTAAAATGAAATTTTATACTTTAAAATGAAAATTTTATCAAATCATACATGCTATGTTATCATGAATTTCGAGCACATCATATTAACACATGAAACTATTGTGAGTTTCCAATGTCAAGCATGTACATAATATAAACCAAATCATATCAATTTTATCTCATCCTCACTTTAAATCGGATACAAGTTAATAATAAGATTTAAGGAGTAATATTAATGAAAAGCTTGGAAACTCGAATCAATTTATCAAGTTTGGCTCAATAAGTTTCGTTTGACTTTTTTCCATCATACATCATTGACCAATCCTAAATCTCAATACCCACTACCACTCCATCATTTCACCTCCACTGACCACCCTAATCACCTCAGTACACGGCGGAGCTTCACCGCAATGCCACTGCCGGCAACATCCGTCGGCGCCTTTTCCCTATTCGGCGGCAGCCGCACGACAAACCCCCTCCCCCCAAAACTCAATCTAGCGCCGCCCCTGCCAAAGGTGGTGGTGGAGGCGCACAAGGAAGCGTATAGACCTGGTGAAGCTGTTAGCATCACAGTTGACATTCAGAATTTGACAACGACGTATTTTTTTTTGGATTAAGAAGTTGAGTTTTGAGATCAAAGGGGTCCAGAAATTAGATTGCAGTGGTTCAATGTGCCCAAAAAACCTCTACTTGATTCTAAGCAGCGAAGAGGTTTTTTTTTCATTTATTTTTTGGTTTTTTGTGTGTGGAAGTTTGGAGCTTTTTTGTTGCGTTATTTGAACTGTGTTAATTATTGCGTTTTGTAAAAAGGTAGATTAAATTCAGTTCATTGCAATGACTCAAATCGATACCCCGAAAACCCGTCCACTAGGCTAACGCTACTGGTTGAACTGTTCTGATTGTTGAGGTTTCACATTTTTGTGAAAGTTTTGAGCTTCTTTACTTTGTTAATTATTGGGTTCGTACTTCGTAGTTAAAAAAAAATCAAAATTGTATACTTGTACTTAATTATGCATCTCAAATTCTCCATACATATGTTTCTTGCATTTTTTATATATAACTGGAGTAGAAAGTATTGATTGTTGTTACTGTTATCGCCCAATTGCGTTTGTATGTACCATCGTGTTAGATTGATCAAGAAGTAGCATAGAAGAAAGTAAATGGAAGTTGTAATGATAACAGGTGATTATATTTTCTTAAGTTGAAGGAGTTGGATAATAGTGAAATGCTGCCTTCGTTTCTATTAATATTGGACTGTCGATGTTCATAATATCAGTAAACTTATTAGGTATAACTAGTATCCATGTGCTCCTGTTCATATGGTCTACCGAGGATGGGGACAGTTATTTCTTGAATAAATTCTGCTCTTTGTTTTATCATAAACGAGATGGCCCCTCTGTTTAAGATGCTAGGATCACAAGTATTGTTGATTGGTGAGTGTGCATAAATGAAATTTTGTTTGCCATTGGAATCTTGGTGGTGTCCCCTTGTAAGATTGAAAGGTCTTTTAGACCCAAAGTACGGCACATTTTGTGGTTTATTTGTATGAAGGAATTGTTGAACACTGGGGAGTATTTAATTTTTTTTGTTGAGGAAGTAGAGCTGATATTATACTATTATGTCGATTTGTTTACACTTACATTCCATATGCAAATGCAAAGTAGTGAGTTTAATGCTCCTTTTCAGGTGAGTATGTATTCATGGATGGATCAACACCTTTTATGGTGACGAATCAAATTGTTTCATCCCGGGCCACAAGAAAATGTAAGCCTGTATGCATCTTCTATATTTACTTCCCTAACACGTAAATGCCTTATTATTATATTATATGCTATTACTGGTATACATCCATATGTTAAGTCTTTGAGTTCTAAGGTTTCAGTCTTTGTTCTTTTGGTCGACTATTCAATGACTACTGACCGATTTGGTAGGCCAACGGGATGTCCATTTATCCGTTGTGCATCCCATGTCTTGGGGTTTGTGTGTTTTCTATGGGGTTAAAAATATCTCATAGAACAAAGGGTACGTTTTGTTGATCTGATCTGATTCTCAGAAATTGATATGCAATAAAAAAGTTAGAGAAAAAAGGATGTTAACTTGGCGTTTCTATAGTTGTGATAGGGTACTAAAAATAAATATTGAAGACTGCCTTTTTAATTTTCTTACATTAAAAATAATTTATTCTATTAAGATTTATCCCAATGTATTGGAATCATAAGAGATTCTCCCCAACTGAACTGGGCAAAAGTTAGTCATGGAAAATTTTTGTCTTTACTTGTTGATATTGGAGGACAGGATCTCTTATGTTGGTTTACTCAAGGTCTTATTGTACTACTATATTTTAGTTTAGCGAGGATAGTTTTAGTGTTCATTATATAAATTTTTGTAGAAAGTTAATGACAAATCCGGCGTGGACGTGGAAGGTGGACCGGGGGACTTTGGGATTGAAAGTTTGAAGGTACTAAAGGCCGATGAAACTCTCTCAAATGGGCCTTCGCCCACCGCAACTCTTGTTTTGTTTTGCTGCTTAAAGAGAGGTTTCTTTACCTGCCGTGGAAGGTGTCATTGGTGAAGCGGGTGCTGGTACCCCCGCCAATTTGGCCGCGCTAGATTTCATAATAAACGACGAGACCAAAACCGAAGTTGCTAATAATAGGATCCGCATTAGCGAGTTTCGACTTGTACATTTCATAATGTACAATCAATCAATTTACATCTTTTTGCCATTGATTGATTGTACATTTCTACCATCAGATTTTCTTTAAGTTAAGAGTCCTAGAGCCATCAGACGAGCACAAACAATTCACGCACAATTTGATAAAAGCCAAGACATATAATATATTTATTTATTTATGATATATATATGATTACCAATCATACAATTTAGTTAATTTATATGGGTCAAAAGGACGGTGTATATCCGTACCTAAATAGAAACCATCAGCTTGTACTACCCAATGGCATATTGAAGTTCTACTAACACAATAATTGGCAAATAATTTGCGATTAAATACTTCAAATGCTTTGTCTTTTCCGTTGAACCAAAAATGACATGCATACATTGTGCTTCCGATAATATTTCGACTAAAATACCAGCTAAGATCTTGACCTGGTGCAATAGGATGAGTTCCTATTTCATCATCTTTAGAGAAACAATGGGCTGTAATTGGTGGGCTTGTTTCTCCAAAATTATTGCTAATAGTAACCCCTTCACCAGAGACATTTGTAATGTGAGTCAAACTTAGAGAAAAGATGAAAATTAATGAAATGATATTCTTCATCATGTTATGAATTATGATAGACAAAGAATGAAAACCGATGTGATCTCAATGACTTGTTACATCTGCCATTTTTTTTTTTTGATAATTCACAATATATTCATTTTAAAGGAGAAGTTTGGTTACATCTGTCATTTATACCAACACCAAGAATACAAAATTTTGTGCGTTATCTTTTTTTCAATAATTTAATTAAAGTAGATTTATTTCTAAAACTGAAATAAAAAAAGATGACGCGCTTATCCTAGAGTAGTTATTTCGGAGTTAGGGCTTAAGATATATAATATATAGATATATATTAGATATAATTATAAATTATATATATTATATTTAATATAGATATATATAATTATATTAAATATAACTATAAATGATATCTATTATATAACATTATATTTGATATATAGATATATATAATTATACATTATATTTGATATATAGATATATATAATTACATGTTTAATATATATAACATTATATATATTAAATATAATAGATATATTTAATTTAATATAGATATATATAATTATATATTTAATATATAGATGTATATACATATATATTTAAATATATATATATATTAAATATAATTATAAATGATACTATTATATTTGATAGATATTTATAATTATATATTATGTATATTAAGTCCTAAACAACTATATATAAATAACTAATCAATTAAAAATAAAGTAATATAGAGTAGTAAAATAAACGAATATGATAGGAACATATATCAAACTTTGAAATAGCACAACAAAGAGAGATATTAGATATAAGTAAAGATATAGATATATTAATATGAATAGATATTAGTATATTATATATATTATATTATGAAATAAATATAAATGCTCACATTAATTAATATTGATAGAGAATAGAGATATATAATTATATATTAATATATCGCTGTCTTATACATATATATTAAATATATATATATTAATCTAATTATAAATGATACTATTATATTTACTATAGATGATTTCTAATTATATTTATGTCTATTAAGTCCTAAACAATTATATATATATATATTTTTTTCCCTAAACAATTATATATAAATAACTAAAATGCCCCATAAAGTTTGTGTGAACTTCCAAAAATACCCCCAGAAAAGTCACATGCAACTATCGAAGTCACATGACATATTTAACAGTTCATTGACGGAATGGGTGATTGACTTGAACGTTTTAAATCATAGATGATGGACTGAAAACATATGGCAAACATAGGTGATGTCCGCTGCTATTAGCCCTTATATGAATTTCGTACTGCTAGATTACTCATATAGTCACGTAGTAGATTATATTCATATAGTTCCTTAATCGAATCCCATAACGTTGTTATACTTCGTTGAATCATTGCTAATAAACTTGTGCACATTTCAGTTCGGTCACAGCCTTAATTGAAGGTCAAGCATTTGTCTCGATATGTGAGAATTACAACCTTTTTCGATTGATGAGAGTATTTGGAAACGATAGGTGGATTCATCTTTTCAAGTAGGGTATACAATTACTATTTTCCCCTTGAATTAATTTCCTCAATTAGTACCTTCTAAATAGGGGGCATAAACGTCATTTCACATCGAAAAGTGCTACTGGTTTGGTGTGTATAACAGTTCAGCAAATGGGATTGAGTTTTGCTACTGGATTAATATTGTCCATATTTATTATGACTCAAAGTTCTCTATGATGTTATCCCATTTTGACTGCTCAATTTACTTGTTCACTATAAATTGATTAGATGATTTTTTTCTGTAAATTTGACCATCACAATTCAAATGTTTATTAGTAAAGCAGTGATTACATGTTAAATTACAATATATGTAATTTGAGCATGTAGATGGATTAAACTTGAAATCCAACAATCAAAACTAGGTACCCGTCTTATCAGAATGAAGCGAAAGCAACAGCACAATTCAACTTTCGACGAGGTCCGAATTCGAGCTCATTGCATTTACAACAGTCTAACTAAGATCATGTTTTGTACTTTCATTTACTGTTACTCATGATTTTCAATAAAATGATGATGGTTAGTGTTTTGCCTAATATGCTGTTATATTTTGTCGTCTGGTCCAAAGTACTAACTTGCATCATTTCTCAGTCACAGACATCCTCACAACCACCTTCTTTGTTGAATTACAAGACTGTTTTTTTACTTAAATTCGATTATGGTCTACCGATTTCTAATTTAACTATGCAATAGTCTACCGATTTAATGCAGGTTTCGGCCCCCTTGATAGCTTATATGAAGAAGAGAAAACCTGCAAAGGCCTGGATTGCAGTCGATGCTAAGCAAGGATCAGATTGCTATCGGTTCTACAGAAGAGGAATCGTGTATCGCAGGTTCTGAGTTTTACCAAGCCGCGGTTAAGGTGCAAGAATATCCAGCTGAAGCAAGGCATGGACTTCAATCTCCATCGCAGGTTACTAAGGATAAGCCTAATTTGAGTGATGTTGTTGGGACTACAAAGGACTCGGAAACAGGTAGCTGCACTAAGAATAACACAAAAGAAAGCAACAATGTGCACCCTACTTGTGTTTGAACTAATTTGACTCGGGAACAAATCGACAAGCCCAAACACATGGAGTTGCTTTCCTCCATGAACCAGACCAGGACAGAAGCAGTCGACGCATGTGAGAATTGCAAATTGACTGATCGAAAGTTAATTGTCTAATTTATCCCTTCTAATTAAGGCTTCGTTTGTTAAAAAAATGTGGTTAATGAAAAAGTCTACCCACAAACCAAATGAGATATGATATCAAAACATCAGTAATAAAAAAATGACAGAATGAAACATGGGTGATCGAATGGTGAAAGTCACGAAACATGATTGATTGATTGTGCCATTAACCCTTTTTGGATTGTTGAGATGAATGAGAAAGTTATGCTTTAACTTGTTTTAATGTTGAAAGAGTGTTTTAGCCTGAAGTTCGGTTTTGTTGTGAAAATTTAGAGAGTTGAAATATAACGTTCAGTTTGTTATGTAAGTAAATTAATGGCATTAATTGCTCTTGCTTTCGATGACCAGTTTACATCTTTTTGCCATTGATTGATTTTACAATTCTACCATCAGATTTTCTTCAAGTTAAGAGTCCTAGAACCATCGAACGAGCACAAACAGTTCATGCACAATTTGATAAAAGCCAAGACATACAGTATATTTATTTATGATATATAATTACCAATTATACAATTTTGTTGTTAAAGATAGGTCAAAAGGACGGTGTATATCAGAACCTAAATAGAAACCATCAGCTTGTACTATCCAATGGCATGTTGTAGTTCTACTATTACAATAATTGATAAATAAATCGCGATTAAATACTTCAAATGATTTGTCTTTTCCGTTAAACCAAAAATGACATGCATACATTGTGCTTCCCAGAAGATTTCGTCTAAAACTCCAGCTAAAATCTTTACCTGGTGCAATAGTATGAGTTCCTAATTCATCATCTTTAGAGAAACAATGGACTGTAATTGGTGGGCTCGTTCCTCCATAATTATTGCTAATAACAACCCCTTCTCCAGAGACATTTGTAATGTGAGTCAAACTTAGAGAAAAGATGAAAATTAATGAAATGATATTCTTCATCATGTTGTGATAGACAAAGAATGAAAAAAAATGTGACCTCAATGACTTGTTACATCTGTCATTTATAACAACCCCAAGAACACAAAATTTTGTGCGTTATTTTTCTTTTCAATAATTTAATTAAAGTAAATTTATTTCTAAAACTGAAATAAAAAAAGATGATGCGTTCATTTTAGGCGTCCCTGTTTGGCTAGCCCATCGTCCAACAGATGAGGTAATCTGAAATTTATTTCTAAAAGTAAAATAAAAAAAGATGATGCGCTCATAATGTTATATTTAATATATAACTATATATAGTTAGTTAGGAGTTAGGGCTTAATATATATCATATATAGATATATATTAGATATAATTATAAATGATATATATTATATTTAATATAGATATATATATATAATTATATTTATATATAATTATAAACTAGATGTGTGTACACAGTCTAGCCTGTGTGCAATTAATTTATCATATTAAACAAAGTATTTATATAAAATTATATATTCAAAATTCAATATATAGTTTATTCTCCTAATTTTTTGGAGAATTGAGAACATGGGGCTTCATTTTTTTAATAACTAATTCATGTCTTCCCATATTATATATGGTAAGATGATATCTATTATATAACATTATATATTTAATATATATATATATATATATATATAATTATATAAATGATACTCCCTCTGTTTTTTTAAGCTATTGTTTAGCTTAAATCTACTTTATTAAGGACATTAAAAAAATTACTTTTATATCCCTACTTTATTAAGGACATAAATAAGATAATTCAAAATCAATGTCTTGAAAATTGTACAAAATGGGAAATAGAGTGAAAAAGTGCATTGGTATTGGTAAACAATAGATTAAAAAAACACAAGAGTTACAAGCTAAACAATAACTTAAAAAAAACAGAGGGAGTATATATTATATTTAATATATATATATATAATTATACATTTAATATATAGATATATTATATTAAATATAATTATAAATGATATCTATTATATAACATAATCATCATGTAGCCCAATTGGTTAAGTTTCCCCTAATGTGGAAGGTTCCAAGTTTGAAACCTAGGCGCCTCACATTTTTTTTGGAGCCTTAAATGTTTTACAAGCATTCTTGCGTGTGAAATTACTAAAATACCCCAAAAAGTTGTGTGAACTTCCAAAAATACCCCTAGAAAAGTCACATGCAACTATACAAGTCACATGACATATTTAATGGTTCATAGGTGATGGACTGAAAACATATGACAAACATAGGTGATGTCCACTTCCATTAGCCCTTATATGAATGTCGTACGACTAGATTACTCATATAGTAGATTATATTCATATAGTTGCTTAATCGAACCCCATAACATTGTTATACTTAGGTTGAATCATTGCTAACAAACTTGTGCACATTTCAGTTCGGTATATCTCCACAGCCCTAATTGAAGGTCAATCATTTGTCTCGATATGTGAGAGCGACAACCTTTTTTAATTGATGAAAGTATTTGGAAACGATTATTGGATTCATCTTTTCAAGTATTTTCATAATATAATTTTCTAAATATACTCTTAAATAACTCTTGTTGTAGATTATTTTTCTTTTCGAGTTATTTTCTTCTTCTAATTCATAAGTAAATAATTATAACAATGAATAATAAATAATTAATAATGAAAGTTTAATAATAATGATATTACTATTATTATATAATTGATGTATATATGGTAATATCAAGATTTATTACTAATTAATTGATCATAAGTTCATAATTCAATCATAAAGTTATATTATCATACATCACCATTCACCATACCTTATATAAGGTTATTATAATATGGAAATAATATAATTTTACTATAGTTTTGTTATAATTTTTTTCTAATTTAACATATGAAATTCTTGTGAGTTTCCAACATCAAGCATGTACATATATAAACCAAATCATATCAATTTTATCACATCCTCACTTTAAATCGGATACAAGTTAATAATAAGATTTACCGAATAATAGTAATATCAATGAAAAGCTTATAAACTTGAATCAATTTATCAAGTTTGGCTCAATAAGTTTCATTTGACTTTTTCCCATCATACATCAATACCCACTAACCACTCCATCATTTCACCTCCACTGACCACCCTAATCACCACAGTACACGGCGGAGCTTCACCTCAATGCCACCGCCGACCAAATCCGTCGGCGCCTTTTCCCTATTCGGCGGCAGCCGCACAACAAACCCCCCCAAAAAACTTAATCTAGCGCCGCCCCTGCCAAAGGTGGTGGTGGAGGCGGACAAGGAAGCGTATAGACCTGGTGAAGCTGTTAGCATCACAATTGACATTGAGAATTTGACAACGACGTATTCTCTTTTGATTAAGAAGTTGAGTTTTGAGATCAAAGGGGTCGAGAAATTAGATTCGCAGTGGTTTAATGTGCCCAAGAAACCTCTACTTGATTCTAAGCAGCGAAGAGGTTTTTTTTTCATTTCTTTTTTGGTTTTTTGTGTGTGGAAGTTTGGATGGAACTTTTTTGTTGCGTTATTTGAACTGTGTTAATTATTGGGTTTTGTAAAAAGGCAGATTAAATTCAGTTCATTGCAACGACTCAAATCGATAGCCCGAAAACCCGTCCACTAGGCTAACGCTACTGGTTGAACTGTTCTGATTGTTGAGGTTTCACATTTTTGTGAAAGTTTTGAGCTTCTTTACTTTGTTAATTATTGGGTTCGTAGTTAAGAAATCAAAATTGTGTACTTGTTCTTATTTATGCATCTCCAAATCATCATTTTTTATATAACTGGAGTCGAAAGAATTGATTGGCGTTAGTGTTATCACCCAATTGCGTTTTTATGTACCGTCATGTTAGATTGATCAAGAAGTAGCATAGAAGTAAGAAAATGGAAGTTGTAATGATATACAGGTGATTATATTTTCTTAAGTTTAAGGAGTTCTATAATAGTGAAATGCTGCCTTTCGTTTCTATTAATATTGGACTGTCGATGTTCATAATATCAGTAAACTTATTAGTTATCACTCTAATGCTGGGATCTGTCACTTTAACCTGAAACGTGGATGAGTTTTGTCTTTATGGTTTATGAGGTATGAGTATGACTAGTATCCATGTGCTCCTATTCTCTTATTCATATGGTCTACCGAGGATGGGTTAGTTCTTATGTCAATAAATTTTGCTCATTGTTTTATCATAAACGAGATGGCCCCTCTGTTAAAGATGCTAGGATCACAAGTATTGTTGATTGGTGAAATAATGCGTGTGCATAAATGAAATTTTGTTTGCCATTGCAATCTTGGTGGTGTTCCCTTGTAAGGTTGAAAGGTCCTTTGGACCCAAAGTACGGCACATTTTGAGGTTTATTTGTATGAAGGAATTGCTGAACATGGGGGAGTATTTAATTTTTTCTGTTGAGGAAGTAGAGCTGATATTATACTATTATGGTGATTTGTTTATCCTTACATTCCATATGCAAATGCAAAGTAGTGAGTTTAATGTTCCTTTTCAGGTGAGTATGTATTCATGGATGGATCAACACCTTTTATGGTGACGAATCAAATTGTTTCATCCCGGGCCACCAGAAAATGTAAGCCTGTATGCATCTTTTATATTTACTTCCCAAACATGTAAATGCCTTGTTATTATATTATATGCTATTATTTGTATACATTCATACATTAAGTCTTTATGTTCCAAGTTTTCAGTCTTTGTTCTTTTGGTCGACTGTTCAATGACTACTGACCAACTTGGTAGGCCAACAGAATGTCCATTTATCTGTAGGCATCCCATGTCTGGGGGTTTGTGTGTTTTCTTTGGGGTTAAAAATAGCTAATAGAACAAAGGGCACATTTTGTTGATCTGGTATGATTCTCTGAAGTTTATATGCAATAAAAAAAGTTTGAGAAAAAAGGATGTTAACTTGGAGTTTCTGTAGTTGTGATAAGGCACCAAAAATAAGTATTGAACACTGCCTTTTTAATTTTTTTACATTAAAAATAATTTATTCCGTTAAGATTTATGCCAACGTGTTGAAATTATAAGAGATTCTCGCCAACTGAACCGGGCGAAAGTTAGTCATGGATAATTCTTGTCTTTACTTGTTGATATTGGAGGACAGGATCTTTTATGTTGGTTTACCAAAGGTCTTATTGTACTATATTTTAGTTTAGCGAGCATAATTTTAGTGTTCATTATATTTATGTTTGTAGAAAGTTAATGACAAATCCTAGACTCTGTATATACCTGATTTACTTTTACTTGCCTTAAGCTTCTAGTTATTATTGGTTGATATCTTGTAATTTTACCGATAGTTGTATCTAAAACTCTCTATTTTCTCCACAGATATGGTGCGGACTCTGCTGCCTACCACTTTACCACCATCATACAGAGGTTCAACACTTCGCTATCTTTACTATATCAGATGTACATTATCAGGGGAATATATAAACTTGGAAAACGAACGCACCCATGGGGAGTCAATACATAAAATTTCCGAGCTGGTTAGTTTCATTTTGTTCCGCATGCTCTATCCGTGGTTTCAGTTGCTGTGGTTTCATTCTTTGCTACAAAAACACCTCATCTAACAACCGTTAATATCTCTTCTTTGAATGAAACTCTAAAATCTCGTCATCAAATATTCGCACTAGTAAACTTTTGAATCTACATATGCTTTGAGTTATATCACTTGTCTACTAAGGAGTATAATATTTCGTTGCTACAATCTGCGAGTTATTTTCATATCCCATCTCAGCACTAAATCATTCTGGTGATCATTGGTTAGTCCCCTTATCTTTGGAAACACCTATGAACTTCCTAGATATGCCTCACTCTACTTAACAAATAAAGAAACTACCATATTGGTTACTTACTTACCTAGATATTGCAAATTGTGTTGGCTAATTTTTTTTTTATTGCATTCCTCTTAATCTAATTCAACCGTTGTTCACTTTAAACTTTCTCTTTGTATGCTGTTCTATTTATTTCTCCTATACGATTGCTGAAAGTTGTGTCATTAATCCCGACTTCTGGGACAAAAACAACTACGCAGCGAAGTAATAGCTAATCAGTCTTAGTTATAGGTTCTAGAAATGAACTATCTCATTTCCTCTACTAGTACAGATAATAAAATAATACGAGATATAAGTAAATAACATGGGAAATAAGTAATCTGCTATTGTACTTAAATTTACTACATTCCAGCATACTTCTGAAACCATTTCCCTTACTTTTTGTACGTACGCTTCAGCATATTAAATGGCTCTCCGGCTTCCTGAAGAGTTTAATAACCTTTGTAGGTTCCTCTTTACTTCAATAGGTGTTTTTCTGTCGTTTAATTCTGTAGTCTAATTTATCATAAACCTTAAGTTTCTAAAAGCTGTTGTTATAATGTTTTGGTGGGTGACTACTTGCGGAGATGTCAATATATCAAAACGTTTCCTCTCCTGATATTCTTCATATTTGATCTTAACAGGAAGTTAGAATACCTTTACAAATATGGGTGACACAAAAAATCAATGGCTTGCAAAGTGAAGATGATCAAAATAATGGTAAGGTTACTAACAGTTGGTGGATGCAGCTGATTGACTTATCCTCCTGATCTTCATTCTAAAGATATCCTTGCGTTGAGTGCTCTTGCTTCGGATTTTCTAGTGAGATCATGTTAATTTCAAGTGATTGCCATATTTTTGTCAAATTTAATATGGTACAAATACGTCTTGCAACCCCAGTATAGATATCATCACCTAGTAGTTATATGTTGTCCCCATGCTATCTTCAATAAATTTCCCTACATTGGTTCAACAAAAATTAGCTGCCTCATAAGTAGCAAAAGTATAATAGATGATATTGATGACTTAATTTAAAGCATTAGTTTGGAGCAGTTTCTTGTTAGAAATTTGAAGTTAGATATTGCAATGGTCTTATGACGTATAACATATTTCCTTTCAAAGACGAATAAGTAAGGTAAATGATGTATCTTTTTAAAGTATTTTTTTGAAACATGATGAAACAACAATGCCGTATGTAAACTTGTAATCCTATTATGCTTGCTTGTTGTGGTGCTGTACACACATTCGCGTTTTAGTAAGAACCTAAAGAGTGTCAACCATAAGTCAATTTGAGCACTTATTTCTGCACCATGTGTAGTAACTAATAACTAATAAGTGGATCTTGATTTTGTTGCTGGTAAGAATCAAAATACAGATTATTTGTCCTACAGCACATTGTTTAACATTTATTTTATATGATTTACAATTTTCTTATTAACTAATGAATTTAGAGAGTGATTCGGCTCTCAAATCGCAGGAATAGTTCCTATAGCACCTATTGTTCTGGATGTTTATTGGAAGCATATGGATGGAGATTCTGAATGGGTAACGACAACACAAGATCTTTGTCTATTTTATGTTTCTAGTTTTCCTTCTATCAAGGCCAATCTTATCTTTTTCCATCATAGTCTTGGTCTGTTTATTTGTTCAGGAGACAATTGAGAGTTTCATAATATTTTATTATGTCATTTAATGGCTCTAATTTTAGTTAACCTTGTTGCAGATTAGAAGTAATGAAAGTTTTGATGGAGTTGAGGAGGGATATGATAGCTCAAGAGATGAAATTTCCTCTGTTTCTTCTTACAATCTCGCAAAGGATGACATGCGTAGATCCTTTGGGAGCTCTTTATCGCTGCAATCGTTTGTAGCAAGGTCTTCAAATAAAGATTCTCCACATCTCGAGGGAGGACGAGGTAGTACATCTTCATTTAGGGCTCTTTCTCGTTTGTCGGTATCTGAGATGATGCACGATTCTAGTGGGGGTAAGCTGTTCGGTGTCCTTGTAAATTGTAGTTTGTATTGCATATTCCCAGGGAGCTATCAATGGATTTCAATGTGTAGGATTTGGAAATTTTATATTATGAACAGTGTCATTATTTTTGCATGGGAATTTCAATGTGCAGGGTTTTGAAATTTTATATTTTGAACAGTGCCATTATTTTTGCATGAGAAATTGTTGCATCTTTCAAGACTTCTGTTTTTTGTTGAAGAACAGGCATTCAGCATCCTAGCAAGACTTCCGCCATTGCTTCTTCAACTCAATTGTTACAGCGTGCAAAATCCCTTTCATCAGACGATGAGGCAAGAGCACCGTTGGTGCCAGGATATCTTGAATCTTTGCCATGTATGCTAACCTATTTGTTGCCTTTAGCATACTAATTGTGATTTGATTCGTCAAGACTTTGATGGGTGATTTGTTCAAAGCTAATATGCTGCCGTCACTCTCTGCAGCAGAAGGTTTTGCTCGAGGAAGATCTTACAATATCAGATTGGATGAACAAGTTTTGCTAAGAGTTTCTCCTAAGAACTCTGACTCAACATATTTTTTCAGTGATATGGTAATAGCATTGAGCCAATGCTTGTACTTGCTTGAACTCACCCCAAGCTTCCATTGTCTTGAATTTTTGTAGTGTCCATTTTTTTGCTCTCAGATAGGTGGAACTCTCACTTTCTTTCACGAAGAAGGAGCTAGGAGATGCCTTGAGGTACTTGCATCTCCTTCCATTCATGTATAATGGGTTTTTTATATTTATTTTATTCTTCAGCTGACTAACTCGGTGCGTTTCAGCTTTCGATTTCTCTAGAAATGACCGAGACTATAAATCGACGTGTTGTCCATCCTTCCCGAAGGCATTCTCCAACTATTACAAAGGTATAGTTTAAACTTTCGGACAGATAGGGCCGATCTACTTGCCTTAAGACTTGGATTCCATAGATAACTTCATCTTTTCTCGTTTGAAATGAGTTTGTCCCTTAGCTAGAGAAGGATCAAAATTTACCTGAACGTCTCTTACATCCTTCTTCCATATCAATTAAAGAGTGTTGCCCTTTCTTTCCTTCAATTCAGAAACTAAAGCAATAATTTAAATGTTATTTTCATGGAGGGAATATGAAAACATAAAAATAAAAAGGCATTGCCAACTAGCTCATTATTCTATAGGATCTACTATCAAGAAGATACTGAGTGAGTACTATATATACTAAATTTTAATTTTAAAGTTGGCATTCAATTATTACATTTGTTTATTTATATTTTGCTTCATATTGCAAATAAAAAACAGCACCTTCATACTGTTTGATAAAGATTGTCTTTGGATTGCTTCATGACTGGTCTATGTAACTTTTTAATGCTTGAAATTCCTAGTTACTCTTTTAAGTCTCACCTTTCAAGGTTCATGGCGACCACCAAGAAGTTGTTGCAGACCTTCTTCAGACAAGCTTTATGTTTTCCATCCCCATGGATGGCCCTATGTCTTTTGCTACTCGATATGTCTCGGTTCAGTGGGCTCTACGTTTTGAGTTCTTTACCACTCCAAAGAATGTGGACTGGACTAGGTATTGCTGTTCTGTTATTCTTAGCCATGGTGTTAATTTTCACAATTCTGAACATATATGTCCACTAAATTGATTATCTCATGAAGTCGGCAAATGTTCCATTATTGCATGACCATAATGTTTGCATCGAACTAGTTGGTAGTACATCAAGAACGACATCAACATGATCCAATGCCTTTAAAGAGGCTCCTGCCTAAGTTGGGTAAAGGAGGCTGTTTCTGAATTGACCAAAGATGAAGTGAAAATATATCTACTACTTCACAATCAAACTAGTCGGCTGTAAATGCAATAAAAGATTCTTGGTAAATAAAGCTTTAGGGCTGCATTGTGATGCTTCTACTGCAAATTTTTTTGTTTATATAAGTATAAGCTTCAAAAGTTCATTTTGTTTAATGATGTTTTAAGGCATCTAAGTTAATAAACACAGGTGAGACTCTTGAGCATTTGGAAAAGATGTTGTATGAACATTACACTCAAAGGAAATTGCATGCTCTCTGGCTAAATATCGATCATATGTAATTGTCAGAATAAATCTGGCCTGGGTATCTAGATTGTCCTTAATGATTTGTTACTCATTTTAACATGACAACCGTGTTTATAATGTATTTATGTATTGCTTGTTACCTTTTAAAACTTCAGCTGTTTATTTAACGGTTGGTTATTGAGAACTCGAAGTTTCATATGATTGCCCAAAATGTTCTTCTGCATGCAATATGGGAAACTGCTCCTGGAGTAGCATATCTGTAAATTGTGAATATATGTAGAGATTGATATGCTAATGCAATGTCTATTTGAGAGTTCCCTTTGACATGCAACCTGTTCTAAAATATCTTCAGCAGCTTACATCGTACAATTACATATGCAGGGACATGTTTAGGAAACAGATTCTTTTTTTATTATTTAATTTCTTGAAGTTACTTCTACTTTTAAACGACTAAAATATATTGTAAACGTGATGTGCATTCCCATGTTTCTAGATATCAATGTTTGCAGCGGTGAAACTCCAAATACATGCCATTTATTTATACTGAATCGGAACACTTGTGCATTAGCTATCTAACCAATAATCTCTGATCATGATGCATATTCCTTCTTGCTCATCTTGGATGATTGTTAGACACTTTATTCTATTTCTGTCTCTTTCCTCTTAGATATGAGCATCCTCTTCTGGTAGAGGGACGAGACAAGTGTGAGTGGGTCCTTCCAATTAGCGTTCACGCCCCTCCAATTAGGACCATGCCAGCACAAAATCGAAATGACAAGCCTTTGTCAGTGGAGCCATGGGTTCACACATAAAGGTATAACAAGACTTATAATCTGTTTTCTCGATTTGTGTACTCATGTATACCCAGAAGAGGATTTGGAACAAGGGTACCAACCATGCTGTTGTATTTTCTTGAGCCTTGGCTTAAGGCCACAGTAACTATTGACAACTTACTCTTATTACTACCTAACGGACTTCCAGAACGAAAAATTACTGCTAACATGTAAATTTGATGTATTCCGACCAAGAGATAATAGACGCTAGTGTTGCATGAGTTGAAATTCTATTCTGAGAGCGCATTTGGTTTGATGGATATTACTCCTGCATTCTTTAACAACAAGTGAGGAGCTTGAGAGTTGTCTGGTTAGTCCTTGCAATGCAGCAACACCACTGATATTTTTGCGACTCTTCTGCAGCAAATGAGGGGAGCTATGCTTTTGACTTTTGAGCATGTAGTTGAAGACTACCAAATGCCAACTTTTAGGAGGCTCAAGTTAAACCTTTCAGCTTAAAGATCTTCAGTCTCTGAACAAGTCGGACAAGGAATATATGCTGCCCCAATATCATTGTTTCTGCATCAAATTGGTTTCTCATGTTCATATGCAGTTCTGATTGTCTAGACTCTAGAGATACTTGAATCAGTTCCTCATCTCTTGTATATTTACTGCATCATTAAATTCCTTTGATTACATATGTAATAGAACCCTTATTTATTTTAACCATTCGGGCTACATAAAAACACTTTGTCAAATGTCTATTTGGCTTGAGGAAATAAGAACTACGGGATTTTTTGTTGTGAAGAACTCCAATTGTCATGTATACAGAAACAATTGATATTATGTAATATGTATAACCAAAGATAATTACTTGTACATATGAAGTACATCAGACATTCCATTATCTATAGACTATATGGAGTACTTGATACCTTGTAAGACATGTCTCTATTCGAGTAATGCAATGACCTAGACAATGTCTTCGATACGAGTAATTGCAAAGATAATTTTTCGGAGGCAATGTATAGACTATGCGGAGTACTTGATATCTTGCAAGACATGTCTCTATTCAAGTAATGCAATGACGTAGACTATGTCTTCGATACAATGTCTTTGATACGAGTAATTACAAAGATAAATTTTTTAGAGGTGTTCGAGCATTGGTGATATAGGCGTTGGACATTTGCATCCTTCCACTGAAAAGTAGTGGCAAATCCACTTCCAACTTTTGTGCAAGCTTCTGAGGTGCAACACCAACAATGGGCATGGCCTCCATCTCCCTCTCCTTCTCCTTCTCATCCACACTTCCCTTTTCTCTTCCCACAGTATCAACCTCACTTCCCTTCCCCATAAACATTCAAAAACATCATCAATCAACTACCACTTCCAAGACGAAGCTGTCCAAAAAAGGAGCATTTTCTCCTGCAAATGTTAAAGAAACAAGTGAATTTAGCTATCAAACAGGGGATAAGAAATTACTCATCAAGAATGTTGAAAAGGATTTGGATAGGAAGGAGAAAGCTTGGGCCAATACTGTTACTGAAGCTCTCTCTGATTGTATAGATAATAAAGAATGGCGTCAAGCTCTTGAGGTTATTTATTTATTTACAAATTCTTTCTTTTTCTTCAATTAATTTGTCAACTTTTTTACAGTTATTGTTCACATTTACTTTAGAAAGATTGAAGTTTTATGTGTTTGTTAGTGATTCTATGCCAAAAAGATTGTGTAGTTTAATTTTCTATGATGAAGTTCAGAACTGGACAATCTTTGTGGGATGGAAGAAAGTATTCTGCCAATGCCCTTTGTTGCCTTTTTCACAGAATAGACTTACTGGTATTTCTCATATTCAGTGTGGAAAGATAAGATTTTTATGTTTATTATTAGGGTTGAGGAGACGTCCTATTCATATGACTGAACCATTTAGTAAGATAAGATTTGGTTTAATTAGCTTTGGTTAATTATTGGGGTTTTGGAGACGTCCCATGCATATTCATATAGACGACCCCCCTCCCAAAAATAGGAAATAAATAGCCGATCCCTCTTGGTGGATAATGCTTGGGTTAATTTGGTTTGGTTAATTATTGGGGTTTTGAGGGAGGTTGATGATATCCTCTTATCCCTTTGCTTCTGTTTGTCCCCAAATTTACATTGTTCATTTTTCTTTTATCAAAATTGTTCTCTATGTTGTTCTGTAATAGTCTTACAGAATATGTATTTAGGTGTTCGAGATGCTAAGAGAACAGCCTTTCTACCAACCAAAAGAAAAGACTTACATGAAGCTAATTGTTCTCTTGGGGAAGTCTGGGCAGCCTGAACGTGCCCGTCAGCTCTTCGTTAAAATGGTTGAGGAAGGACTAGAACCTAGGAAGGAACTTTATGATGCTTTAGTTGTTGCTTACTCTAGGAACAATGCTATTACTGAAGCGTTCTCGATTCTTGAACAAATGAAGACCCTTCCTCTTTGTCAGCCTGATGTTAATACATTTAATATATTGATTAAAGCTTGTATTGATGATTGCCTGTTTGATTTAGTGGATTCGCTGTATAGACAGATGGATGAACGTTCAATTACTCCTAATGCATTCACACATACCATCGTGTTGAGTGGTTATGGGAAGGCAGGGAGATATGAACAGATGGAGAAAGTTTTCTCTAGTATGATTGTCGGTACAACTTGTATGCCTGATGTGTCGACAATGAATGCCATACTTAATTTGTTTGGTAAGAAGGGTCAGATTGAAATGATGGAGAAATGGTATGAGAAATTCTGTAAATTTGGAATTGAGCCAGTGTCTCCCACGTTTGACATACTTATCAGTGCTTATGGGAAGAAACATATGTATGACAAGATGCTGTCAGTGATGGGATACATGCGAAAACTATCATTGCCATGGACAACATCTACTTATAACAACATTATTGATGTGTTTGCAGAGGCTGGTGATGCAAAGAACATGGAGTACGCATTTGGTAAAATGCAGGCCGAAGGAATGCAGATAGACAATAGAACCTTGAGCTGTCTAATAAGAGGATACACCAATGCAGGTCTTTTTCACAAGGTGATAAGCAGTGTTCAATTAGCTGGAAAATTGGAGATTCCAAAGAATAATTCATTTTACAATAGAGCTGCCAACGCTTGGTTCAACACTGTTATTGAAGCTTTCTCTGACTGTATAGATAGAAATGAATGGCGTCAAGCCCTTGAGGTAGTTGATATGTTTCCCATTCAGTTTCTTTAAAAAATTAAAAAAAATTAATTTGTCTACTCAATTACTGTTATTGTTCACATTCAGTGTGGAAAGATTAGATTTTTATGTTTAAAATTCTACAAATAGAGTACCTTTTTAGTTCTTAGTGACGTAGGCCCATTGGGGTTTTAAGGGAGGTTGTTGGTGATATTCTCTTACCGCTTCATTTCTTTTTGTCCAATTTGTATCATCTTGTTTCTATCAACATTGAACTCTATACCGCTGTGGTGATAGTCTGATTGAATATGTACTTAGGTGTTTGAGACGCTAAGTGAACAACCTTTCTACCAACCAGGAGAAGAGACTTACAAGAAGCTACTTGGTCTCTTGGGGAAGTCTGGGCAACCTGAACGCGCCCGTCGGCTCTTTGATAAAATGATTGACCAAGGACTGGAACCTACAAAGGAACTTTACACTGCTTTAGTTGATGCTTACTCTAGGAACAAAGCTATCACAGAAGCTTTATCAGTTCTTGAACAGATGAAGACCTTGCCTCTTTGCCAGCCTGATGTTAAAACGTTTAATATATTGATTAAGGCTTGCATTGACGATTGCCAATTCGATTTAGTGGATTCGCTCTATGAACAGATGGATGAATGTTCAATTACTCCTAATACTTTCACACAAACCTTTGTGTTGAGTGGTTATGGGAAGGCAGGGAGATATGAACAGATGGAGAATGTTTTTTCTGGTATGATTGTCAGTACCACTTGTATGCCAGATGTGTGGACAATGAATACCATACTCAATTTATTTGGTAAGAAGGGTCAGATTGAAATGATGGAGAAATGGTACGAGAAATTCTGTAATTTTGGAATTGAGCCAGAAACTCACACATTTAACGTACTTATCAGTGCTTATGGGAAGAAACGTATGTATCACAAGATGTTATCAGTGATGGGATACATGCGAAAAATAGCATTGCCGTGGACAACGCCTACTTATAACAACATCATCGATGCATTTGCAGAAGTTGGTGATGCAGAGAACATGCAATACACATTTGATCAAATGCGGGCAGAAAAAATGAAGATAGACAATAGAACCTTCTGTGGTCTAATCAAAGGATATGCTAATGCAGGTCTTTTTAACAAGGTGAAAAGCAGTGTTCAATTAGCTGCTAAACTGGAGATTCCGGAGAATACTTCATTTTACAATGCTATTATTTATGCTTCTGCAAAGGCAGGTGATTTAATGGAAATAGATAGAGTATATTCAAGAATGAAAGATAAGCATTGCCAACCAGACTCTATGACTTATGAACTCATGATTGAAGCATACAGGAAGGTCGGTATGAATGATAAGGTCTGTGGTCTAGAGCAGGAGTATAATATTTCAACTGCTGTTGATATTTAAAAGACATGACAGCTATTTCTGCTGAGAACTGTCAAATGTTTAGCCAAGTCAATCGCAGATTCCGTCCTGATAATCGATAGCCACGTGAGACGTGTTTTGCTTCTTCCATCATTCTCTGCAGCAGAAGGTGTTGCTGGGGGCAGATCTTACAATATCAGCTTGGCTGAACATGTTTTGCTAAGACTTTCTCTTAATAACTCCCACTCAACATATTATTTATACATTTATACTGATTTAGTAATAGCATTGAGACAATGCTTGAACTCACACAAGCTTCCACTTTTTATCGATTTCTAGAGAAGATATGTGGAACTCTTATTTTCTTTCATTGTGAAACAGCTAGGAGATACTTTCAGGTACTACTTGCATCTCCTTTCATCCATGCGTAATAGTTCAATATTTCATTCTTCAGCTGACTAACTAGTTGTTTTTTAGGTTTTAAAGTCTCTGGAAATGATCAAGACAGTAAATCGAGTAGTCGTCCATACTTCCTGAATGCATTCTCCAACTATAACGAAGGTATAGTTTAAACTTTCTGGGTAACTTTTACTCAATAGTTCTCAGAAAGTTCATTAGATTTATGGATACTTTAGAAGATAGTCAAAACAGGGAAAGCTTTATACAATAGTAGTTCTGGATACTTATAATTGCTAATGGGAAGAAACATATGTATGCCAAGATGTTGTCAGTGATAAAACTATCTTTCACATGGACAACATCTACTTATAACACAATATCATTGATGTATTTGCAGAGGTAGGTGAAACAAAGAACATGACGTACATATTTGATGAAGTGCGTGCCAAAACAGTGAATTGAGACTAGATCATTCCCCTGTCCAATAAGAGGATTCAGCAATGCAGGGCTTTTCACAAGGTGATGAGCAGTGTTCAATAGGACCAGGTAATCAGATTCTGGAGAATACTTTGTTTTTGACAATGCTGTTAAATGCCCTTGGAAAGAAATGCAAGATGAGCATTGCCACCGTGGACCCCGTGACTCATGAACTCATGATTGAAGCACACACGAAGGAAGGTATGAACGATAGGGTCTACTGTTTGGAGCAGGAGAGAAGTATTGTTACTATTGCTACTATAGTCTTGGGTTAACTCAGAAATATCCTCCTTGTTTCAAATGGGTAAGGATGCATACCACCTGACCCCCTCCCCCCCCCCCCCCCCTTCCCTTTCCCCGCATTGATGTTTAAAAGATATGACGATCGTTTATGGTGAGAATTGTTGAATATTAAGCGGAGTCCAATCTCGGCTTATTTGCAGCCACTCAAGTCAGTGTTTTCTAGGTTCATCCATTGTTATAGTGCGTCTCTACTAAGTATTAAACAACACATGAAATAATATAGAATACTTGGAATTCCCGAGCAATCCCTTTTTTTGTTTCTTTGCTGCAATATATTGTATTTAATAACTTGGTGTTGAACATTATCGGTTTATACTTACACAATGCTTCTCTACAGATGAAGGTTATAATAGTTATTTGTTTCTTCTCAAGTAGAGTGCTCCATGCAGAGTTGACAAATTCACAAATTTGGAGTAAATGAACGAATTTGAGCTTCATACCCTGCAGATTCCTCAGTTTCATCACTTTTGTTAAAAATCCCAATAAATGTATCTTTATTTGTATTGATTATAAATAATCGCTTCTTACATAAAAAATCATTGATTAATTATTTACTCGAGTTTTCTCTGTAATATTGAACTCATTAAGTTCATGTAGATATGTACACATACACATTGTTATCAAGTTGCCGCTACTACTAGCTAATGGCCAAATACCAACATAAAGCCTATCAACTAGAACAGTCGAGTCCATGTACACCTACTCTACATCGCTCCATATTTCAAATTTTCCCATCTGAATTGCTGGAAATCATACACCTCAGGCGAGCTCTTGAAAAGCAAAGCAACGCATACACATACGGCTGCAACTGCAACCATTGAGAGCATTGCAGGTCTATACATTGCTAGTGATGTTCTTCCTCTGCTACCATAAGGCGTCTTTGTCTCACACTGCTTACAATGTCTTGTAAATGGGTGTTCTGTACCTTTTTGGGTATGGAAGCTTGCAACCTTGGCTTGTAAATGCTCGTTGACTGACTTCTGCTTGCTATTGTCTTTAACACCGGCAGATATATCGAGGATTACATGACCACCTCCAGACTTTTGTTCAATTTTCTCTTTAACCAGATTGATATACGAATAATAACCATGTAATGACGCATAATCATAGGGAGTCCTTCCAGTATCATCACGGACAGTTTTCCATGCTTTAATCGACACCTGAAAGAATACTATCAGAATATCAGAAGAAGTCCCATTCTCAATTTTCTATGACATGATAAATTAAAGACATGTTTACAAGTATCAAAGATGATATTACCATTCCAGGATCATTAATTAAGGCATGCAGTATGTCTATTGAACCGTCACCACCGGCTGCAACATGCAGAGGAGTCAGTCCCCCAAGGCCAGTTGCATCAGGTCTGAAGAGGTAATAGTCTTCACCTTTGTACTGCTTCTGCTTAGGTCCTGAGTTTTTTACAACTTGATTTTGTTGGCATCTCAAAAGGAACTCTACCATTGGCCTAGATTTTTGCTGAACTGCTCTATGGAGGAGGCCAATCTCCAGCAATGCAAGTTCCACAGATGAATGTTGACCCACATTTACAGTTCTATTGAACAGAATGCTCAAAAGTTTACTGACAACGGCACACCACTCACGTTCAAGGGAGAAATACACAAGCCACTTAAATCTCTCAAATGGGAAGAGTTCAAAATGAGTGTCAGTCTGTCCTAATCTAATCTTTACCTGATTTTTATGAAGAAGCCAACCTATCTCATTTATAAAATTCAAAGCTTGATTCCTGACATCTAATGATTTATCGTCTTGAAAAACATTTCCTTCAACCTCTATGTGACTTTCAAGACTGCGAATCTCCAAACAAACATCATTCTCTGCAACTATAAATGGGAAGAAAGAGTTGCTAAGAGAATGGTCCTCAACCTAGCAAGAAAATACCCACAAGTCAGAAATTGAAAAAATGCCCCCCTTGTATGTTGCTCTGTTGTCTTTGAACTGAATCAACTGCAGAACGAATCATCTGGGATTGTATACAAATTGATATCGAGGGTAGCCTTGCTGGTAATTTTGAACACACAGAAACTCGAAAACTACTCAAAATTGTTCGTGCACCATTCCACATAGCCATACATCAGATATGATGTGAAAAAAGGAGATCACTTGAGTTGAGCAAGCATATTTAATTTTTGTAGATAATTTTTTCTTTTACAAAACTAGATTTATGAGTGCCATTTTAGTCTACAAAAAATCATGTATGTAAAAAAGTGCAGAAAAGTAAGAGCACCTCAATAAATCCTCTTCCATGAATATTTGGAATTATGCAACGGAAGCTCAACGATTGGATCAGATTGTGTTCAATGGAAGAAGCAGCTCCAACAGACTCATTGTAATTTTCTTGGAGCAGATATTTCCCTTCTATAGCACATAATAATCTTCACAAAAGGAATACATGAAGTCAATTTATATGAACGTTGGCCAAATATTTGAGGTGACATATATTATGTATACAATCTCAGTTTCACATACTTAAAAAAATGAAGATATTGATAGCGCAGGAAGTTACCTTGTTCTTGATTTACTGAAGTTGAGGCCACTTACTGAAAACTGAACTGCTTCAGAAGGCGGAACAGCAATCGGACTGATGCTTAATATCCTATAACTTCTGTGGTTGGCATGTGATAAGGATGTTTCTAGAACCACCTCACCTGCAATATATGCAGGTCTGTATGAGTAACATATTCACTTTCAGCACATTGAATGACATCATAGAATCCAAACAGAGGCCAAGATGGAATTACAGTTGAAACTGTAAACATACCATCATATATAAATGCCACACTTCGCTGCACCCGAGTGTAAATCCATCCTGTTTTCCAGAAAGAGTGAGTGGATGAGTTAAGAAGCCTCCTCAAATGGGAAGTCATATCAGAAGAGAGCTGCACGCACCATAAATGGAAGTGTCAGAGATGATATTATGTAAGCAATACAAAAGAGTTTTAAGTGGTGCAAAATCGGATGGTATGAGCTCACCCATGCATATAAGTTTGATAAAGACCCAGGCTTAAGCAACTATGCTTATGACCCTTTATTTAACCAATGCAAGTACGCTTTGGTGAACAAAATATGAGATGATTTTTTTTTTTACTCAACTCACCTAAGAAATATCTATCCTCTTTTCTTTATAAGTTAAACAGATGATACGGCATATATGGTCCAACTTACCTCTTCCCATATTGATTTATCCATCCGCAAGTATATAGTTAAAACAATGCAACCAGGTCTTATGTAGCTCTCAATTTCAGTAGGACTGCGTGACAACCAGTCAAGGATCTGCAAATATCATGTTTAATTAATTGAAGATCTGCACATACTAGATAGCATGGTTAGCTTGGAAAAGGCCCTGGGATGCTACATCATTTGATACCTGATTCCGCAAGACATGAGGAAAATCTTTAGGATCTTTCCCGAAGAGCTTGAAAACAATCCGTTCTGTTCGACTCTGGAATAGTGTAGAAAAATGAGATGATCGAAAATTCCTTGGTATTCAACGCAGCAAGTATACATATATATATTGGCAGTATACATATATATATATGTATATATACATATATATATATACATATACATATATATATATATATATATATATATATATAATATATATGTATATAATGTGACATACTAGAGGTTCAAACTAAACACATCAGTAAACATAGGAGAACAGAATGCGCACAAAGCTAAAATGAATTGGGAAAGCAGGCTAATAAGTAGATGAGTAACTAAACCATGTGAAGCAAACGAGAGATCAGCTGACATGTATAACCATGATCAAGTGTGAAACAACAGCATATAGTTTCATAATCAACTCTGCAGGAGATTATTCTACTGAGGTATGTGAACCAAAGATAGAAAGAGTAATACCTGAGAGTCGCCACTCAAACTAGATGGTGATTGCAATGAAATTGAAGCAGAACTTTCACTTTTCTGATTCGGATTTGACTTTTCTGGATCTCGGCATAATTGGATAGGCAAAGTAGAGGACACTTTGCCCTTTGTTAACAGGGTATCCCTATTAAGATTCTTCATGCAGTCTTGTGGATCATCATATGCATTATTCAAGTCAATGTCATTCAGTTCTCTCATCCTATCAACAGTTTTTGAAGCAGCTTCTGTTGTGCCTTCAATGTTGAGCAGAGGAGCAGATGCCATTCGTAGATTGATGTCTGGCACATGATCTATTAACATACTCTTCTCTCTCATTTTAGATGTGGTTGCAGCTTCATGGTGCCCGTTAGAGATAAGCTCCTGTAAAATATAAATCAGTCGCTGAACCAGAGTGATTGCAAGATTTGGACAAGTCATCAGATTGGCAGTTTGGTACCTTCATTGGAGTTTCAGTTGATGCCGCAGCATTTAGTAAACTTTGAGAACCACCTCCTGTTAGGTTTTTCTCATTACCAGGCTCCGAAAAATTAGCAAGGTTTTTCATCAAATGTGATAGAAGATCGTGAACTTTAGACTGATCTGAGTTATTTACTGAAATTCAGGCAGGATAAGTTGTAAGTGAATATTGTCATGACCACACAAAATGAAGAACAGCCATTACGACAAGAAAAGAAATGCAAGCCAAAATAGCCAATCATTACCACAAATATCCTTTTTGGTTTCTTACCAAAAACAATCATCTTCCGGATGACGTTGAAGCATTTATTTTGCATCTCTTATGCAGTGACACATGAACTTTGTAAGGTGTTCAATATTGGTTCTGTCTTCAAAGTTTAAGGCAATGCATTTAAGTTTACTCAATCTTAATGGTTAAACCAATATCGATGAGACAGTATTTGCAAAGATATAAGTTAATACACCAAGAGGCTAACTATTATAGCCTGTCACTAGAAATATTGTTTTTTCACTATCCTTGAATTGCAAATCTGTAATTGTGCATTTACGATTACTGGATGCTCAGACAATAATATAGTATGATGTTGAAGTGCACATATCGACAAATATAATATCCAACATGAAAGACAACTAAGAGCACCAACATTATCTATAATCATAGAGATAGATTACATATTTATGAATAGTTACTTACAGTGTATATTGGAGAGTATTCTAAGCAGACTAGCCAACAAGTAGTTGCTACCCTGCTCATCATTCTGTGGGAGTCCTGTAAAAGCATTTTCAGGATGTGTCTTCCTTCTCCGCTTATTATGTCCAGCTAAACGCCTACGACAACTCCTCCTATCTTCATCAAACTCTTGAAGATCATGAAACCTGCAGGCAAGTAATCATATAGCATGGACTAGAACCATTTACTTGCAAGATACATGTCGACTTCGAAATATAATCTAGAACTTGCTAATAAAGTTCTATTAGACGATTGCAACGTATTCTTGCTGCAAGAAAGTCAAATTTCCTTGCAAGAGACGTTGTTTCTTTAATCGTATCCAACAAAAATATATAGGGAAATAACTACCCAGAGCTAAGAAAAACAGTCGTGACAACAAACTACCTGCTGCATTGTTGACAGAACCGTTGCATAATAGCCCCCACCAACGCTCGTGAAGCTTTAGAATGCACATCACACACTTTATGGCGTCGATGATAATCTTTCGCATTGTTCAAATCAGCTCTACAACCCTCAACTTGACAAACTACAACACTGTTAGAAGAAGCTCCACATGTCTTACTTTTCTTTACACTCTCAATCTTCCCATCATCAACTGGATATACTTTTCCACCAATCTTTAAACTAAGTGATCCATCTTCTTCATAATTCAAATCAAGAACTCTCCTTTTTTTCTCCAAATCCCTCTTCACATTTTCATCACGCAATGAGTTGCTTAGCAAAGGGATCTCAAACTGTTTACTTTTACTACAATCTGAAGGCAAAGGGTCTAAAGGGGTAGCAGTAAATAAATCACCATCCCATTTCCAATCATTCAAATCCCATTCCATTATCCTTTTCCCAACAGATTTCCCCTCTGACATGATTAACCACACCAAGCCTTATCCCGCTAAATGGGTCGGTTATATGAATATGACGTCTCTAATCATAATACATGAGCTTGTCTTCATATTTCAGCATTCATCCATCCAAAGAAATATAAAAATGAAAACACAAACTTAACAATTAAGCTCAAGATTCAAGAACATATTTTTACAATTACCATAAGCTCCAATAAATGTAGCAAACAAGACCCAAAAGAGAACTGAAATTAGTTCAACTACATATACATTCAACCAATAAATAGAAAATCATTTTATTATTAATTACTCCCTTCATCCTAAAGATCGTCCAGTTTCTAATTTTGAACTCCAAGATATTTTAATATATTATATCATGTCTTATGAAAAGTATTTCAAAATGATAAAATTTCATATTATTTTATTATTCACATTATAATTTTGACTCAAATCGAAATTATATGAGACATAATATGAAATTTTGATTTTTTTTATTACTGAAAATTTTAGTAATGGAGATAGTATATCACAAAAAGATTAGAACTTTGATAAAATGAAATAGAATAAAATTCAGTCTACTATTAATTGTATAGAATTTTGATAATTTAAAGAGAGAAAAAAAATGAAAAATTGTACGAGTTCAGCTACTTATAGCTAACTATAAAGCATTAGTATATCTGATGATAAAACCAAAAAGAATCATTAAAACTAACTACCGGAAAAACCGGTATTGATTTGATCATATTAGGGAAGGATCCACGATGATATAGACATATTGCTAAAATATAAATATATTTCGGAGAAAATAATTAATTTATTTTCAAAAAGATTATGGATTGCCAAGTACGATTAATTATAAAGAAAAGTTCGATAGCTAGTGATATCGATTTTCAGTGGATGAGTATTTTAAACATATATTCTTTACTTTTGGAACGCCTTTACAACTTCGTAACACCACTCTGTGGGATTTCGAGGCTTTTTGAAGATTTTTAACACTCATTTTGTAAAATTTTCGGGCATTTCAGTAATACTACGAGTAATCATTCTTCCTACATGAATATTAGTAGTAATTTTGTAGTTGATATGAATTGATCGAGTGAGGATGATGAAAATGAAAATATTTGAGTAAAAGTCTTACCCAATAAGAAAAGACATTTGACTAATTGTGGAGTATTTGGTTTTGGTGAATAAAAAAATACAAAGTAATCATTAACGCGTTGCAATAATAGTGTTTAAGATGTGATTAGTCAAGAAAGGGTTATGATATATTCTACCTAATTGCCTTTGAGCCTGCACATGATTGAATTATTATGAGACATCCTAAAATGGTGTGTTTTTAAAGGAAATCTAACTATTCTAAAAGGATCATGCTTTCTTCAATTATAGATTAATCCCATAATACAAGTATCCAAGATTTTGGAGACTTGTGCATGTGGACCCCATGTGAATATGTCAAACCCTAATTATTGGAATTAATTATATTATTAAATTATTTTTTGTGTTAAAATGCATTATATAAATAGATAATCGATTCATTTGATTTACACACAAAACAATATCTTTATATTACTTTTTAATAAATTTTCTTTATTACAATTTATTGATTATGAAAAATTAGTCTAAGTAATCTTATTTTGTTGAGTAACATATGCAAAAGAATTTCTCGTTGCCCAAAAGAGCTCAAGTAGCAAAATAATGGTTAAGTGTCTATTTAAAAGGTTGAAATTTTTTAGTTAATCGAATAGCCTAGTGGAAAAGGCTATTGTTAGTGACCAAAAGGTTCTGGGTTCGAAACTCACCTCATCGCTAGTTTACAAAAAAAAAAAAAAAAAGTTGAAATATTTTACTTTGAAAAATTACACTAATTTAAGTATGTATATATGATATTAGCCATTTCATTTTTTCTTTGTTGTTTGGCCTTTAAACTTAATCATGTAATTAAATCACACTTTTTGACTATATTAGTAGTACTACAGTACTACTATTTAAGTCTACTTATTACAAATTCACTCAAAGAAAACTCACCTTTGCACAAAGCCCCACTGATATTTTTCAAGCATTTATTCATCACATTTACAAGAAAACAATTAAAACAGTTTGTTTTTTAGTGTTGCATCAATGAATTGAACGTAAACGTGAGATATTTCCCATAACCCATGTATTTTTTGCACTCCCTTTTTCTTTTAATTCAATTTCTTGTAGGTTTTTTAATTAAAATAAGCTGGTTTAGCTGAATTGGTTTTGTAAATTTTATCTGTATGTATGATCACTTTTGATCAGTTGAGGTTATTTGTATTACAAAAAAGATTCGATCTCTATTGAAAAATGGATTATTTTTACTGCCTCTTAAAATCAATTGTTGTAGCTCTCTAATGAAAATAAGCTGGTTTAGTTAACATGGTATTGTAAACTTTCCATGTATGTATGAATTATGATCACTTTTGATATTCAGTTGGGGTTTTTTGTATAATGAAAAAGATTTGATCTTTATTAAAAAAGATATCATTTTTAGTGTTGCAGGCTCTCCCCTACCCAAGTAGTTTATGTGTAATAAGATATTGTTGTGGTGTGTGTGTGTGTGTGAGTGTGTGACAGTGGTCAGTGGTGGAACTAGGGGAGGCGTAGGAGCTATCGCCCCCATAATTCTCCGGAAATATATGTTACTATCGAAAAATAAGATTCTAATATACATTTGTCCAGCAATTATTCGGTTCCTCTTTAACTTTTATATTGTTACTTATTTTTCTCGTGTTCATTTATTCGTCGAGCGTACATACAAGTACTAGTTCAGCCATGGGTGTGTCAAACTTTTTGTGTTGTGGAGATTAACTTATCTCATGTTCTTGGATGTAAGTGTGGAATGGTATCTGGAAGTTGGAATGATTCATTCCACAAAATGACAACTTCAAAGAGAAGATATTGGATTTTAGTAGTTGTCCGTATTTGGACAATGGATTTTTGTGCTAATGTGTGTAGTATCAATCTTTTCGTGGAGTAATTTATTGTAGGAATTTGCAACTAATTGCTTCCCTTTGCTTAACCAGTCCAGGTATTACTTTAGAAGAACCAAATATGCGGGCTATCTCACAACAGAAGCAGCTCCAAGGTATACACAGGCTCAAAAGGTGTTGCCCATTGCCGTGCCTTCTATTTCTGTTGACGAGTTGAAGGACATTACAGATTACTTCGGTACAAAGTGTTTGATAGGTGAAGGATCATATGGGAAGGTATATCATGGTATTTTAGTTATGGTAAGCATGCTGCTACAAAGAAGCTGGATTCTATTAAGCAACCCGATCAAGAATTCTTAGCTAAGGTTTGTTACAATGGTTGTGCCCGGATTCTCATTCATTCATCTCTACATTTCATTTAAGATGCTCTTCTACTCGTAATATGGCAGATTTCAATGGT
Source organism: Echium plantagineum (assembly GCA_003412495.2). NCBI lineage: Eukaryota > Viridiplantae > Streptophyta > Magnoliopsida > Boraginales > Boraginaceae > Echium > Echium plantagineum. The sequence goes on from CM016561.1 coordinate 5,192,724, forward strand.
TTCAAGATTAAAACATGAGAATGTTGTTGAGCTACTGGGTTATTCTGTAGATGGTGGCCTTCGTGTTCTTGCCTATGAGTATGCTTCCAATGGGTCTCTCCATGATATCCTCCATGGTGAGTCATATCAACTTCATAATATTTACTTTCGCTGAAAGTCTAAAAACTAAAAATGTACTTAGTGCATATTTTGTTCACGAGAAGCCCACACAACATATCAAAGTTAACGATTTTACCCCATTAAATCGTTTAACTAGCTCTTGGTTCTAAAACATGGAATATAGATGTGTCGGTTCTTTCCTTTTTCTTTTCTTTCTTTTTTCATTTATCAGTTGTGCTGATTAAATGTTGTTACATTTTGCATAGTGTTGTAACTGTTCTACTCAGCTATTATTATTATATACATATTTGAATTCTCTCAAATGCACTGCAGGCGATAGAGTTTGTTGCCTGATGAAATGTAATGTTATTATAGGTTGTTCAACATGTATAATTTGTTGCTTCTCTCTTGACAGGAAGAAAAGGTGTCAAAGGGGCTCAGCCAGGTCCAGTGTTGTCATGGGCGCAGAGAGTGAAGATCGCTTTTGGGACTGCAAAAGGACTAGAACACCTACATGAAAAGGCTGAACCTCGTGTTATACATCATGACATCAAGTCTAGCAATGTATTAATCTTTGATGATTATGTTGCCAAAATTGCATATTTCGACTTGTCAAATCAAGCCCCTGATAATGCAGCATCTCTTCATTCTACTCGCGTCCGTGGAACTTTTGGTTATCATGCTCCAGAGTGAGTTTTTATTCAAGTTTGCCAAGTACAATATCTAGTAGTAGATTCTTGGTAACAAAGTTTCTTGGAGACTTGTAACAGTAAGGAGTAACTATAATATTTTCGCTAGAAGATCTTTAAAACATACTATCCATCTCTTCAACAATGTTAAGTTTTGATGGTTGACTCTATATTTTGTACTCTAAATAGTTTTATGTATGTTCTCATATACTGCCTCTGCCCCTAAAAGATGATGAAGTTTTAATGGTTGGCCTTTGTCTAGATTTGAATTCATTAAAAAATAATGATAGTTTTGATCTTTATGTTACTTCTATTTAGTTGTCAGAAAATTAAATTTTATAGGATAATTCGATCACCTATGTGTGATGTCTTAGATCCGCCCCCTCGTGGTAGACATAGGGATTTGTGGCAACGGTTGATGTAGAAGCCTCGGGGCATGTAATGTTTGATATTGGCGTTGACGATGTATATATACATGACTGTTGTGTCCAACACAAGCTGGAACCAAATAGAGTCTGTTTCCTACTGAAATATATACAACTACCAATAAATAGACTATTCATTATTTCTAAACAGGCCGAACTCATCAATAAAACGATTATGAGCACCGTCTGCTGGGAGCCTGGGACTTCATATGCACACAACAACTGCCTAGTTACCTAAATGTTGTCAAAAGTCCAGCTTGAACAGAACGCATGAATGCTCGTCCTGCCAGTCCGTTCAGTTGACAATTCCAGCATTGCTTTCACCATTTAGTCGCAGTAGCAAGGATCCCCGCCTATCTTTGGGGTTCACCAAGATCACCAGATAGCTTACTGCATAACTGAATCACATACATAAACCGTTAACTACACCAAATGAGGGCCATGCTTTCTTCAATTATTTGGGAGAAGTATAAACTTACTTGTCTGTACAATGCAGAATCGCCATCAGATTTGCACAACTCAACGACAAATAAAGAGGGGCTAATTTGGAAAACCTGTAACCAGAGTACTCAGATTTAATTCAGCGTTGGTCGGAATTTCAGGACAGAAGTACAAAAATGCTTGATACTTTCAGAAAACATACATTGCCTAGAAATGTTTCAAAATACTTACTTCTGCTGCTACCAATAGAGTCCCTGGGGTTCTTCGACCTTTAAGCTCTTGTATCACTTTCAACTGATCAAACAAAACCGGGAAAGCAACAAACAATCAGTGAAACCAAAAAGATAATGTGCTGAAATACATCCATCAGAGATAAAGATATTAACTCTTCCATTTTTCTTCTGTACTAAAAATCCCATCTGTTTCGCTGTATTTTCCATAGGCTCAAGCAGTTCTTTCGGAGGGTGGTGTGAAGTAAATCTAATTTTCCTCTCAGCAGCATCCTGATATATTGATCAAGCAGATGGGCAGATTACTTCAATTAGCTCCAACGAGAAAAATAGCAAGTGTACGTAACATACTAGATAACACTGTCCTATCTCACCTCCTTCTCAAAGAAACCAGAAAGATCCAGACATGAGGACATCCCTATCAATTGAAACGCATTATATATTTGGCTGGGAGAGTCAGGATCTTTTACTGCTTCCAATTGCTCCTGCACAAAATGTTATGTGTTCAGTATCAACATGATGTGACTAGTACCAATCTAAAAAATGCAATCTCATAACAACAAAAAAATCTATTGGCCTAACCGCAATATTAATATCATTGACAGCGTATTTGCCCTCCTCATCTTCTTCGTCTTCATTCTGACATGATGGAGAATAGTCCTGTTTGAACCATACATCTTCTTTCAACTCTGCAAGTGTTATCCTAGTATAAGGGTTTGGATTAAGAATCCTTTTTATCAAGTTTCGAGCTCCGGTTGACAGCCACCTTGGAATCTGAACTTCCCCCTTGAAGATCTGCTTAGACCATGTAAAACGCATAAGGTTTACTTTCTGTCACCACATCATGGCTTATACGCTTAAGGGTATTTTAAGAGAAATTGACCCAGCAGAACAAACTCTTAAATAAAAGAACACGGTATGAAATAATAGTTCACCTTCTGATAAAGCACTGCAAGGTTTGTATCATCAAAAGGTAGATATCCAGTGAGAATAACATATAGTATAACCCCGCAGGACCATATATCGGAGGTAGCACCATTGTAACCTCTGTTAGAAAGAACTTCGGGTGCAACATAATTTGGACTTCCACATGTTGTATGCAGTAATCCGTCGTCCTGAAAGAGGATAATTGTAAGCAAGTAATTTTTATATTCAAATGTTAAAGTAGAGATAACTGATGAGCAAATTGATTCAGACCCTGAAATGATGAGGTAATGCACTGAGCCCAAAATCTGTTATTCTTATATTTCCTTCTGCATCGATGAGGACATTTTCTAGCTGCATTTTAGAAGAAACCATATAGAGGATAACTCAGTAGGCAAATAATAAGAACTTACACACCTTCGAAACATTGTTAATAAAAAAATGCTTTAGTCATGCAAATTACTTACCTTGAGATCCCTATGAACTACACCTCTACTATGACAGTAACTAATGCCATCTATAAGCTGTTGAAAGATTCTCCTGCCTTTAGCTTCTGAAAATCTCCCTTCCGACAACTGTTAACCACAATATACTTCAACATTAAAATACAGAATTCAGAATTAAAAGGGGGGGATATCACAGGAGAATTATGAAAAAAGGTTTTTCTTGAGCTATATATAAGCTACTTACAATTTTGTCATACAGTTCACCACCATTGACGTATTGAAGGACCATGTAAATCTTGGTTTTGCTTGCTAACACCTACTAGTTCATCAGCAAAAGGAGACACCATCAGGAGAGGAAACATTTAGAGGAATGGGATGCACATATACTCGAAGATAACATGCACAGACTGTAGATCAACAAATCAGTTCAAAACCTTCTAGCCATAAGAAAATATCAATAATAAATCTATTGTCAATCGTCATAACAGTCTTTATAAGATAGCAGAGCTAACTCATTTCTTGATCATATTAAAATTGATTTTTCCCATTATTATATCTCTTAATTCTACAAAATTGTGGGAGACAGGGATCCGTTTCCTGTTCCTATCATATTCCTGGTGAATACGAATCACTGAATTATTCTAAGGAATAAAAAACTTAGACAGTACGACAACACTAAATGACAGACTACTAAATTCAAAAACGTGGTTAATAAAACGATCATTTTCTCCTATAGCAGCTCAGAATTCAACTCATTAGGTTAGCAGTTACTATGCAAGACAAGAAAAATCAAAGAAATTGGTACTATTATAATAACTCAATTAAGTATCATAGTAAATAGCAAGTATTTAATTGTTAAAATAGAGACACAAAGAAACAAATGCAGAGCTGGAAGAAATCATTGGAGGTCCCACTGTTGATCATCAACCAACTCAACCCAACCAATACATAATTGGTCCACATGGGATCATAGTCCTTAACTCAAATTGGTCACCAGTTACCTAACAATTAATTAATCAATAACGTCTTAAACCAAACCAAGTCTAATCCCGCTAATTACTCATTTTACGTGTTGCTCTGGAAATCATGATACTCTGTGCAGAGGAAGACGAAGTAAAAGCTAAGAATCACCAATGATAAATTAACACATTTTCCTTATCTTCATCTTTAAGATAAATGGAAACATGAAACTTTCTCTTAATCTATATCTAACAAAAAAAACTACTTATTACGTTTGCCATAAACACGAAGATTAAAGCATACTTTACCTCATATAGTCTAACAACGTTCGGATGCTTAAGGAGCTTCAACGTTCCAATCTCCCGCGTTATCTGCAATTACATCTAACTTGATCAATAATAATCCTAACCAAATACTCAAACAAGGCAATCAAGAAAGGAAAAATCATGCCTGATCAGTAACATTGAGGCCGATGAGTCTCTGTTTATCAAGCATTTTAATGGCGAAAGGTTGTCCAGAATGAACATTCCGAGCAAATTTCACTTTTCCAAAATTACCTTCTCCCAAAGTCCTTCCAACCTCATACTTCCCTAACAGAATTCGGTTTCTCTTCTCTCCCCTTTCGATTTCTTCCTTGGCTCTTTCTCTTCTTCGGTCTATCTCCTCGCCTCCTCGTATCAGAACCATCAAAACAAAAACAATTTTAGCTGAGAACAAGAAAAGAATCTCCTATAAACGTGGGATCGGTTATATGAATAGACGATGATGTTATATATGTAACTGAAAATGGGCGTGTATATCTATATTAGATGAAATGATGCTAGGAATAGAATATATAGGGAAGAAACGTATGATTTATGGCTTAAATAGGTAACGAGGAAATTGCACCCATACATCATCTGCCTCTACGTGCATGTGAATGTCTAAGTCTTGAAAATGTGGTCAAACACAGATTCTCATGTTCTTCTAATCTCATCTTTAACTTCTGGAACAGTAGTCAAATTAGTGGGATGCTCATCTATCTAATTTCGATAATTTCTTAAAAAGTGTGAACGCAGCCTCTCCAACTAGATCAACGAGGTAATTCGAGGGGTGAGCTTCACCGATAAAATTGTATGTTAATCAATTCATCAATACAGGGTTTACTTCTTATTCGAACAAGCTAGATAATTTCTTCATTATATAGTGGAAGGTTTCATTATAATTATTAATTATATAAGTTCCGGTCAATATGTAGTAGTTAATTTTAAAATATAAAAAATATAATGAGAGACGAAAATAAGGCAAGTGAGCCTCTCAATCAAAGTATATTAATTATTGGAATATAATTTTATTTATATGAATTTCCGAATAATTATCCTTTGTATAACTATTTACATTTTACTTTTTTAAGTTTATGATATTATTTTTATTGTAATTTTAATATGTATAAAAAGAAAGAATATACACGTGACAAATGCATAGTGCTAATTTAATAATGAAGGCTTATGAAAAGAGTGAAAGAGTAACGATGACTAGTTCAAACAACACACGCGGCGCATGACTCTTCTACTCTAATCTCGCCGTTTCAGTTAATCCAATCTCAAAATTCTTCAAACTTAATTCATTATATTTTCGAAACAAATTTGTAATTATGAAAAAAATATTATACGCATTAGATTATTCCTCAATCATAAAAATATTGTTCAATTCATTTATTAATAGAATAACCTAGTGGAAAAGACTCTTGCTAATGACCAGGGTTCGAAACTTACCTCATCGCTAATTTACAAAACTTACCATAAATAATTTTTCTATAAACTTAATTGGAACATTAAATTTCGACTTAGACGAAAATTATTAAATTAATAGTAAAGCATGTAAATACATATATATATATTTTAACATATTTTCACACAAAATATATACATCAAATAATAATTTTGAATTCAAAAATTGAAAAATGTGTTCATCAAAATTTGAAATGTGACACTATTTTAAGGATAATGGAAGTATTAAATTGCTATAATCAAATTTGTTATAAAAATATCTTCGTATTTTATTTCTATACATATACTCCATCTGTTCCTAAAAGATTGTCACATTTTGACCGTTGGTGATTTTTTTTTTTTGATAAATCACACAGTTTATTGATAAGATCAAGTAGGAAACATTGTTTTAGCACATAATTTACATATAGTGATTAAAACCTGGCTAACTTTGAAAATTAGCCGTAACACTTGGTTTGCTATGTAGAAGTACATCAAAACTAGCTAGTGGAGATGTTATAATGTAGATGTTCATCGGTTGTGGCAAGTGAGTTTCCAAAAACGTGTTCCAGTCCGTGTGGATGAAGATCTTTTGCATCGATCTAAGAAACACCTGTGACATAAAAAGATCAAAAACAAGATATAGAGTCTTTATTGGTTTATATGGGAGGATGATGTTGGTCAAGAAGATGCCAAATATAATGGCTTGTAATATATAGAGAGGATACTGTATAGGTTTGAGTGTTGTGGCGCCTTGAATATGTATTTTATTTGTGAAGATGATGTGTGTATGATTGATCATGCCTTGGATGTTTATATGTATGGTAGGTGAATGTTTAATTTCGAATGTAATTGTGTAAGTGTTTTTGTGTTCTTGTATGTCATGAGAAGAAGAAATTTGTTGAATATTATGATGATTAGAAGATGTGTTTATATTGCTGATCTTGTTAATCTTGTTGATTCGTCCCCATTGAACTAAGGTCGCATTTCGTATGGCTATTAGTTCTGGCAGATGGAATGTGGTTGCATTATGAGTGATTTTATTTCTATATACCCAGATACTCCATAAATTGCAAAAGAGTATATGTGCAGTAGGTGTGTCTTTATGGTAAGTGTGGGCCAAATGTTTGATAGAGGTAGTGATAATTTTGAAGAGATTTGAGTTAGTGGAGTGAAAGCCATAAGAGGTAAAAGAGGACCATAGTAATGTGAGTCGAGGGCACAAGCGAAAGAGGTGATTAATCTCCTCTTGGTTGTGTCCACACATTACACAAGTTGTATCAATATGTTTGGTTGTTTTGGTGGCTATAATGGTGGTTAAGGGAAGGCGATTATGTAAGATTTTCCAAATAAATAATTTAATCTTTTGAGGTAATTTCATTTTCCATAGATGTTTCCAAGTGTGTTTAGGTATATGTGAATAATTTTTTGGGGCTTTTGGTGGACGGGAGTGTTGTTGTCGAAGATGATTATAGAAGTTCTTAGTAGATGGATGGGTGAGGATGTTATTTGGTATCCAGTTGAGTTCTATATCATTGTCGTGAATAGGTTGTGTTAATATTTGTTTGGTTACATCTGTAGGGAAGATACTATCAAGTAAAGATATATTCCAAAATTTGTTAGAAATAGTGAGTTCCGAGATGTAAAGATGAGTGGGTGTTTGGGGTAAGTATTGTTTAAGGTTAGTAAGAGTCCAGTTATCATTCCAGATGTGAATGTGGTGGATATTATTTATGTTGAGGTTAAGTTGAGGTTTAAGAATAAGGAAATTTTGAACTAAACTTTTCCAAGAGTATGAGGTATTATGTGTTTTATGTGTGTTAGGTAGTCTAATGGTTGGGAAATATTTAGGCTTTAAAGTGTTATAAGCTAGGGAATGTGGATTGCTGAGTATATTCCAGCATGTTTTGGCAAGAAGGGCTGAGTTAAAGTGATGTAAATCTTTAATGCCTAACCCTCCTTGATGAAATGGTAATTTTAGGAACTCTAAATTGACCCAGTGAAGCTTGGTTTGGTTGTTGTGGTTCCATATAAAATCTGAGAAAATTTTTTCAATTCGTGTGATGATATTTATTGGGAAGATGTATATTGACATGGGATATACTAATATACTTGTGAGTATGGATTGAATGAGAGTGATTTTGCCCGCTTGAGTCAAGAATTTGGTGTGCCATGATTGTATAGTGGAGTTTATTTTAGAAATATAAGTTTCAAAAATTTGATGTTTGTTAGTTTGGATGTCTAAGGATATTCCTAAATATTTTCCAAAAAGAGTTGACTCGGAAAAGGGCAAAGAATTTAGTGTTTTGGTTCTTTGTAGGGGAGATGTGTTTGGACTAAAAACAATTTGGGATTTTTCCATATTAATTTGTTGACCCGAGAAATGGCAATAAGTTTTGAGAATTGAAGTAAAATTTGTAATAGATTTGTTGTTAAGTTTAAGGAAAAAATAACTATCGTCCGCAAAAAGTAGATGTGTGATTTGGGGGCTGTTTCTAGATATTTTGATCCCAGTGATATCTTTTGTATGTTGTGAATGTAAAAGACTGGCAGAAAGAGCTTCTGTACAAAGAGAGAATAAAATCGGGGATAAAGGATCTCCTTGTCTGAGGCCACAAGAAGGTTTGAAAGGAATGGTGATATATCCATTAATAATTAGTGAATATTGAATGGTAGTTAAACAAGTTTTGATGATTGAAATCCAATTAGGAGGAAAATTTAATTTAATTAAAGTTTGAATAACAAAAGTCCAGGAAATCCTGTCAAAAGCTTTACTCATATCGATTTTTAAGGCGGCAAGCCCAAATTTGGTAGCTTTAGAAGTTCTAATACAGTTAGTAAGTTCCTGAGCAAGGATAATATTTTCTTTAATAGAACGACCAAAAATAAAACCATTTTGATGTTTGGTTATAAGAGAGGAAAGAAAAGGTTTAAGTCTATTGACCAAAATTTTTGTATTTAATTTATATAAAACGTTACAAAGACTAATAGGTCGAAAATCTTTAAGATTAGAAGGATTAGGTTTTTTAGGGATTAGGGTAATAAGAGTAGAATTAGTTTCTTTTAAGAAGTGACCATTATTAAGGAAATCTAACGTAGAATTAATTATGTCAGGGCCAAGGATATTCCAATTATCTTGAAAAAATTTTGCAGGTAAACCGTCCGGTCCAGGAGCTTTATTAGGGTTCATTTGAAAAAGGGATTGTTTAACTTCGTCACTAGAGAAAGGAAGTGACAACTGATATTTTTGTGAGTCCGTGAGATGGGAGGAAATGAGGTCAATAGGATTAGCTAAAGGACAATGAGGGTCAAGTTGGGAAGGTTGAGGGGGTTATAGAGGGATGAGAAATAATTCTGACAGTGAGCATGAATATCTAATTCATTTGTTATTAGATTATTATTCTCATCTATAAGTTCTAGGATATTATTGGTTTTATATCTTTGATTAACATAAGCATGATAAAAATGAGAATTTATATCACCATTCTTTAGCCAGTTAATACCCGAACGTTGTTGCCAATAAATTTGTTCACATAGTAACAAATCATTCAACTGTGCTCTAAGGTGATATTCCATTGATACATGAGAAGGGTTATGAGGGGAGTTTTGATATTTTGAAAGAAGGGATTGAATATTTTTAATCTGGGTATGGAGATTTCCAAACCTATTAGTATTCCATAGCTTTAAATCGGTTTTAAATTTTTTTAATTTATGATGAAAATTATAGGAAATAGAGCTATGGGGAGTATTATGTTGGAGACTGTTATGGAGAATTAGGTGAAATTCATGATAATGGTAAAGATAGGACTCTAATTTAAAAGAATTAGTTCGTTTAGTTAAATAAGATTTAGTAGATAATATTAAAGGTCCATGGTCCGAGCCTTGAATAGGTAGTAGTTTAGTAAAGCAGGAGGGAAAGGTAGTTAGCCATAAATCATTAATAAAGCATCTATCTAACTTCTCATATAGAACCTTTTTATTTCTTTTACCAGTCCATGAGAACTTATTACCAGTATGTTTAATATCATGAAGATGTAAGGAGTGCAAAAAGCTTAATAGGAAATTACTACCAGATATAAAATGAGTAGGATGAGGAAATTTATCATGAGAATATAAGATTTGGTTAAAATCTCCTATTAGGTTAAGAGGACAATTAATATAAGGCGTAAGAGTAATCCTAATATCAGTCCAAGTATCTTGTCTATGTTGAGTCTTAGGATGGCCATATATACAACCTAAAAACCAAGGTTGTAGGGATTCAGTGGAGATTTCGATTAACATTAAATGTTTATTTCCAGTAATAAAAGTATGAGCGATATTCGAACTAAAACCTATCCAAGTCCCACCTCCTTTACCTACGGGGTCAGTACCATAAGAAACAGGGTAATGGAGTTTTGAAAGCAAGCTATCAACATTATTCTTATCACACATAGTTTCCATTAAATAACAAATATCTGGTTTATAGGAATTAGTGAAGGAGGTTAGTAATTGAACTGTCGTAGCTGAACGAATGCCTCGACAGTTCCAACTTAGGATATTAAGGAGTAAATTGGGGTTGTTGGGAGACAACCACCAAAACCCGTTCAGTAAAAAAGTTCGTAGGTAATGTATACTTAGCATACTGGTCTAGCATATGATTACAAGAAGCATTAAAAGATGAGTTAGAGAACATATCTTTTCCAGGAGAGATTGAACGAACAAAGGTGTTGATTTTGGGATATTGCGTTCTTTTGAATCTTCTTGGCTCCGCTTTCTTTGCAGGTAGTTCTGGATGGAGATTGTGATCCTGTGAAATTTCTGTTGCAATGAGTGTATGACCTGTGTCGGTAGCGATTATACCCATAGTGACGTCCTGGAGTTTGAATTTCTTCATAGCTGGTTGTTGCGATTCCTTCATAGTTGAATCATCAAGTGTATCGAATCCAATATTTTCAAAGTCTACTACAAACCTCTTTCTTTTCAAACCAACTTGAGAACAACTGCCACTGTTAATCGTTGTATAAGAGATTTCAGCGATTCTAGCATGCAGGCTCCTATTATCCTCTGTATATATTGATGTTGGGATGTGGTTTGGCAGTGATTTGATCGCATTAGTACCCTGTGCACCATTCAAATCTAATTCTATATTCATTCCTTCCCAGGGCAATTTGCAAGTCTTCTGATTCTTGTTTATTTCTAAGGTTTGGGGGTGAGAGAAGTGGTATGTTTCTAAAGGAAATAAGGACCTAGTTGGCCTTAAGCAGTAACTGAAATCAGTTGGCACATGGTATTTGTCTTGGGCATAAGTCCAATTGGATGAAGTATTATCTTCCATAATACTTTCAGCCATTTGAATTGGCATATCTAGACTATCACCCACATCCGACCAGTTCATCTTAATCTTATTTTCATCAATAATTTCATTTTTTTCATTTGGTAGATCTCGACTATTGTTAATGTCATTCCATTCAGCCTTGGGTTTGTCTACAAAACAAGGATTGAGAACTCTAGAATCTAACTTCAAAATTTTCCCAGAATATTTGTTTTTATAAGCAATTAATCTAGAATTTTCAATTGGGATGGCACTCGAAGGTTTGGTGAAAGGTGACTTCACTATGGAGACGGAAACATATTCCTCACTGTTAGCAAAAAGAATTTGACGAGTCACCTTTGAGGGAGAATTATCAGATTTAGATTGAAGCGGATACTTATCGAGAATATCGTTGCAGGGGTTCTGTTGGATATTTGAGATCTGCTTCTTCTGGTCGACAAGCACGGAGATTTTCTCAATCTTTCTTGACCTTAGTTGCAGGTCACTAACTTTGCTGTCATCATCATCATCATCATCACTACCGATTGGATTGTGGTGTTGAATGGTGCGTCGTTTGGGAGGCGGTGCATCGATTGGTGATGCTCCTTCAGCACTTTCCGATCGACGGCGCTTCTTTGTGGCAGAATAGGGTTGAAGATTTGGTGTGGGATGAGTGGTGGTAGAAGGAGATGAGATTGGTGGAGGGAAAGGCAAGAATTGGGGAATAGGGTTTAAATCTGACCGTTGGTGATTAATAAAACACAATTTAAGACATAAATATCTAATTGTTCTACATGCAAAAAATTATAAAAAATTAATATTTCAAAAATATATATTGAGACGAATCTAACAAGGTCCCACAAGACTATATTATTTATTTTCCTTTAATGAAAATTTATGATCAAATTTTGTAATGTTTGACTAACAAAAGTTAAAATGCGACAATCTTTTAGGGACATAGGGAGTATTACAAACGCCTTTTCTTTAGCTAACCTATAAACATAAAGTATTTGATCAATCTCCAAGAAATTTGAATTAGTCAAGTGCAGTTAAGAAAATCAAGTAGGCTGAAAAATACTAATCAATACACATAACCTATTATTTCAAAGAAAAAACTAGACCAAATATGCACGTATCTAACTATTTTCATCCAATTAATTTTTTGTAACAATCAACACACTCGAAGAGACGAGTATATCATAAGCCACAATGCAACTATATTATACTAATTATAAAGAACAAATCGGATCCAATATAGCTACACGTGCAACACACGTCTATTTTTACTAGTTTAACTAAAATAGAGCAAGTTAACATCTCATCTCCTTACAAATTAGGTAAATACCAAAAGCTAATGCAAAACTGTACATGAGTACAAGATTGCCACAAGCAGTGATGGCCATACATATTATTCCCTTATTTGCTAATGCCTCTTCTCGCTCGGCATATAATAGAGGTAACAATATTGTATGAGGAGGTTGGCAACTCCCGAGTGGGTTGCTAGGTTATTGTTTAAGTTAGACTGAATAATACAACATAGTTCTCATCCGTGCTATAGAAGAACTTCCTGCTTGACGTCAACTGGCGTCTCAAACCTCAAATGTTGGAATGAATATGAATCGTGAGCCAGGGACTACATAGGAAAAAGGTACGATGATATTAGACGTCTCAAACTTTTTATTCTAGAGATACAAACTGAACACTGATAGCTGAATCGTTCCGCTAAATCTGAGGAAGATCTTCCATTAATACGAGTATAAATATATTTATGTTGCTAAGTCATAATACCAAAATAGGCAAATCAAGAATATAAAGCACACCCGAAATAGGATGGATCTAGCGGAGTACAGAAAACATAAAAAAGGATGGTACCTGTTCTTGAGCTCTAAAGTACATGAAAGGCGTGTAGTGTAGAAAATTTGAGACCCTAGAGGTATAAATATCAGCATACCTGCATTTCATCACATTGTTTAGCATTAATATCCAACAGTTCTCTGCAAAATTGGACATTTGTGTATTAAATATGAAAGGTCAAAAGCAGTAAACGTACTTTTCAATTTGTCTCATTAAGTGGCTTTTATCCCAGAGCCCTGCACGCGAAAGATAACCCCACCTGAAGGGGAAAACATGTAGTTTATGTAAACAAAAGAGATGGGCAGATCAAGTTGTGTGCAGAAGAGGAGTTGATTGGTGCACCAATGAGGAAAAAGAGAAACGAGGGAAACATGCTTTGCTGTGCACAGTGATGCAATTGAAGGAAGGTAATCATAACTCAAAAGTTCTCAACCAAGTAACCAACTCACCTTTTATTAAATAATTCACCATCTTCTTCCAGCATTGGAGCAATTTTTTCATCCAATCTTTGCATTACAATGAGTAGCTTCTGCATGGTTTCTGTGAGTTCCTTATCATCCATGTGAGTAGCAGCAAGTGTCTGTTGATTAGAAACACATCACCAACAACAAGAAGTTTTATCAGATGAACAACATAACCTCTAATTCATACTACAAGTAAACTAATTTAGATAAACAATAATACATGCAAAAGGACACCTGACAATTAACCACTTCACAACAGGAATCTAATATCTAAAATTAACTGAGAAATCAATTATTTCTTTGAATTCAAAACAATGAACATGAGCAAATGCCTCAGAAGCACCATGAAGTGTAAATAGAAATACCCCGCATATATACTCATTTTAAATAAGCAGATAGTCCCCCGAAGAAAGAAACAATATTATCAAGTGATCGTTATCATGCATAAAAAATGTAGACGAAATTACTTGAGCAGGACGCCCTTGGGTTCTTCTTTGCAGAGCGAGACGGAGTTGGTTGAAGAGATCTCCAACTACCTCCTTCTGATTTATGAGGTCTATCAGAGTTGCTCGATGACCCTGACTGCTTATTAAGGCAATATACTGCAATTAACGTTCAAAAGGAACAATAAGAAATTGATATAGAACTACAGATATAGAGCGTAAAGGTGTTCACACTTGACCAATTTTGTAGTTAGATTCTCTAACTGCAATCAGAAGAAACTGAACTTTTTCTTCTCTCACTACAGACATATTCAACTTAATATCCATTACTGCCATTAGAACACCTAATTAGCATAATTCCTTCAAGCATTCCAGGAGAAAAAGGTACTCACCTCATCTTCCAGTTCTCGGCAAATTAATGCTGTCCGCCACCGTAGATGGAGTTTCGATTGGCTAACATCTGTATATATATGATCGCCTACATACAAAATCTCATCTCCATGAACATTTAGGGAACTTTCAACCATCTGAGCACTTCCACCAGAGTACAAGCCACCTAAAGGAAACAATAAAATAATCAAATGTTTAGCTAGTTGGGCATAATAATATAATGAAGGTATTGTAATGTTTACTACACCTCCCACTCGTTTTTTTCTAGGTCATATTTAACATTAGTTTAGTAGATTCCCAGGTGTGTATAAAGATTGGACCAAGTTAACTATAACAATAATTTTCTGAAGAAGTAACTATGCTCTTCACTGAAATAGAAAATTAATATGTGATCGTACCATATAATCCTGCAATAACTATCACTGAAACCATATAATGACTAACAAAGGGTAAATGTAAGAGGTTATTAATGAAAGTATAGCATACATTCCTTCTTCCTTCCCCCCATCGCTTAACATAGATTTGATTGTAAAGACATGGTATAAGTGGAAGCACATAGATTTTTCTGCGATTATCTTCAAAGCAGAAATCACAACATATTCAGTTACAAAATGCAAATTACGAGTCATAGTTACAACACTATGTATGAAGGTGTGGCCTTCGAACTCTGTGTATGATGGATAATGAACCTCAGTTAATACTTAGTACACACGAATGTGGAACTTTCATGGAGCTGGAAAATAGCCATTGCTCATCAATCTTGCTCAAATTATATTCGGAAAGGAACAAATAAAAAGTAGCAGAATTTAGCATGAATTACCTGGACGAGCCTTAAAGCACGGTCGCATCAACCCTTCACCAGTGACAACTTCATACATAGGATGTGATGTTTGGAAGAACTCTGGCTTTCTCGCTGAGACAATCACCTACATACACCAATCAAGTACATTCTTTATATATTCATGTTGATTCCATTTTAGGCATTTTCACAAATTAAATGCAAGATCATGCAGCGGATATGATGCCATGTAAGAGTACCAAAAGTGCAAATTAAGTAAAGTTCCAATAACTATATGAATATATCCCTTGGAAGCAAATCCTAATAGCATTGATAAAGGATGTGTAGATATCTAGAAATTGGTTGGTCCAATTACAGGATGTCAGATTTTGGCAAGTTGTTCTGCTTCTAAAAATAAAAAGAGAAGCGAACAGAAGAGAATGCACTTAAATATTTTCTAAAACCAAATTCCCAGATTCAAACCAACTTGATTAATAAGGAATTAATATAATATTAGTTCACAGGTAAATCAAGTAGCTCTACTTACCATCTCAAATAGATCTCGCCACTCCATATCATTGGGAAGAAATCTATTGAAAGAGTGTTGCATCATCTTGTCCGTGTAATGGTAATCAGAATTGGTAATGAGCAAGAGCCTCTTTCCAGCCTGAGGTAGAAAATGATCAGATTATGTCAAAGAATTTAGTAAATCAAATACAAATTGTGAATATGAAGCCTTACTTCTTTTTGATCCAATAGGGCCAAAGGCAACTCGGGATCAGGCTCTACATACAGCTCAGGTTTGGCCATTATCTCACTCTGTTTGTTGGCATTAATTAGTGTACAATTGAAGAGCTCACACTTCACAGTACAATGGTTGAAAAGTTTCTCATACCTTGAGCTGACCCTCCACATGTGCTCTAAAGAGTGCTTTTCCTACGGCCTGAATAAACAATGCAGAAAGATAAAGAAATATTTCTCTATTTAACGAGAAGGCAAAACTTCAAGATATGTTCATTTGATGTAATACACAGCTTTAATAGGGAAACCTTGTAAAGCCCCTTATAATCAAGTGCACCAAGATCGGCAGATAAAGCTCCCTCATCCAATCTATCTACCATCTGAAACACATGGCATAGTATATATCACATGTAACACAAATGAAAGCCATTAAAGAAGTGTGAGTAAGATTGAAGTTATGATATGTGTGAGTAGGATTAAAGATAGATATGTGTGCTAGTCAAGTCATTAGTACAAGTAAAAGTGATCTACCTGCATGTAAGCCACAGCTTCTGAGACAGAGAACAGGGTATTTAGAAATTCCCATTTACTTTCCTTCCTTAGATCGACCAGTTCCCTCCCATACATCTCACTTCATGCAAAACAGAGTCAAGATGGACATATCACCAGAAGATACAAAGGACGGCAAAAAATGTGAAACTTCGCTGACAATCCTTCATGAAACAAAGAAGACCAATAGATTCACCAACGACTCTAAGGTCAGTACCATGAAGCTAAACCAAAGGTCGCGTGATTTTTTCTTTTTAAGATAGCTACAACCTCACCATACCTCACTTCACGGGTTGACAGCATCCTAGTTCCATGCATAGCTCTCTTAACGTATCCGAATCTGTCAGCTTTGACGAGGTTTCCTTTCTCTTTATCAATCACAAGGCCTCTGATGACCTATGAAATTTGCATAATAACATCTTATTTAAGCTTCCTCCTAATATTTAAACTGGTAGGTAAGTAGGGTTGTAAAGGCGCCATTATACATCTTGATGGTACAAAATTTACCAGATCAGGGTCAAATGAAAGGCCATCAACAGGAAAGCCGACACTTTTTAGATTTTCCATACAATAATCATAAGCTCTTCCCTCCCAAGCCTGCAAGTTCACAAATTCAGCTCAAGCAGTTTCCTTACCAAGTAGAAAAATATAAGGTAGGAAATTGTGCTTCTAATAACACGAATGCTAATTAAAACATGGTTTAATTTTACTCATGCAAAGCCAAGCACTAAAATTCAAGAAATTTATGAACTATATCAATGAACAGATTAAAAATAATATTTTAAGAGGCTCTTTACAACTCATGCCACTACAGCTATACCCGACATTGGAAATTCAAACAAGAATTGTACAAAATATAGCCCAAAAATGAAAAGTAGTCTTTATGCGTGATACATGTTTACACGAAGTAAAGAGTACCATGACATTGTAGTGCATCAACGTGTAGTCCATGTCGTATCCAATGACACTTATTGATCTTAAATTCAAGGTTCGAGTACAAAATATGCCACGAGGTGAATGTCTTGCAGAGAACGGCTCCTGTACCCAAAAAAGTCCATAAGCAACAACCAAACGCTAATCAAGAAACACGTAAATCAATTACAGTAAAGACAACCGGAATGCCAAGTTCTTGAAGCAAGGCTTGAGCCTCTTGTGCTTCAAACCTCGCCACTTGCTCAATGGGCCCTTGTTGTACTTCCCAAGCGGAAGCATCGGAGCCATGATTGAGATTCAAGTCCCCTTTGGTACTCTGCCCTAAATAATCGACATCTGACTTATTTGAAGAAGTTACTGAAAACACATCATCACCAACACTCCCATTCTGACTACTACTACTACTACTACATCTGGTACAACATCTCCAAGAAAGTTGGCATTTAGTACTCCAAATAATGTTATTCTTGTTGGTAACATCAGTATTGGTCCTTGGGACTATGTTGGTGTTTTTCATCAAACAGCTGCTAGTGCTGGTTATTAAGACAGACATTTTATCAAACAGTGGGTGGGCAAATTTAATTGGTTTCTTCAATAGGTGGCCGTTTTATGGTGAATTTGATTATATATATAATGGGTTATTGAAATCAATGCAGAATGATTTATAAAGAGAGAGCGTTTGAAGAATTACAAAACCATATTTTTGGGATCAAGCTCTCAAGGGCTCTTCACACTCTGCTCCACTACTAGAGCTAAAGCGACTTTAGAGAATAATTCTTTTTAATGGTATATTTGTGTTAGATTAACGGGGTGAGTCAACGTCTATCTAAATTATTTATTTCCTTTTTAGATTTTATTTCTACTACATTATTTTGTAAATAGTTTCATTTTTTATAATGTCAAAATTATTTTAACTTTATAAGCTTAGTTGAGAAATGAAGGAAAGGTCACTGGCTCGAATATGTTTATGTTTGTTATCTGATCGATATAATTTATGCAATTCAAACTCGATAACTAATTGAGAATTGAACTTATTTTTAAATCTTGAAGTAGAGTGCTAATTTGCATAAGCATATATGTTTAGTAATTAGTAGGAGTGTTTTAATTTTAATTGAAATTTGTTTATTTTGTTAATCAATTTTTGGACAATACTTTAAACCCGGATCCCACTCAAACAACCATCAAAGTGGATAGTGAGCATCGAGCGAAAGTTTTTTATTTATTTATTATAAATTAACGATGAGAATTACAGTTAGATACCGAATATAGTGGTTGAAGAGCATTATAAATAACGAATACAGAAATGGCCATCTATATATGCTTCCTAAGAGGAGCTCGAGTCAAATCAAATACCACTAAACTATAATAGTCATTGATAGTTGATATTAAAATGTGGAGATGGGCATAATTCGAAGCATAATGTCTATCTCCACACTTTAAGAACATCAGCAACAATGATGAATGGAGAATGCAGCGAGACAAAGTTCTTATCGACAACTGCAACATTTTGTGACTTCCATCCAATATTGGATGTTTTGATAATCTTTACGATATTTCTATTGTTTGTTTTAATTCATGTCATTCAAACTGTAATATTGCCTATTGATGGACCATGGAATTTGCCAGATTCCTAAGTATATTACTCAGACTAATGTCTCATTGTCACAAAGTTTTTTTAGCAATGAAAAACCAAATTACTGTTTTGGTTTCTTGAAAAAGACAAAAGCATATTATACACGTTTTTTTTGGCAATTTTAACAATCTAACTTGCCTGATACTAGATTGAAAATATGACTATATTACTACTTGACTGACATTCAAGTTGGATTCGAGGATTTGATATGCTTCGGGTCGAATGTCTATCCAATCAAGTTAGCCATACAAGATGAAGGTACTGCTTAACCCCCTTATTCTCATTGCAGTCTATATCCGATAAAAATAAGCTTCTCAAAACATAAATCTCTTTTTATTGTATTTCAGTTAGCAACAATATCAGCCTTGTTCCGAAATTGCCACTGGTAAGAACCAGCAACAACATTCTACGGTAGTCTCAGTCCAATGGCGATCCAGAAGAGAGGACAGAACTGCCAGGCATTCTTGTATCCACAAGGAAGTCCTAAGGAAGTAGGTTGGCTACAATATGCAATTGTTGATCTCATTGCCAATAACATGAGCTGCCAAAATACTAGGAAGCATAAGTGCAACCAAAGATGGTTTGTAAACAACATCTAACAAGCATCCGTGTGATATGCATTAACTAACAAATACTCCGTACATAATAACCTCAGTCGAACTCCTCTATGCAGTTTCTTCTGTAGATTTGAGAGCACAGTTCAATGTAACTAAAGGGTAGTTGCGATGGCAAAGAAACTGCTTTTGGAAACTTCAGAATACTTTCAAGTTTCAACTCCCACACTATTTCTTTACTATATATACGCAACCAAGAAGCAAAAGTGGGTGAATATTTCGAAATGGCAATTTATTTGATTCATGACCAGGTTCATACATATATATGTAAAACATTAATCAAGAAGTTGTCAACGATCATGAATGTAGCAACATATGCAGCCATACCAGGTAAAGACGGATGAAGAGCTTAAATCTCGCAACAAAACCTTGTGCACAGAATATTCATATTATTTGAACTATGTTTCAACAAGAATTGACAACAAAATAAGAGGGTACTCCAACAAAAACACAGCTGTAATGCTACATGGGCATCGAAAATTAAGTTGTACAAAATTTGGATGAAAACCTTTCCCAAAGCTAGAGATAATTTTATTAACAATACTCATATGTTCCAAGTTCCCACAATGGCCTAAAGAAGTAATAAGATTTAATAGTTCAAAGTATTAAACAAAACAATAAGGGATACCTACTACTTGCAAGGATGCCAAAACAACATGCATTTTACAACATCTGTAGATAAGGTAATTGCAAGTTAAATTGTAACGCATTTACCTACACAGGATTTTAATGACAATTGACAGATGCGGAAGGAAGACATGTTCCAGGCATCTTATGACGATCCTCGCAATTGTCATATCTGCTATCTGATAACGTCATATAACTGGGAAGGGAACCTGTATCAGGATGCCGTCATTAAGTTTTAAACCAAACAAGTCAATCTGCATTTAGATATCAAGCCCATTTACTCATCTTGAAGCTGTTCAGATCCTGTGATTTAACACTTCCACACAACAACTGCTCTTGTAACTTCTCCACTTCAAAAGAAAAATATCTCCATTTACTCTGACAACTCTCTTGCAACATTCACCAAGCGACTTAAACCAAATGATACAAAAATCAAGAACTATATAGATTATATAAGCAAAACTTCAAACCATCAAGCACCATTCAAATGCATATTAAAACAAAACATATATGCATAAGTCCATTTCAATATCTAACAAAATAGTATTGAAGAGTAGGGCATGCATGTTGATAAAGCTTAGTCATGATAAATAACGCCAATACTTTTACAATAAACCTAGCTCATTTCCTTCTGCCTTTCACGGTTGTTACCACTTAGTACTTCATGGATGCCTTCTCCTTCACATCTCTTTTTTTCTTGAACATCTCTTTTTTTTTAACATCTCATTTTCCTCTTCTCCTTCATCCTCTTCTATTTTTCATTTTTTTTTTGCCACCCTTCCCTTTTTCGCCTCTTCCATTTATAATGGTTTCTGACTCCATTCAGGTCAACCCCTCTAACAATATAATTGCAGATTCAGAACACTTCTTATCAGGCATCGCAGAATATCAAAACATTAAGAGACAAATTTTGATGTTCAACAAGAGCTTTTATAGTATAATATTTCAAATGGAGGTCAAGAAGCGTTGTGAGAGGAGCAGACTGCTTTACGTATAAATATTATACCTAAGGACCAAATAATTAGTGATTTTCTTTGGGAAGTAGAGCACAACCTCTCTTCTCAAATAACTGTGTCTCAACTCTCAATTGATTAGCACATATAATCATTGACTGCTGAATTTAACTTATTAAACATGGTAGCTTGAGATCTACTGAAAGATCTATATCTGACAACAAAACATGGACAATCAAATTTTAATACTCTTAATTTCTGAACTTTCACATTGCAGTACAGGTTTAGAAGTCTGCATTTTCACTTTTGCTTGTAGAAATTATGCAAGAAGTTCAACCTAGAAGTCTAATAAGTCACCGGGGTACAGGAAACAGTACAAGATATCAACTAAAATAGAATGCCAATATTTATTTCAGAAGGCATACAAAATTAAATGATATACACGCCTTTCCATATATCATATCATCATCTATAACTGTACAATGCTCACACTAATTATCTTCTCGGCCTACCTACATAGAAACAACAAACTAGAAGACATTTAAAAGGGCAATCAGAAACAGGGATTGAGAACATACCTCACCAGGATGGACTACACTAATCAATAGGCAATTACTAAATTAGAAGCTCAAATATGACATAATAAAGGAGCTGTAACACTAAATATTTTGGTGGGATCTAAAGAGCGATGAAGTAAGAATTACTAAGGATAGACAAGCTGACATGGAGTTCTTATTCCTCATTACCAAATCTCTCACCAATAATGGGACGCACATCATTGGCACTAGCCAAGGTCTCCAAAAAGGGAAGTAATGAAAGAAGAGCAGAGTCTGATGGGTCATCAAACCAACTCTTAATTGGAATTCCATTATTCACTTGCAAACGGAAGACCTGAGAAATTAAAACGATGAGTACTCATTGATTAAGAATTAAACCATATACAAGATTGAATGAGTATATATATAAAAAATATATATATATTATATTATATATATATATATATATCATCCCATGTTTGATACAGGACAAACACCTTGAGTTTATTTAGGTCAATAATGAGAAGAAAAATAAATAGCATCTGTACATAGAAAAATAAGAGAAGGGCATAATCATCAAAAGAATAGATACATACCTGAGGGGAATTATCAATTATAACAACTTTTGCAAGATCAACACCGAGAACTCTCAAGTCTTTAGAGTAACTATCATCCATAAATGTGCATGATTCTCGATAAGCTCTCCGTGAAATAAGTTTTCCGTCTGGATCCAAGATGTCTAGAAGTTGGTCTGCATAAATACTTTGACTTGCTGTGAATATGACAATTTCGAACATCTCTGCTACCCTCTCCAAGAATGTACTGAGATGAGGCCTTTGCTTCACATAAACCTTATGGTCTTTCATGTCGAAATTCACTGAGAAGGTGAAGTCTGCATCATCCCAAGGTTCCAATGTCGAGTGTACTAGGGTTTCTGTAAATAAATGGAACAATTTTTAGGGCATAGTAGATTTATATTTCAATTATATATCTATAGTTGCTCCCATAAAATAAGGACATGAAAACTATTGTGTTCCAATATATAATCACATTGAAGGTATCACATCATGAAGCTTAAGCATAGAAGTATAGATCTATAGTATAATGCCACTCCTTTGTGTCACTGAGCCAATGGACATGCTAACTTAACAAAAAATGCCAAGACAAGAAGTACATATAATTAGAAAATAATTTATATGGTTCCATACCATCTAAGTCGAGAACTAAAGTAATGGACTTTTCTTTCTGTGTTTGACATCGTAAAGGAACTGGTCGCAGACTTGATGCATCATCTGGTAGCTCAGGTATGTTTTCTATAAACATGTGGGGGTCAAAGCAATCAACTTTGTCTGAGTCAGGAGTAGTAAGATCAATAGCAGATTCCTGGATACAGGATCTTACTTGATGAATCGCCTGATAAAAGCTCGACTCACTGGAAGTGAATAAGGTTTCTCCCCTTGATAAATCAAGGGCATAGCTAACACTCGCCGTGTCCTCCAGGGAAGGCATCACCATGAAATCATCAGTCATGTCAAAATAAGTGGAAGGCTCATCACTCCACTCATAATCATGTACAAAATTATTGTATATACAATCACTGTAGATGGAGTCGCCATCTAAAGTTATCCCAGGCAAAATCATGCTGGAGATGTATGAATTCGACTCACTGCAATTCTGATATTTACATGAACCTTTACTGCTATCGTCACTATCTTCAGATTCCAATTGAGGCACGTAAAGATCATTATTTCCTGCAGACCGCCAAATTGGACTAAAAAATGTCAGGTATGCATGTACGACTGAACCTTCATTACCTAATTAAGTACAAAAGCTACCATGTGTCTAAGATTTTAACTCTAGAGACTAAAACCTTAAAAGAGACATAGATAATTACCTCCTCCATCATAAAATAATAGGTCATTAGGATCATCTATCAACCCATGGATGGGAGAAAATATGGTGTCCGTGCTTGACAAGGAGGGGGCTGTCGCAGATTCCTGTAAGTAACCATATATAATATATAACAGAGCCTCATTGTCTAAGTTAACTTTTTAATGTAATATAATCATCATAGTTGAAAAAAGAAGAGGCAGTAATTGAATGACCATGAGAACACGCAAATGAAGCTCAATATATAATGTTTTACCATTCCACTGGTAGCCACAACGTCTTTTGAAGGAGATCTCTTCTGAACTTCAGGACCATTGTTGCCCTCATCCCTCACAAGGTTAAACACATCTTTGCAGAAAGAGACTGCAGTGGAATTTGAAATGAGAAATCAATCAAACTGGAATTCTTTGATAAAATTAAATCAGTCAATCATAGTATAGCGCAAAGAAAAGAAAAAAAAAAATTACTAAAGATTCATCCGATAATAAAAAAAGGTCATAAGTCTAAACACGCCTATGAGATCATCCTTACTAAACCAAACCAAGCCAGCAAGCCTTATTCCACCAGATGGGCAGGCTAATACAATTATATATAGCAGAATAGCCTACATGAGATAGATCACATAAAGTTCGGAGACCATACCCTGCAGGTCCTCTTATCACCTCCTGATTAGCAGTGAAGTATTCTAAGATGATAAAAAATAACTTATTTGAATTCCACCAAGATACAATGTAATATTCGGAATTCACTTCCGCTGGCACTAGAGTTCGTCAAGCAATTATGAAATCCCTTGAAAAAATCTATTGTGGGATTTTTATAGATAATCCCTCCAATAATCAGTTAAAAAAATGAAGTATTTTTGCTTTGATTAAATAAAGGAACGTCTAGATATTGGAAGCAGATGCTAAAGACAATATCAGATGAAAAAAACTGAAAGTCCGCCGACATAAACTTTGCCCAACTGTAAATAGAAAAAGGCGATACAAAATAAAAGAACACACTGAGCATAAGCCAAATGCAAAAATCTTACCAACTTCATTGGTTTGGATATGACATCCAACATCATACGAGTTATTATTAATCTTTGGGCGAGAGAGAGGACTTTTAGTGATCATACTTGACTTTTGGCATACATGTAGACCATTTTTCTCTTTCAAATACTCCCGGGTCGATTTGGACTTCATTATTATCGATGGCATTTGATCTGTGTTCGTAATTTGTGTCACGATTTTGATGGACATTAGTGGGAACAAACTCACCCTCAATAAAAACCCAGGTTTGCCACGAGAAATTAAAATTTTGGATCAGGTCTTGCCAGGAGAGGTAGAACTTCACTATAGAACAAAAGGAATCTCAATTAATAATAGAAATTCAGTGACAAAGCAGAATTGATGTACCCATATATGGACTCGATGTAGCATAGCTAAAACAGTTGTAATTACAACAATATTTGATGTCTTAATATTAGCAGCATCTAAATATGCAGATACTCCAGTAGATATGACAAAGTAATACGAGATTATAACAAGGTAATAACAAGAAGAACATGATGCATATTATTTAGAAGATCTTTACACACGCGTCTTCATTAGAAAATCTTTAAGATCAATGCTCTTTCTGTAACGTAAATATTTACTGTAATCTGAAGGAACGTCTTAATATTATTTTATTCCTCAATTCACTCAGTTTATGCAAACCAACTTTATTGCACACAGATATTGAAACTTTTCCTACAAAGATTGAATCTTGCATATGAAGTTCAAAGCTTTTCTTGCATACAACCGCTGTAAATGTACAATACAAAGAAACTCTTCGGGTTACTAATTAAATTGATAATTATCTAGGTCATCAATTTTCTAGTTTGCGATACGTTTATAATTGAAGTCGAGAGCATCTGAAATAGAGGCCAAGGGTTTTTATTGAATACGAATAGTCAAAGTGTTTAACATCTGAAAAATCAAATAACTTATACCCAAAAAAGGTTAAAGAACAATTGATTACTAAAACAAAAGTAAATTTGTAACAATTAGAAAATCTTACTAGACTGTCAAATCAAACCCGTGTTCTTAATTATATACACAAACACACACGTAAACAAATACAGCATATAACAAGAAAGACACAACTAAGAGTTAAAATTGAAAAATGATAAGCAAGCCAACACCAGAACATCAATAAATCAACATACCAAGAAAGTAAAGATCTAACCTTTGTTATATCCAACCCCAATTAGCAACCCAACCAAGTTCAATTACAACACCATATAACTTAAATGATAGCTCAAAAAACCTTTTTACTAGCAAATTTTGAGTTGAATTATCTATATAATCACAGTAAAGTAATAATGAATATATATAAGTGATGATCATATGGATTAATATTTTGATAATTTGGAGTGTGGGATTACCTCTTCGGACAAGGCAAGTCCTCCTCCCCCTTCTTCCCCTCTCTAGATTTCAACGCGCTTTCTCTCTCTAGATTCGGTCTCCCTTTGATTGGATAATATAGGTGGGTATGGACGCTGAGTTGTTATACACACACCTGAATTGTGTTTTACGAGTTAAAGTATTATTATGCCCTTATATTTGTAATTAAGGAAGCTTTTGTTAGGGGTGACATAGTATTTTCACTCCTAACAAAACACTTGAGCGGGTGGGTAAGATATATTATTATTAGTCGACGGGGTCAGTGCACGAGGGATCCTCGTAGGTTGATAAAAGTTGAGATTTAGTTTCGAGTTTATACTATACATGATAGGTATTGAAGTTATGTGACTCTTTTATAAATTGTTAGTGATATTACAAAACATTGTGCATGTGTTGTTCCTTCAGGGTTGTAATAAAGAATTATCATGTTACATGTATAGTATTTTTTTTTTATATAAAGCTTTAGTCGATACTCATTGTAAAATCTCAAATTACGTATACAATTAAGTTAAAGAATACATACACGCTAACTCAAAAACAAGTAGAGGTGTGCATGAAACGAGATAACGTACGACTAGCTCTATTAAGCTTAGGCGAGTCAAGGCTCGAGCTCGGCTTGATCTATAATGAACCAAGCGTGAGTAGGTTGTTAGACTCAACAACTCTTTTTCATCCTTAACATCAAATATTTCATAGTGATGGATTTTACTAAAATGTGATTTAGTAAATTATACTTCTTTTGTTTTTAATGCTAGAGATATTTTCAATTTTCAAAACATAAATATCAAAACATATTTTTATTGTGAGTAGTGAAATGTATGCAGAAAAACTAAGGTAAAAGTTAATTTGAACCTATGTTAAAATTCATATAATAGATATTGAATACATTTAAAGATGAATATAATATGTAACTTATTCTTTTTGATAATTTAATATGTAATTTATAAGTTATTAAAATTCGGATGTAACCCAAATCTCGGTAAAATTAATTAAATCACTAGCTCATCTTGATTCAAATATATATATATCAAGATCAACAAAAAAAAGTTTATAGCTCCACTCTCATCATGTGCTGCTAAGTACTGAACGGACAACACCATACACACCAAAACAGTGTTTTTAGTATGCACAAAATTAATATTTTGCCCCTATGTGAAGTTTCCGACACTTACAAACTTACAAATAGAGGGGCATATTTGTAATTGCACATCCAAAAATCAGTATTTGGGTGTGTATAACAGATCAGGTGCGGTACATAAGACGATCATCTACAGTCTGACAATACCCCCCCCCCATAGGCCATTGAACTCGAAATCCAGCATTCTTTGAAGCTCGAAACATTGCATGTAGATGTGATTAATAGTCAAGGAGAAGCTAATACAGACCAACACTACCCCCCCTACCCACCTACGATGGATTCCCTGAGGAAGCAAGCTTTCAAGATCAGAGAACAAGTCTCCAAACAGCAACAGGTCCTTAAATTATTCATTTTGTTAGACCCGCCCAAGTTAATCATATCAAAATTTGATTGCGTATTATGTATTAGTTTGTTGATTTTCGGTTGCCCTTTTGCTAAATGCCCTTCACATATACAATTGATGTGTAAAGGATGGATTTTTATGTTTAAAGTGTGTTTTTCTTGTAATATTTAAGCAAGTTGAAGTTGATGTTATCAAGATTTTATTGCGTGTTCTATACTTATTATTTAGTGGGTTTTTGGTTTCCCTTTTAGTAAGTGCCCATTGTATGTACAATCTATATGTAAAGATCAGATTTAGTCTTCGAGAAAGCTAATTACTTGGTCCTTAAGTTGGGTTTAAGTTCAAAGCTGAGATAGTATATAGATCAAATTGATTATACTGATTGTTCTTACTGGAAATTTTACTGTATTTGTGAAACTATGGATATTCAGGCAGAATTGGGATTGTCTTGTCCATTGTTTCAGCTTAGCATTTCTAATTATCATATGTGTTAATGGAGGCGTTATCTATGTATGGCGAGGGTTTCTTTTTGTACATTAAGAATCCTAATGCGGTAATGCCTCTGAACTGAGCAGAATGGGGGGGGGGGGGGATTGTCGAAATGTTGGATAACATGAAGCTATGAAGCCTGTGATAATAGGGAGGTTATTTCCAAATTGACCCAAGTGTGAAGTGCAAACTTGGGTCAATTTGGAAACAGTCTTACCTATTTTTACAGGGGTAAGGTTGTGTATCATGCGATTCTTCCTTGCCTTACTTTGATAGGGGACTCTTCAAAGGCATTAGGGCTTGTTGTTTTTGTTGTCGTAGAGAAGTGAAAACACTATCTACTACACAATAGATAAGAAGCGTATACTTTTGTACGATAACAAATTTATATGTAGCCAATATAGGTGCTTATACAGAAGTTGGATGCTCAAATAAATTTGTGTATGACGAAGAGGAGTGTGATTTAAAAAGCTTTCTTTAATTTATTGTTGGTATTGGAATAATGAATTAGCTTGAACGATCCTTGAAACTCAGGCTGTGATCAAGCATATTAGTGGGAGTGGCTATGAGAGTTCCGATGCAATGGTTATTGATGAGCTGGAGCTGCAAATGCATCAGCAATTGGAGAAATTTTATCGATCTACTCGTTCTGGAAGGGTGAGTCTTGATGTGATTGATTTAAGTGTTCTTCTTGCTATGTTATGCCCTCAGTACTCTTCTTTTGGTCGAATATGACTTGATTAGTTGTGATTTGCCTAGCATTCTTTTTCTTACACTTGATTGGTAGATGGCTTTTAAACAACTTGATTGAAGGTAATTGAAACTTCAAAAATCAGGAATAAAGAAGAGGTATGATAAACAATAAAATTTCAAATATGGCCACCCATGTTCTTACATACCTTCTGTAGCTGTGTTCCTGTGTCAGACACTATAGCATCTTAAATTTTGAATAGAAGAAGATAAAATGAAGCAGTGAAAACCTATCGTGCATGTTATCTATTTCTTGTTGATAGACGGAGCAACTTAAAGAAAAATCAAGTGAAAAAGAGAAGGCTGCATGTGTACGGTGGAGATGTCTGAAATTTTTGGAGGGATAGAAAAAAGATTCTACGAAGATGGAGAAAAGAAATGTGTTGAAGAAAAAGCAAGGTTCTGAGGAGGTTGGAAGATGGAGAAAGGGCAAGACATGCAAGGTCAGAAGGACGTTGTGTTGTCTTTTTGACAGGAGAGATCATAGGCTCTATGATGGTGGGGGAAGAAGTGGTGGTTGTATAAGTTTCTCCAGAGTGCTGCTGGTGGTAGAGCTCATGATGGAAAATGGTGAACTGAGATGCTGGTGGTTGCAGAGGCTGTGTAAAGAAATTTTGTCATGCAACAATGAGTTGAAGCTACTTTACTGACTACTGTACCGATATGGTAGACGATTTTGTATCTTTCACGAAAAAGATTAAGGGCTTTTATTTACCTTACTCAAGAAATTATATTTGTGATATGAGCATGAGTGAAACTTCAGTTTGCGTCTCCTATGTGATAAATGAACTTCTGTAGAATACATTTGTAGGTTTAGTTTGTAAACACCACTTGTTTAGTTTCATGTTAACTCCCTGATTATTTGAAAAGGTTTCATATTTCCATTCATTTGTGTAGGATTTTCAAAGAGAAGTTATTAAAGCAGCTGAATCGTTAACGGCTGTTGGGTATAAACATATTGAAGCTGGTGAGTAGGTCACTTTCTGTTTTTCTCGAAAAGACCACTTTTGAGAATTTAGAATTATCTTATGAAATGCGTCGAAATTCAGGAACCAAATTATCTGAGGATTGTTCCAAATATGGAATTGAGAATGCTCAGGACGAGATTCTAGCTAAGGCGGCATCCTTATATGGTGATGCCCGTAAACATGTGGAAAAGGAGCAAGAAGACTTCAATAAGATGTTGTTTACTCAGGTTAGTCTACCTATTTGTTTTGCATTAGCTTTTCAATTTTAATTAATTTGATTGAGCACTAACTCCATATCAGCTATAGAGGCTAGTTATTCCATACTTGTGTGTATTACAGCCAATGTTTTGTGAGTACTCTTGCAGTGTTCTTGCTACTTTTATGATGTTTAG
This sequence comes from Echium plantagineum, assembly GCA_003412495.2. NCBI lineage: Eukaryota > Viridiplantae > Streptophyta > Magnoliopsida > Boraginales > Boraginaceae > Echium > Echium plantagineum. Next base: position 5,222,887 of record CM016561.1, read on the forward strand.
CTTGGGGGGGGGGGGGGGGGGGTACTTCCTTTACTTTTGATCTTTTCTATTGGATTACTATCCTCCCCCATGATCTATGCTGTTATTCTCTCTCCTTACTGTTATCTTGCAGTATATACATATGCAGATTCGAAGTATAGAACATTTTTCAAGTGTGTATTTACTTTTTCTTTGGTTATTAGGTATTAGAACCATTAAGAGCAATGATGATGGGTTCTCCATTGGAGGATGCTCGCCATCTTGCACAACGCTACAGTCGAATGAGACAAGAAGCAGAGACACAGGTATTGAAAGTTGATTTTCAGATAGTACATACCACATTTTATGAGGTGAATTGTATTAATTTTAGATGACTAACAGGCAGCAGAAGTTTCTAGAAGGCAAGCTCGAGTACGAGAAGCCCCAATTCCAGATAATGTAACGAAATTGCATGCAGCGGAATCTAAGATGCAGGAACTTAAAGCTAACATGGCCGTACTTGGTAAAGAAGCTTCAGCAGCATTAGCTGCTGTGGAGGCACAGCAGCAGAGATTGACCTTTCAACGTCTTGTAGCGATGGTATTTATATGCTATCAGTTTTCTTCTACGAATCCTAGATGTTACTATCTGAGATAGTTATAACATTATAATGAGTATATCTTTTTTCCCAAAGGTTGAAGGGGAAAGGACATTTTATGAGCGGGCAGCTGCTATTCTTGGGCAGGTTGAAGCTGAGGTAAACATTTATATCCTTATTCTGCAAAGAAGCGATATCTGCTGTCTTCTGTACTTTGTGTTTTGTGTAATAACCTTGAATTCATCTAGATGGTCTCGGAGAGACAACGGAAAGAGGGTGCTCCTCCTGTGCTTCCACCCAATCACTACTCAGATAAGACCAAGTATTTTTTGGCCGAGGTAATATATTCCTCAAACTTCAGCTATAAGGCTAATTCTCCACATGTGTTGGATCTAGATAGTTTTGTTTTCACACGCTGAGCCTTGGTACATTGTCTGGGATGTGAAGCCACTCACGAGTTACATATGTTTGATTCTGTTACTAGCTTATTCTGTTTCCCGTGTAGGTCATGCATGCATTTGATGCAGAATCGGACAAGGAGCTGAGCTTGGAAGTGGGCGATTATGTAGTTGTTAGGAAGGTTTGATTTGTTTTACTCACAATTTTTTCCTTGAACTATGCTTATATTATTTCTGCGGTGAGCACTCAATTGCTGGCTAACTGTCCTGTCTGGCTTTATCTTTCATTTGGAATTATTGGATGAATATCATTCATGCATCTGAGTATTATTTTAATTGTCAACTTGGTATCTTAAACTTACAAAAATTCACTCGATGCAGATGGATCGTTCTTTTGTTATAGACTAAGTGTGTCTTGTAAAACAATCTATTCCTCTGTTTTATTGAATCAATTAGCTTGACTTTTAACAAAAACTAAGGAATCTGATTGACTTAGTGTGTATGTGTATGCTGCCTTCGTATAAAATGCTAACGATGAAAAATGTTTCGAAAGAGCTAAGTCATTATTGCAAAAATCAATTCAGAAAGTAGGTTGTTCAAATAAAAATGGAGGACGTAACATTCTACAAATTAGAAGTAAATATGTATTATATTCGGTCTCTTGTTTTCCTTATAATGATTTCTAGAGAGTGATTGTAACTTTTTGTAAATTATACATGGATCTCAAGGTCCCACCATGTAAGGTTTTAATTTTTAGAAGTTTGGGCACATGATGATTATTGGTGATTGTAACAATTTCTAGAGAGTGATTTCGTTATTTACTTACTGGTGGATTTGTGATGGGCAGATAAGTCCGTCAGGATGGTCGGAAGGGGAATGCAGAGGAAGAGCGGGTTGGTTTCCATCCTCATATGTTGAGAAACGCCACAGGACACCTACAAGTTATACATCAGGGGACGTTTACTGACATGTACATTGTTCTTCCTCCTTTCAGTATCTCGTGATTACTATTCTTTGTTTCATCAATGTTGTCAAGTTCAAAACGAGAGGTTTGAATTCCTTTGGGACTTAGTGCTGTTACAAACATCTGGTGCGTTTTAGTGTTTCATATCATCTGAACGGCTGACACTAATATAGAACCTGTAAAGCGAATATTTTCCTCCCCTACTTGTATGAATTTCTACTCCGTCCAACTCAGAACAAATTAACTTTTCTTGGTCTTTCTTGATCTCCAATATCATAGTCATTTCATTAGGTTTGTTCCCTTGATCTTGGATAGTCGATCACAAACTGCGGAGTCTAAACACTATAATGCCAATGGTAACCTATATTATGTTGCATTATCCTGGACATTTCTTGTTTACATCTCCAAATAGAGTATATCCCTTACATATCCCAGCCAGTTAATTTACATTATGCATCAATTAATGAGGATCCTTAAGATGCACTGCACATCTGACCATGTCACCGAACTCGGAGCAAGTGGCTCCCGGCTTCAGCCGATCTTTTAAACGTTGCCCCCTCCCCCCGATGTTTTAGTCCTGTTTCGTCTGGGTAGGAGTATTTAATAGTACGTGTAGAGAGTTGTTTCTTGTTGGTGTGGTGGTCCTTGCATATATTTGTTGAATAATTGATACCCTGTTGCTTAAAGAGGATGGTGCCGAAAATTGAATGTTTTTGCCCCAGTGATTAAAGCGTCTTGAAGTCGCTGGGTATTGTATTGACTTTTTGAAGGTGGATCAACTACTTATTGTTAATTTGATTAGTACCGAGTTTCCTATTGAGACTACAAATCACATGCAGATTATTAAATGCACCCACTACCTTCATAACTGATAGCTCAACAAAGATACTGTGGATAACTCATTTATGTCTCATCACTCAAATGCAATGCAACTCATTCTTTTAATGTAAGTATACTATTGAGTACAGTATTATATTGTACGAGTTACATATTAGGGTAATAACATGAGTGTTTTAACCCAACAAGTTGCAAGAGCTTTAGCATCGGAGCTCGACTTGTCTATTATATTCGATGTCTCTATGTTGCATTTGATTAAGATCATGACAAATGTCATGTTTATAGTTTTTCAATGTACTTTAAGTTAATACGTGTTACTTAATCTTAATCATAGGCTCATGTAACTTAAAGTGTCACATAAATAGAAGAAATGATACCAAATTGAGTTTTGGAGCTAAAACCTCAACCTTAACATGTGTAACACTTTTCTTGGAACAAAAATGAGCCATGCATGGGATTATTTTACTCAACATGTAAACGAGGTAATTGTTAATGGGGTTAAGGACACATTACACAATCAACCATACATGTTTCATAACATTCGTCGTTCGATTACACATATCTCATTTTGATAAACATGTATGATCGGTTGTGCCGTTAATCCTTGTTAATTTACTTGTTCCACTTTCAAGAACTAATCTGCAATAATAATGTAACTATCTGAGACTAAAGTGTAACTTTGTTTCACTATCCATGACCAAATCATCAAATCATGTCATATGTTCCAAAAAATGTACATATGTTCCAAAAAAATGGCTAATAAGAAATAGTAATGAATGCAAACATGAATTATGGTGATATTAAATAGTACACCACAATAATCCTTGTTGATTCAATGCAATTAATTATATATATAAAAAAATCTCAATTATTCTACCGACGCGTTAATGTTTGAGAAGTAGAAACTCAAGAGAGAGTAGATATTGGAGTATACAAAAGAAATGAGTCTGTATTATGCATGCAGATCGGTCATATTCTCATTAGCTGCAATCACAAAGTTGTGTGATCTCTCATATTATCCGCGTGCCCTCTATTTAATGCCGCTACCTAACCCCCCAGCCAGGATAATAATCATTGCCCGTTTATCGGGTTTCGGATCGTATATTACATTTTATATAATATTATCAGTTACATATTTAATACTAACAATTCTCATGCTTATGTTTATATTACAAACAAAAACATGATATTTAACATGTTAAAGTTTTAGTTTATACATTATAAACAGCGATACACTTGATTGTCATGATCTTAACTTGTATTATAAAATTATAGTGAAAATGTAATAAATGAGTCGAACCGAATCCGGTCTCATAATTAAAGAGGCTTGTATGAATGTATATATTCCACCTTTGATGCTTTAAATTTCATCACAAGCTCTTAAACGGCCTCATTCCACCTTTACTTAGTTACAATAGTGCTACTTCATCTACCTTTTGGCCAATTGAAAAACTCAACTGGCATCTCAGTTTTGGTACAAACTTTTATTTGTTTCTCATAAATGGCTACACACTTTAACTGTAGATGGCTAGTAATTGTGTTGTTGATGGTAAGTCTTTGGAGTGGGGTTTTAGGAGCTCCTCAAGTCCCTTGTTACTTCATATTTGGTGATTCATTGGTGGACAATGGCAACAACAACAATATCAATTCTATTGCCAGAGCTAATTACTTCCCTTATGGCATCGACTACCCCGGTGGCCCAACTGGGAGGTTTTCTAATGGCCTAACCACCGTGGACGTTATCGGTTAGTTGCATTGCTTCCACCATAACCACATTTATGTTGTACATTGTCATGTTTCAATACTTGAGCAGCAAATACGAGAAAGAGGCGGGAGCCTCTTAAAGACATCGGACATATAAACTAACTGTATTACTTTTCTTAACAAACAGCTCAGCTTCTTGGTTTTGAGGATTATATACCTGCATATGCAAATGCCAGGGGTGAAGATATACTTGGAGGAGTAAACTATGCCTCTGCAGCTGCTGGAATTAGAGAAGAAACTGGCCAGCAACTGGTAACTAAAAAATCTTGTAATAACTAAATTTAACAAAGCATCCATTACTAAGATCAAACACCATTTGTATACACTAGATCACCTAGACCAGACAGACACTGATACATTCTATGACACAATCATTTGTTCCCTCCACGCGCTAGTTCTAAAGAACGCGACGTTGAGAAAGTAGGACGAGTAGCCCATGGTTATTTTTTTGTCGTTACACATGTCAGTATCGAGTTAATGTGTCTGACAGCAAATCTAATTTGATTTTATTATATTTTAGTAAGTTACTAATATATGTAATCATATTGATGAAAGGGTGGAAGGATAAGTTTCAGTAGACAGGTGAATAACTACAAAACCACAGTGGAGCAACTTGTAAATATTCTAGGAGATGAGGACTCTGCTTCAAATTATCTCAGCAGATGTATATATTCGGTCGGAATGGGAAGCAACGATTATCTCAACAACTACTTCATGCCACTTTACTACTCAACTGGTAGGCAATACACTCCTCAGCAGTATGCGCAAGTCCTTATTCAACAATATACTGAACAAATTAGAGTGAGTCCTCTTTATCGTCAAGATATTTTATATGAATTGCATATTATCCGACCCTCCCTTACCCTGGTTAGGCGGGAGTATCTTCAGAGCGTTTGTCATGTTGTTGTAGAATATGACAAGATTTTGTTGTGTTTGCCAATTGAAATAGACTTTATATCTATATGGAGCAAGAAGGGTAGCTCTGATCGGAGTGGGACAGATTGGATGCAGTCCAAATGCATTGGCACAAAACAGTCCTGATGGCAAAACTTGTGTTCAAAGAATCAATTCTGCAAACCAGATTTTCAACAATCAACTCAAGGCGCTAGTTAATAGCTTAAACGCCAACTATCCAGATGCACAATTCATTTACATCAACGCCTATGGGATTTTCCAGGACCTCATCGACAACCCTTCAGCCTACGGTAATTCATCAACCGATGATATGTTCCATATCAGTAATTGTTCATGGATTTTGATAGTAACATATGGAAGTAATTGCAGGTTTTAGAGTCACAAATGCTGGTTGTTGTGGAGTCGGGAGAAACAACGGGCAATGGACTTGTTTGCCATTCCAGAACCCATGTCCCAACAGAAATGAGTACCTATTTTGGGACGCGTTCCATCCAGGCGAGGCTGCAAATATAATCGTTGGAAGAAGATCATATGCAGCTCAAAAGGCATCAGATGCGTACCCTTTCGATATTCGACGCCTTGCCCAACTATAATATCATAGAGAAGACAATTTGATTGATCGTCCATCAGCTTAAAAAACAGAATATTGAATATTTACATTGCGTCATTTGTGTGTCTCAATATCTTGCGAAGAATATGTGTTTGTAATGTTGTTTTGTGATTTTGTAATACAACCTATTCTTTACTCTCGAGCATAAAGATTAGATAACCATACAACTATTGTCCCAAAATAGTTGTCATTATTAAATGGTGCACCCAAAATCCCAAATGCATACATTGCTACATGGACAAAAAATTGTATTAGTTTACGACTCTCAAACTAAGGGTCGTGACAATTCGTTGTCCTGAATATTGCTGGACGTGCCTCGTTTGATTAGGGGACTAGAGCTTGTCCGTTAACCATTTCAAAACACAAGGTTCACTTGAACCTTGAATTGCATGAAGAGGCGAGACTGTCTGACACTTTGCACTCTAATTCTCTACCAGTTGAGCTATGTCAGGGCCTAAAAATTGTATTAGCCGTTCAATTTACACATTTTTAGATTGTCTATAATGGGCTGGCCCATCTTAAAATTATAGAGGAAGAAGTTAGAACTCACCCAGACCCAGTGAAAATATGAGGTCTTCCCACTAAATCCAACACCACTCTCCTTCATCTTTTCTCTTATTTATTTATCTGTCTTCAATTTTTTTTCCGTTGTTCTTTCCCTCCATCATCAACCATCTTTGAACAAAGGTAATTGTATAGTTTATATTCCCTCATCATCATTATTAGTCAAAATTTTGCATTCAAGATTTGAAATTATAAGTTGCTAAGTTTGTTATTTTTAAAATAATTTACACTTTGTTTTCTGTGATGTTCTGATATTTGGGAAGTATTAATCTAATTTAGGAATAACAAAAATTATAATTCAATGTTTACTTTTATGTTTTTAATATATCATTATGATTTATGTAATCTGATTTATGTAATGAATAAGGCTAGTCACCATCCAGCATCAGTTGTGCCCAGTGCATATGAAATGCTCAAAATTCTATGTAATAGCAATAGATTAAGCTCATTGTTGATCTTTTCTACTGAAATAGCAACAGATTTATTTAAAATACACATTTATTATTAAAATAATAAAATAAAATGAAGGAACTAGTTGGTATATGCTCAAAATTCTCTCTAATGCATAGTAAGGAGTAAATAGTGGAAGCAATAATTAGGACATCAATTACATAATGATTTTTTGTTTTAATCTTTATAAAGTAGGGAGTATAGAAAGTAGCATGAAAAAGGATCAAAACTAAAACTCCTTCCCAAAATTGATAAAGGTATTAAATAGAAGAAATTTTAAGGATCATTTTGAAGAAGCTAGTGTGAATGCTCTAAGCTATAATAAGTACTGTATATGTATTTAGGTACATCTATTTGGGTTGTAAAATGTACTGTTTTGCATAGATTAATAAGGAACGTAATGATTTTTTTTATTGAAATTTAAAACAAGATTAAGGTTCATCTTCATTAGAGTTCGAATATTGGTAAAATAGTATTGAATTTAATTTGAACTTGATTTTGTATTATATAATATTCGGATTCGAATTCCTTCATTCATTTAAATTGGATGATATTTAATTCGATTTAGATTTAGTTTGATGTATCTCACATCTGTCTGTTTTTTAACACTACTACTTTTTCATATTTTGGCATCAGTCCGTAGTCATCCGTGACACACAGCACCGCAAACGAGCTTTGCAAACAGTAGTCATGATCTCAGTTTCTGCAGGCTCGAGCATCTTAATAACCACATGGGAGAATGTAGGTCTGGATGGATAGCAAGCAGTCATGACCTCAGTGAGCATCCATGGTTAAGGTCGGAGTCGTTGGGGATGCTTGGGCGTACACCTTTGTTGACAATAGCAAATGCAGCAGCCTGACATGTTCTGGAAGGGAAGCATTCCTTCCCCTTCCCCACAAGATAATACCAAAGCTGTAGATGGATGAAAACAACAAACGAATTAAGTACGTTTTTAATGTCTTGCTTATAGCATGTACAATTACAAACGATTGTTTCTCTGCCCATGAAGAAAGATAAAAGAATTACTCTGATCAATCAGTAACTTACAATTAAATGGATCATTATTATTTTTCAAATCAACTAAATAAATATTAATATAATGTCTATTTTTAATCTAGATAAAGTCTTACATTTACAACATTCATTTTCATTGACCCAAAGTCTAGGGTGGTCACTGCATGGCTTGCTATGGAATTGGTTTAATGTCCTCGTAATATAAATATAACATGGAGGATTGAGTATCATCACATTGCCTGCTAGACAAGTTTCTCTTGTATAATTATTTCTAATTTCTTCGATTCATGGATTTATCTCTAAGAGCTCCTTTGTTATTCCATTTTATAACTATATTACTATGCTTTTGCTATATGCTAATTCATCATGTGGACTCTCAAATCACAAGAATTTCAAATATCAGTTGCATGGACACTGAAAGATTGGCACTTCTTAACTTCAAGAGCAGCCTTGTTTTTTATTCTAAACGCAATCTCTCATATTGGAATCATGAAAATATGGATTGCTGCAGATGGGAAGGCATTCGTTGCAGTAAAGCTGGCCGTGTGGTGCAGATTGATCTTCATGGTCCACCACACGATTATCTCGGCCACGCCCATGGCCACATAGGAGGTGAGATTAGCCCTTCTCTGCTTCATCTTTCATATTTAAACTACCTAGACTTGAGCAATAATGATTTCACCAAAGTACCTGAATTTTTTGGCTCATTGAAGAGATTAAGATATCTTAACCTCTCTTATAATCCTTTGGCCGGAAAGGTTCCACATCAGCTAGGAAATCTCTCTGTCCTGGAAAGCTTAGATCTCAACTTGGAATATCGTCCTTTTTCTTCTGAATATCGTATGCATGTAGATTCAATGGCATGGGTTGGTGGACTAACTTCATTGAAGTACTTGGATATGAGTTTTATAAGAATGGGTTCAACCAAAGACTGGGTTCAATCGATTTTGAAACTTCCTTCCCTAACAAGCTTATATCTAAGATGGAATGACTTCCCTTTTCCAGCTCATACAGAAATGAACTCCTCAACTTCTCTTGAAGTTGTTGATCTTTCTTACTCGGAGAACCTCAACCTCATATCATTATCCCCGCTGCTGAAAAGTTGTACTAAATTAGTTGATCTTACTTTCTCATCATTGAACCAACAACCATCTCCAATTCCCGACTATTTGGTTAAGTTGGTATCTATCAAATATTTTCATCTGTCGGATGCTAAACTTGAGGGTGTAATTCCAGAAACATTCAGTAACCTCGCCAACTTGATAACTTTAGATCTGTCATATAACAACCTCTATGGTATCCTACACAAATTCAATAACCTTACCAACTTGAAAACACTAAATCTGGCACATAATGACTTTAAAGGTGTGATTCCCCAAACATTCGGTAACCTTACCAACTTGAAAACCTTAAGTTTATCTTCGAATAGACTAAACAACATCTATGGTTTTTTTCAATCTGGAAGTAATTCATTGCAAGAACTATGTGTTGATGATAATAAACTGCAGGGGACTATCCCAAATCTTTCAAAGTTTCCCAGTTTGCGAGTGCTAAATCTCGCGAAGAATGAGTTTAATGGAGAACTGCCAACACTTTCTCAAAGAAGCTCTAATCTAATCGAGCTTGATGTGTCTTTAAACCATTTGAATGGAACTCTTACCGAAACCGTTTTCCAAAATCTTACCAATCTACAGTTTCTGAGTTTGTCCTCCAATTCCTTAATATTGAATTTTAGCACTACCTTCATTGCCCCATTTCAGCTACGAGTATTAAGGTTAAGAGCAAACAAGCTAGGCAAGATATTTCCACATTGGTTACATACACAAAAACATCTTACCAATCTGGATATCTCTGATTCTGGAATTTCGGATGATGTTCCTAGTTGGTTTTGGACGATAGCATCAAGGTTGAAGTTTTTGAATGTTTCACACAACTCAATCCGTGGATACCTACCACCAGACTCATTGTCATCATGCGATTTTGTTTATTTGAGTTCTAATCGATTCTATGGTCCCTTACCCTCATTTTCAAACACAATAAGTTTTCTCGATGTGTCGAGCAATGCATTTTCTGGAGGAATTAGTTTCTTATGTGGTATTGGTGGTTGGGGTTTGTCTTATCTTGATCTATCCAACAATTCTTTGTCAGGTATTTTACCAAATTGTTGGAAGAATGTTGAAAGATTAGAATACCTCAACCTAAATGACAACAAATTTTCCGGATCTCTACCGGACTCAATAGGCTTGAGTTGGTCATTAAGCTCTCTGTTTTTGAGAAACAACAACTTCTATGGAAAATTACCACAATCCCTTGAAAATTGTACTCAGTTGTATATTCTTGATTTAGAAAAGAATAATTTCTCGGGTAGGCTCCCAGATTGGATCGGCAGAAATGTTATAAATCTTGTGGTTCTTCGTCTGAATTCAAACAACTTTGAAGGGAACATTACATCTAGTTTGTGTTGTCTTCAAAATCTTCAGATTTTAGACCTTTCATCGAACAATATATCAGGGATCATTCCTTCTTGTGTCAATAATTTCACTCAGATGAGTTCTAGTGCAAGAAACTCGGGTTTTCATGTTGGAAATATCGTAGTTGATGATGAAGATGGGAATCTGGCAGTGTACTCCATTATTGATGAATTCTCGACCTCTACATATTGGAAAGGGCTTCAAGTGGAATTCAGTAGTCAGACAAATTGCCTACTCAGACTGTTTGATTTATCAAGTAACAAATTAAACGGATTGATCCCTGAAGAACTAACCACTCTAGATGGCTTGCGCGTTTTAAACCTATCACATAATGTTTTGACTGGTCCAATCCCTAATATGATTGGTGAAATGAGAATGTTAGAGTCGTTGGATTTCTCTCACAATCAATTTTGTGGGGAAATTCCTTTGAGCATAACTAATTTGACCAGCCTAAGTTATTTGGATGTATCAGTCAATAAACTAATGGGGAGCATTCCAGTTGGCACACAGTTAACAACTTTTGACGCAAGTAGGTTCTTGGGAAATCCTGGGCTATGTGGAAAGCCTCTGCAGAATTCATGCCATCACGGCAAAGACGTGAACCCTGATTCACCAGAAGCTGAAGGAGGAGATGACAACGAGTTCCCGTGGATGTATATCACTACAAGCCTCGGTTTTATTGTAGGTTTTTGGGGAGTTTGTGGAACATTGCTCATAAACAAATCCTTGGCAGAAAGGTATTTTCAGTTCTTGACTCACATTACTGAAAGGCTCCATGTGGCAAATGTAATGGGGTTAGCTAACTAGAGGCGCAGATTTACAAGTTGAAATGGTAATCATTCCTACTCTATATTTCTTTAGTTGCTAGTTCAATTAGATTATTGTTTGGGTTTTATTTAATTACTTTCTGCTTCTCTAATTGAACAAAGAAGATTTACATAGAATAATTGAGTTTGACTAGAGTTGTTCTTTATAAACTCGACTTCTCAGCTTATCTGTTGTTACTCATTAGAACTAACATTTTTTAGATATGGTAATTGTTATTTATTGTTTGATGTAGTAGGTATTTTTCAAGTGGAAACAAGCAAAGCTGGTGGAATGATGAAGCAAGGCACATCTTTAGTTATTTTTACTTGTCGTCCTCATAGTTTAGATGATGGTTTTCAAATCTACCGGAATTTTTTCGGTTGTATCATAGCTCGACTCTTCATGCAGTATGTGTAAGAATTCAAATCTACCCATTATATTGTTACAATCTTGAGCATCATGCTTTCTCCCACTGGTTTTGAATTAGTAGTTTTTTGAATAAGATATGATTAATATTAGAGATAGTAGAATTACAGGAATATTATTTGAGTTCGAAGTTGTGTGATTTGGCATTTGATATGTTGATGAGTAGAGTTTAGATGATTTCACAAGTTACGTTGATTAAATCAAGCGGATTGATTATATATTTATATTTGGAACTTCTATGAATTTCTCAAGGCAAAACATAAAAAGGATTCTTTGTTGGGAAGAAAAGCAAAAAATATTTGGCCCATGCAGGTCTCGAACCTGCGACCTTCGCGTTATTAGCACGACGCTCTAACCAACTGAGCTAATGGGCCATGTTGACATACCAACTATTTCTGAAGCTACACTTCATTCTTTCATGGTTCTCCGGTTTGTTGTGTGCTCTGATATAAGTAATTATTGTGTTCTAATTTTCATAAAATTACTTATTTAGTCATGTTTTGGCACCGCTGATGCCTTCATAACTCCCTTTCCGTTTATTTGTCATATCCGACTTTGTAGCAGAATCGATTAAAACCAATCATAAACAAACTTAAGCCTCAATATCAAGTATTTCTTGAAAGAAACAAGAAAAGCACCACATGTTTTGCAAGTAAAAATGTATTTCTTACAAGTCCCTTGCTTAATTTTGAACATGAAGATTGACTTGAAGGAAGTGGCCGAATGGCTCAGTTATCGCCACCCTATTAACATGTACAAGTATTGATTGGGAATATCCTTAGGCTTCTAAGGGACCCTGAACCCAAAATCGCGATACTTTGCCCCTACCTTTCAGAGATATATGTATGACAGTGACATAAGAGTATAGGACAAACACATAAACAGTTAATATATTTCAGTTTTTGTCATCTATAATGATCGATTACATTCCAATTTCCATGGGATTTTATACAATGTGCTTGGCAATTGGATGATTAGTAGTCTGCTAGGCAGCTGCAATTTATAACTATACCTGGTTCAGGTCAAAATAAACTTGTCTGAACACTTTGATGATGAGATCATGATACTCGTCGCAATTGTGAGAAAGGTAACATACCAGAAGTTCTTCAAGCTCGTCATGTTGTTTTATTCCTTTATCAATGATCATTTCCACCATAGACTCTCTGAAATCTTGCTCCGGATCATATGAACTTTTCTGCACTGCATAGCTATCAAAGGCTGTTTCAGCTTCAACTCCTATATCTATATCTTTAATTACCCTTTTCTTCCTCGTTTCTTTTCTCGTATGCCCGGTTTTGCACTCATTCTTGGCTGCATTCTTCCTTGTAGGTGAATTGATTTGTTTAGTTGCTGTCCTCCTTTTTATACGGACACGCCTACTTACATGTACAGATAGCCTGTGATGTTCGTTTTTCGATATCATCTCGTTGACCTCCTTGCATTGCAGCTTTTGCATCTCTAAACTGAATTCTTCCTCAGGATTTTCATTGGCAAATGAGCAGTTTTCTTTAGTCATTCTTGAACTGCAACTCGAACAAATAAAGTTGCTCTCCCTCGTCTTCACTCCTTTCAGTTGATTCTTTTGCTGCATATTCAACACCTTAGATTGCTGCCTTGACTTCGATCTGGAGCCTGATTTCTGAACGTTAAACGCATCATCCGAATCATACCAAGTCGACCTCACATCTCCGCCTTTCGAGTCCTCAAGCGTCTCATCTCCAAACGAAAGCCTCCAGTAAAGATCATCGGTTCCACTATAGAACCGGCCTTCCTTCCACTTCATGGGCATCGAGGAGCATCGAGCCATTTGAGGAACTTCTGGTGTAGACTTTACTTGTTCTGTTCCAGGCCTAACACTCAAACTCTTTGGCTTCAACTTCCGAAGCCAAGAAATGGGAAACACATGATTGATCAAATAAGTAGGTGGAGAATGCAACCCCCTTTTTCCCCACTTCATCATATCCACGCGATTTACCTTCTCGTGAATCAACTATCAAATTTTAAAATGCAAGGGAGGGGCAGTTGGAATGTTACTAGGAAGGTGGGAGTGCTTGATATTAGGAAGTTTGGATGAATGAGTATTTAATTTAAAATGAAGACCCGCCTAAGATGTTGTTGTGACCACTTGTCTACTTTTATGTCATTGGGTGTTGTTTGAGTACATAGCTTTCTCTTTATCAAACAGATGTGAAAAAATAAGGGGACCAAAGTTGTTTTATTGCCCTACAGTTTATTTACTTGTCCAAGATATTGGACTTTTTCTTCTTTTCTCCTGCTCTGCAATTTGCAGATTGCTAAATAGAGCACTTTCAACAACTATTCAATATTTTTTGCTAGTGCACATTTGATGATGCATTTAAGTCATTTGGTTGTTTGAGAGGATATAATTTCTTCTAGGTTGTTCTCGTTTCGTGTCCCGGTGGCCTTCTTTTTCGTAATGTTATTACTATAATACGTTGCGAAATTTATAATCCTTCTAACCAGGCGCCTATTAGAAAGAGTATCATAATCATAGGTTTACCTTTACTTTTTCTTCTTCTTTAATTTGTTTCCTTTTTCTTCTTGATTTAATTTTAAAATGTCATTGAGATATTCTGAAATAAAACATTGTCAACTTTAATGACTACTACTTTTTAAATATAGTCTCGACATTCTGACAAATAATTAAAAAAAGATGGAGGTAGCGAATTAAGGTTTCACCTAATGATTGAGAAATCTGAATGGTGAGGTTTATTTGGCAGCATTAATTAGATGGAAAGCAGAAGAAGATTGACAATCATTAAAGACAAAAATAGAAATTCCTCCTGACTTTGAATAGCTTCCCTACAATTAATCAATTTACGTGTTGCAGTACATATTAAAATAAATTGCACATTTTTCGTAATTATATTTATGCAATCATGCTCAATTGATTATAACATTATGAGTTAGTTTCTCCATTCATTTTTACTTGTCATATTAATTATTTGCACATAGATTAATAAAAATTAAAAGTTGTTAAAAGTATTGAAACTTTACTTATAATACTCCCTTCATCCCTGTTTGTTGGAGACATTTCATTTGGCACAAAATTTTAGGAAAATTCAAATTCAATTCATAATTTTAATTTTTCATCCATTTTTTTGAATTAAATAGGAATCAATTAAAGAATTTCTATTTTAGGAAAGTATCCCTATCAATTAGGGATGGAGGGAATACCAAGACTGCAGAAATTTGCAAATTAAGGCATTAAAAATCAATAAAAGGTGTTAGTTCAATTGGTGAACCCCAATCAAACAATGTTAGGCCAGAGGTCACCAACTTGTTCCGGACGGGCTGAACCAATGTTCCAACACTTTAACACCTCCATCTGGAGTACAAGCCCACGTTACGAGGCTCGACAACAAGTAATCTCATATAAATATATAATGATATAATCTCAACAATTAACTCTGAGACTAAATTTTATCAGCCTCTTAAACTATTAGAATATAATAAATGAGAGATCGAATTCTTGAATATATCAAATTGCTCCGTGGACATTCTTATAAGTTAGTTTGCCCCTCAACTTACTTTTATAAATCTAAGTTGCTTTGGTTGAAGATTGTTAATAAGGATAAAACGGAAACTTCACAAACATTAAAGCTTTGGAGCATAATATCCAATAAAGAAAAATGATCATGGGGTAATTCCACACCTTATTAAAAATCACCGATTAGAGCAACTTGGCTTATAAAATTAAGTTGAGGGGTTAAGTCATTTAAGAAAAATATTTATGGGGCAATATAATATTTTTTCCATAAATTAGGTGAGTTTCGAATTAGGACTTTTTGGTCACTAACAAGAGTCTTTTGAAAAGTTCGATCCATCATTTAATAAAATCATAATAGTTTGTGGGGCACACGAAATTTATTAGGCTAACCCTTACCAATTTGCAATTAGTCCGTACTTGTTTTGTATTGTTTTGATGGCCCATTACACTATTAGGTTGTGTTTGGTACGTGGGAATGGAATGAGATAGGAAAGAATCAAATTAAATAAGTTTGTATTACTTAGTTTGGTAGTTAACAATGAATTTTGATTGCATTCCCTAGTTAATTGAATTACCTCATTTGAGGTAATAATCATTCCTCCCAAATTGAAGGTAATGGATGATTAACTCCTAATAGATAATCAAATCAGAAAAATTAGGATATATTAACCCTCCCTCATCTACATGTTACACAGCAGGCATTCCATTACTACTTACATACCAAACAAAGTAACAATATATATTTATTCATTCATTTCCTTTGTCTATTCCATTCATACACCATTTTATTCCACTATACTAGACGCAACCTCATAATTTAATGTGGGAACAATAATTTGGTAGGGATTGAAAAAGGTAGATTGGGTACCGATTGAATTTGCACATCCATTGTTTGTAGAGGGAAGAGAGGAGTTGATGAATGGTGATGAATTGATGATAACAAGAAAATATGAACAAAATCATGGGGACACTATACAAAGAAATGACAACTAGCATAATAGTTCTTTAATGGTGTAAATATATATATATACCACCGTCTCAGAAAAATGAAATTGGAGCTACAAAAGAATATGGTTGATCAAGTCAAGTCTTCATAGATGACATAAAAGCTACTTCATATTGAGATAATCGAATAGCCTAATGAAAAAGATTCTTGCTAGTGACCTGAAAGTGCTAGGTTCGAAATTCACCTCATCGCTAATTATAAATAAATAAAAAATTGTCAATATGATTTCAAATTAGTATCTAATAATTTTCTTTTTCACCTTTTTTTTGGAATTTAGTTCAAGTGTCTACTTGATAAAAAGAAAATTATTAGATGCTAATTTGAAAGCATATTAAGAGTTCTGGTGCCTATATACAAAGAAAGTCTTAATAATTTGATGGCATCTGAAATAAACTTTCAATTAAGAAATTATGGATTTAAACCTTGTGTTTTATATTTATTCTAACAATTTATTAGTTAGGAATTTTTATGTTCATTATTTATAATAGCATTGTATTCAAATATTCATACTCTTACAGTTAATTTATTTTTATTATGAGAAAAAAAAATACTAATTTAGAGTATAAAGAGAGCTTAAGTACTAATGCTCACTTTGTACACCAACCTATTATCCAACATGTGTAAGGAAAATGATGGAAAGGGAAGACTTTTCATTTGAGAAGCAACGTTGGCCAGCAGGGAAAACTCATACACACAAAAAATGAGTTTAGGTCTTCAAAACTCATACACACAAAGTAATGTAATAGTTAACGTGAAGACTAATCTGTAATTTTTTGTCATTTTCAGAGATTAAATTATAAAAATGTCATTATTAAGAATTAAATTACAACTTGATGATATTATTAACACTATTTGTACAATTGACTCAATAGTTTGTTAATGAATGACATATTTCGTTGAACAATCTTTCCGGACAAAAAACTGAAAGAAAGGTCCACATGACCAAATAATAGACTACAATACAACCAATTAATTTTGTTTAGCCTTTTCTCCATGAGGCCAAACCAATAAAACGAAGATCTGAAACACAAAGTCAAATTATATCGAAGATGATTCATAATCTTATCATCTCCGACCAATAACATGCAAAGTCAACAATGTCCCCATCGCCCAAATTTCATTAAGATCACGATAAAAACGATTAGTCTCAAACATTATTATTAAAAAAATTATGTTACACTAATACAGCGGCGGACCTAGAGGGGTAGGGGCACCTACCTCTAAGTGTTTCGATATTGTTATAATTCATATGCGATTTTTCGAATTTTTGTGATATATATAGTAAAAAATATAAATAAAACAAGTGAAAGTGTAGCTTAATTGCTTAAATTCTTCCTTTAAAAGATAGTGGTCATGGGTTGAAGCCCTCCTAACAATATCTTTAACATATATTTTGATACTTTAACTATTTATTTATTTATTTTAGCCCCTTTTTTATTTTTTTTTGAAGTTGTAACAAATATATAATCTCCAATAACATAAACATATATTCCCTAGAAATGATAACAATATATATTACATTAAAACCAAGTCATCGCTACACATAGTCTTACGTATAAGTTATAACATAACAAAAAAATACAATTAAAAAATATAATCTATCTATATTCTAAACAAAGAATAATAGAATGAAAAGCTAATCAATGGCCGACTCCAGGACTGGGGACGGAGCGGAGAATTCGGTCGATGGCAACAAGGTGGCGGGCGATAAGCTTCTCGTCGACTATCATGGAGTGACCCTTCTTGCTTGGCGTTGATGCTGGCACTCTACCTTTAGGAAGCTTTGCAAAATATAATTTGTTAGTTGAAGATATAACATCTTCGTTCTTGAAGTCTTGATACACTTTCAATAGCTTTCTAGCATCATTTAAGGACACAAAACTTGAAAATATGATGAAGAACATGATACATTTGATTTTTGTGCTCACCATATTGTTATATAGAGGAATGAAATTGAAGGTAATAAGATATATAGTTGATAGATGTGGGAATTAAGAATGAAAATGAGAAATGAAGTAGGGTGTTTTAGTGGGGAATGTTGATTAAATTTGTCTGGAAGAAAGTCTTGATGGGAGGAGAATTTATTAGTAGAGAATAAGAGAATGGACGTTGAAATATGGACTACTAGTAATATAGGAGGGCGGCAACAAATGAGGAAAAGTTGAATATATGCTTCTTACTATACACAAACGCGTATTGTTTGAATATGGTTATTGGCTTCTTGGGGATCAAGTTTGCCGATGTGTCTTCCATGTTCTTATAAAACAAGTTTCATCACTTCAATATTTAATTTCGATCAAATGCACCGTATATAAAGATTTGAGGTTAGGAGCCTCGAATTCAAGCGTTGTAAAAGATATTAGGCATGATTCTATTCATCCCACCCTCTTTAGTAGTTGGGTTATGCTACAAGGATGAAGGACCTATAATATACATATTAAAACAGTAGATTTAATTCAGTGAGGTCATGGGTTCGATTCTCATTGTAAGGAGTGGTGGTTACGTTTTTTTAAATAATAAAAAGAACAGAAAGTATTAGTAATTACTAAAATTACTATTCTACCCCTTTATTTGGAAGTATAATGATGAGGAAGTTCAGTAGGGTCGAAATAGTAATTTTACTCTTAAAAAAACGTTGTTCTAATGTGTGTACATTTATACATTATAAGTAATTGATTTTATACTCTTGTTTTTGTATGTGTTTTATCATTATAGGTTTGTATATATATGTTACAGGTAATTTATTTTACATTGTATCTTATAAAGATGTAATGATGGTTAATTACAATATAAGTATATAATATATAAGGTTGTGAAAAAAGAAATAGTGTGAGATAATAAAAGGTTAGGTGATATGATGTTTTAAGAAATCAAGTTGATGCGATTATCTATTCTAAACTATGAACAACGCAAAAAATTGCGCAAATGGCTCCATACGCAAATTCCATGAAGTAAAATAATGTTGACTAGTATGTAGTAATAGTAGATAAAGTTTAAATCTAAAATATTTGAATTTGAATTGTATTTTGTATGTGGAATTTAGTCAAGGAATATTATTCAAAGTCGCCGGCCATTGGATCACCGTCAAGGCGTCATATCAAGACCTTTCTTACAATTGACATACTACTAATATAAGTACAAGTGTAAGTATTTTCGTCTTCGGTAATGGAGTACTACGTAGTCACTAAATGATTTATCAATTTGTTAGTAAATAATAGTACTTCCTTCATTTTTTTTATGTGATATTTTAAATATTTTCATATAAATGTAAATAAAAAATAAGGTAAAAGTAGTCAAAAAATACATCGAGGATATAAAATGTTAATTGATTATACTATATTATTGGTTAGGTAATAATTTCAATAAAATAAATATGCAAAAAATACTCTCGATATATTTTATTGTCTTAATCTTTTCATCTTTTAAATTCTAATAATATACAAGGTGAAAATTAGAGAATTCAGCTTTATTTACAACTAACTTAATAATATTCATCTTAAGAATATATTCTAAGAATTTTAATAAGAAAATTGGCGTGACTAGTGAGTAGTGAGTACTCTCAAGTCTCAATCTCTCATACTCTTTTTAAATTGAACAAAATCAGAAGATGGGCTGAGCCCTGAAAGCCCACATATTAGTTGCATGATTACATTTATGGTCTATATGGACACCACAACGTCCGAATTCATGGGCCTGGCCCATTTATCCTAGAAGGCTACAAGTAGTTGGAGTTTCATTTGATGCTTGATTGATGAAAGTCATCAAATTAATTAATCGGTTAACCCCTTCCTGTTTATAAGCTCAGATGTGGTTGTTCTTCAATCTTCACAACTTGACATAATGAGGAGTAATTGTTTTATGCATCAATTTAGTGTAAAAATTTATTTTCAATTATATAAGTTTACTTTTTGTCTTTTAAGTAATATATATCAATTTATTTAATGAACTTTAAAAATAAATATTTACAATTATATAATTTTATCTTCTGTTTTTTAATTAATTTGTATCAATTTGTTTAATAAACTTTGATGCACATATTAAATAGGTTCATATAATAATTTTAGTTCACATTCTTATACTACCATTTTTATATTGAAATGGGGTGCATATATATAGATTAATAGAAATTCGATTTTGTTAGAATGTGCCTTAAGGACACATGTTAAGAGGCTAAGATGGAAATAAAATGTAGCATATGTAAGCATATAATGAAATATATATTTAAAAAGTCTTTCTATATTATCAAATTTAAATAATTTACTTTTAGTGTATGTTTGGTAGCCCGGAATGGAATCAAATAAATTGGAATGGAATGACATATAATTGAATTACTAGGTTTGGTAGTTATTAATAGATTTTTATTGCATTCCTTAGGTAATCCCATTACTCCATTTGAGGTCATACCCGTTACCACCAAATTGGACATAACCACTCATTACTTAGCTTGAGGTAATCAAAATTAGAAAAAAAACAAAAAGAAAAACAGAACATAATTGCCCTTACTTACACGTCTCTAATATTCACCACTGTTTATATTCATCACCTCATTAAATATTTAAAATAATTTATATTTCCTTTTTTGGTATATCTAAAATATTTGATTCACACAAAATTGTCTATACTATAACAAAATAATTATATTTTAGTATAATTGTTTTTTCATAATATACATTTTAATTTGTTATGACTAAATAGTTAAAATATTATTAAAAAAATTATTTTTTTGATGATAATAATTGAATTTATTCTAAGGGTATATTAGTACTTTTAGTTATATTGTGAATATTTTTACATCATACTAAACTAAGGAATGTAATAGTTAATAGGAATTGAATTCAATTACTATCTTTATACCAAACAAAATAATAAGAATCATTTGTTCATTCAATTTCTTTACTCATTCCGTTACTAAAGTCAATTTATTCCTACATCATTAATGCACCATAGTTGTCTATGAAATATCCTTTTCCTTTTACACTTACTGCATTCAAGTAAAGTTAATCAAAACAAGATGCTCAATGCCATCTAGGATTGTTTTCGATCCGAATTTCACTATTTTCAGGCTTGTTCGATGGAAAACGAGTCAACCTATAATCGGCCAAATTTAGACTCGAACCGTAATTTCGACTCGAAACCGAAACCAGTGGTATTCCGAGCGGGTTCCGATCTGAGCCCCGGGTGATCGAGCTCCTAAACAACACTAATGCTACCAAATTGATACTTATAAACTTTATAAGAAACCGTATTTAACAAATTTTTTCCGAGCCTTGAATACCATTGATGATTACAGCACTTGGATACATTGATATTTATTGTGAGGTGCCATCTCACGTTCTGATTGTTTGAGATGCAAATATTTCACCAAGATAATGATAATTACACAAATCACATGCCAGATTTGACGCAAAATCAAACAATAAATATTTATAATATTAGCCGTTATAATTAAAGTTTGAATAAGTTGTACGTATACCAAATCGCAGATTCACAGGATTCTTGAAGAACACCAGCTGTCTAAATTACACTTTAGACCTCGGCCGACCTCTCCTCTTCAAGTCAAACTAATATTCAAGTATTTTATATTCACTCTGTTTTTTATTTGTCATTTTAACAAAAAAAATTGTTGTTTTTAGTTTTTCAAGACACTTTTTACTTTAATTTCACTATTATAACCTTGCAATTAAATAAACATGAATTTAAGAAGTATTATTTATTCTTATAACAAAACTATAAGATCTTTAATTATTGTGCTACTAACTCCATTCATTTTTAATTGATTTTTTGTTTCTAAACCTTTCCTTCTAAGATAATTAAGTGGTAATTTTACATGAAATTATCAATCAATCAATTATATAATTTGAACTGATTATTATTTTAAATATACTTTTTATTTTCATATATGCATGGCTCTTATATTACCCACATAATCATTACTCTCTTCTTGAAACCTCACCATCACAATTTCACAATTCACAACTCACAACCACCATCTCTAATAATAAAGAAAATAAATAGTCGACAACAAGTTCACTCAATTAAGTTTCGTTAGCTTTTATGATTGTTAATGCATAAGTTTGACTTTACATACATTTTGTTTTTTATTTTGAGAAATATCTCATTTATTTATTTTTACTTATAATCCTAACATAAAAATTTGTATTTTTACATTATCAATTAATCTTTACTAATTTTTTTTATAAAACTATAATCAACCTTTGATATAGTTTCAAACAATTATTACATGTGATTAAAACAACAATAAAAAAAATGAACCAATAAAATATTAATTTATGTCATTATATTTGTTCAAAATGATTTTCATAATATACTATTCTTTCTTATGATAATATACTCTTATTTATCACTATCACAAAAAATGAGGTAAGTCCAAGTGGAATCTGCATTTTAATTTGTATCTAAATTAGGGTATTGTATGTAAATTCAAAATACTCACTTTTTTAAAATTAATTTATCTAAATCTTTGTTAATGTGCAAGTGACTAACATAATATATAAATATAGGCCAGTGATCATGTCAGAGTAATTTTCATATTGTCAGAGTAAAATCATGTTAAATTCTTTTTATATCATTTTAATTAAATTATATTTTCATCATAATCACAATTGTTAATTATCCAATTTATTCATGTTTTCATTATTCGAATATAAATATAAATATTCTAACGTTAACAATCAAATTATAATTATAAAAACATAATTTTACTCTGCCATTATCATTTGCCATAAATATATAACATACGTTACTACTAAACATAGTAAAAACATTTCAATTGAAGAAAATGACGTATTTTTAAAGTAATTTATCACAAAACATAATTCAGCTAGATCGACAAAACCTATGGAGTATAAAAAAACAAAGGCAAGGCAAAAGAACGGCTGAGAGGCTCTGCTGACCCCTCCCCCCCTACCCCCACCCACCCTCCATCGTCAACAGTCTGCATCACCACCCACCTCCCCTCATCCTTCCCAGGTCCACCACCTCCACTCATCCTTAAAACCTTCCTTATTTTTCTAATTTTACATTTCCCAAATAACTTGTCCAATTTGATTTCCAATTACTCCAAAATTCCACAAAAACCATTCACTTCTAAGCCTCCAAAGTCTTCATCTTTACTCAAATCCCAATAACTTGTCCAGTATTATCTGCAACTATCAACTGCCAAAGCCATCCATTCTTGAATTGTCAAAGCTTTTATATTTACACAACTTCCAAAAATCCCAAAAACTTATCTAGCTCGGTTTGCAATTTTCACTTGAACCTCAAAGATTTCATCTTTACAAAACTTACAAAAATCCCATTAATCGTTCAGGATTATTCATAATGGCCGACGCTGGTACTGCAAAAACCTCAGCATCAAAAACAATGCCAAGAAGTACAAGCAAGAAAGAAATCCAGGGTCTCATTTTGGACAGGTACGAAATTGGGAAGCTTCTGGGACAAGGAACCTTTGCAAAGGTTTACTTAGCAAGGAACATTAAAACCAACGAAAGTGTTGCAATTAAGGTTATTGATAAAGAAAAGATCCTTAAAGTTGGTTTAATCTCCCATATTAAGCGAGAAATCTCGACATTGAGGAGGGTTAGGCATCCTAATATTGTCCAGTTGTTCGAAGTTATGGCTACTAAGTCCAAGATTTTCTTCATCATGGAGTATGTTAGAGGGGGGGAGCTTTTCAATAAGGTAGCTAAGGGGAGGCTGAAGGAGGAAGTTGCTAGGAGGTATTTTCAGCAGTTGATTTCTGCAGTTTCTTTTTGTCATGCTCGTGGCGTTTATCATCGTGATTTGAAGCCTGAGAACATTTTATTAGATGAGGATGGGAGTTTGAAGGTTTCGGATTTTGGGCTTAGCGCGATTTCTGACCAGATAAAGCAAGATGGGTTATTTCATACTTTTTGTGGGACTCCTGCTTATGTTGCTCCTGAGGTTTTGGGGAGAAAAGGGTACGATGCTGCAAAAGTTGATATCTGGTCTTGTGGGGTAATTTTGTTTGTTCTTATGGCTGGTTATTTACCTTTTCATGATCAGAATGTCATGAATATGTATAAGAAGATTTATAAAGGGGAATTTAGGTGTCCTAGATGGTTTTCGCCTGAACTAGTGAAGTTTTTTACTCGTTTGCTTGATATTAACCCAGCAACTAGGATCACAATTCCGGAGATTATGAACCATAGGTGGTTTAAGAAGGGGTTTAAGCAGGTTAAGTTTTATATAGAGGATGATAAGCTGTGTAATGTCAATGAGGAGGTGGATTATGCTATTGATAGTTGTTCTGAACCGCCACTGTTGGAAACGGAGTCTGAAGTAGAGAGTAGGAGGAGATTAACTACTCTTCCTAGGCCTGCTAGCTTGAATGCATTTGACATCATATCGTTTTCACCTGGTTTTGACTTGTCTGGGTTGTTTGATGAGGGAGGAGAAGGGGATAGGTTTGTTTCAGGGGCACCTGTATCAACGATTATAACGAAATTGGAGGAGATAGCAAAGGTGGTAAGTTTTTCAATCAGGAAGAAGGACTGCAGAGTTAGTTTGGAGGGGTCTAGGGAGGGTACTAAAGGGCCATTGGCTATAGCTGCAGAGATATTTGAGTTGACTCCATCATTGAGAGTGGTGGAGGTGAAGAAGAAAGGAGGGGACAAAGTAGAGTATGAAGAGTTCTGTAACCGCGAACTGAAACCTGGATTGTTGGGATTGCAGAACCTAACAATCGAGCAGAACCTAACGATCGAGCAGGACCTAACAGTCGATGCTACTTCAGATGTGGGCAATTTGCCTTCTGATACTGAGTAAGGATTCAAAGAAGGTAGAGGAGAAAGGGCTGGTATACTCTATCTCGCCTTTTGCTATTTCTGGTAGTATTATTCTCTTAAATTTCTTTCTTAGTCCCTTCAATAGATCGATTTAGGGAACCTGTGCTGCTTCCCAATCATGTACTTTGTTTCAATTTTAGAAGGCATTTAAACCTTCGAAGTTAATATAACATGAAATTTCACTATTGTCGTTTTGGCAGTTTGATGGCTCGTGTTTGCTGATTTCCATTAAATAGTAATATATTTACTTGACTACTTAGCTTCTTTATATATTGTCACAGTTGCTTAGCATGTATTATAAGCTTTCTGAGCTGTGCTCTTTGACTGTTATCCTGTTGATGCATGCTGAAGTGCCTTGTGCAGTTGTGCCGAGACAGTTGTAGTAGTTCATTCACTTGTAACTTCGATTGAGTTAAGAGAATTAGACACTTATATATATATATATATATATATATATATATATATATATATATCCTCACATATATGGTTGATTTTGTAATCTGGCTGAAGTATAGGTTGATCATTAGACATCACTTTACGTGATTTTTAAAGAACCAAATATCTCCCACAGGGAAAAAAAGATGGTGTTTGGTTCTTTTGCAAGACAAACACATAATACTGGTGGTTGGATGCTTTTGCCCACCGGGATATGGTACCAGCTAATCGGAACCCAAACAACCCAGTTCATAGTCATGGCAATCACAGTGTGGAAGTTTCACTTTAAGTGAGCTCCTTGTAGAGAGTTGGAACCAAGCGCTGACCTCCTAGTATCTGAACTCTAGGTCACTGTAATTTAATCCCTTCACATATTGTCAGATCAGGATTTGGGTACGCCTAAGAGATGCACAACTCCTTTCGAAACTAGGTTGGTTTCGAGAAAAAGCCAAAACACCAACTTGCAAAGCAATATAGCAAATTTAATTAGAGTCCATAAGCTTGTTTTAAATAGTGAAACCATATTGAAATCATGGTGTGATGATAATATAAAAAAATTATACTAAGTGTTGATGATGCTGCAGATGTTCGTAAGTGGTCCATGAAATCAAGACTTATAAATTCAACTTCTATTCTGCACCATCAATTTGATCGAGCAGTAGCTATCAGATCTTGTCATTCTTGGTGGACAACCTTTTTGGTACTGTAAGGGCAACATTCATTATCATTTTTAACTTATGTGGGACTCAAAATGTAATGACTAATTACATTATTCCAATCTTTTTTGTCACATCTCCATGTGGGTGTGTATTATATTGTGAGTGTCTTGATCTGGTAAATAGTTGCACAACCTCAAGGGCCTAAACAACAGATGACTACTTGCCCAATCAGGTGTATCTTGGAGTATTATTCAGAGTCTATTGTTTTCTTTGTTGGAATGTCGTGCAATTATTTGAGTTAGTATTTTTCAAGATGAGAGATTGGATCGAAATGGCCAACGCATGTGGTGCCCGACTTCTAACTCCGCATCAGATGTCGAACGTCCATTTATGTGCCAGTACAAGGACTTCGGTATCTTCCTTTGCGGCCGGTTAGGTTCAACCAGTTCTTCCCTAAGTAGCCTGATGAAGAAAAGATTGGATCAAAATGAAATAGATCAAGCCGATAGTTTCTGTTATGAATGTTTCAAATCTTTGCTTTCAACACTTTTTGAGTAATGACTTTAATTATATGAAAATTTAACAAAATGCTATAGTCACCATGATTGACACTATGTCTTCAATCTCACTCAATCAGCCATTTTCATTACTTCCTCTAGACCACTTATAACATTTTTCTTGGCCACTTCAACCAATCCATCCATTTTGGTCTTAGTACCACCAGCTTCATCATTATTTATTCCATATATGGATACTTTGCTTACAAATTTAGTCATCTCCATTATGTTAGGATCTGCAATTGTACTTGTTGCCTTTCCATTTTTCCTTCAACTCATGCCTCCTCATTCTTGATATTCAATCTCAACGTTCCAATCCTTTTCAACTCTTCCTCACTCGACACAGGTTGACTAAAGACGTACTATTCATGTAATCGACTCACTTAATGGAATAAGACCTAGTTTGGTTTGGTTACTAATAGATTGATGTTGTTTTTGCGTTATTAAAGAATATATATATAACCTTGAGAACCATTGATGGTTTCCAACGAATGATCCACATGCAAGTCCTCCAAAGGGGTGGGCCAAACTGGTGCAAAGAAAGCTAAAAGCCTAGAACATTTTGATGTGCGTCGGCCCATTTGATGACGTTGTATTTGTTGTTAATTCGCTTGTAGAAACACAAGGGAAAAAGAAATGCAATTAAAGCTCCATAAATAATTTATTTCTTTCACAATCATAAACGCTATCACGTCATCTAAAAGTTTATCCAATATACGCTCTATGAATAGCAATTACGGGTTCCCGTACAAATGACAATGAAAGATGAAAACTAAACAGAAATATGTAAATTGATGAGATTAATCCATCATATAATTATAATTATTGTCCAGCAGCAAAAGCTTCAACTGGGAAAGTCTTGGTGATTCCAGCAAGACTCTTGAAGTGAACCTTTCCAGTTGAATGATCATCAACAATAATCTCACTAACTGGTGGCCAAAGCATTAGCTCCTTCGCCTTAACGCCCTTCAATTTCTTGATCCTTTTCTTCTCCACATACCCATAAATCTCAGTATCATAACTCACTTGTTTCTTGATCATCTTGAAACTGTGCTCAATTTTCTTCTTCTGAACAAGCCACATGTACCCTGTACTTCTAACAAACCCAACTTCAACTACATCAGCAAGAGGGAGAAGCCCTTTCGGGAGTTCAAACTCGTCCAGAATCGAAACCGCCATTTTTATCCCTTCATCATGACCCTGTTTCACAATGCCTCCTTCCTTTTCTGCCATTGTTTGATGATGGAATAACTGAATTTGGTCCGTTTGATAAATGGGATTTTGGATGTAGTCATACTTATAGTCTTTCTTGATTATACTGGACAAAATTTTCGAGGAAACCAACATCATGTAACATCGTATGTACCACCCAAGAATTACAATACGGAAACAAGTACAACACTTCAAGCCTTTTGATTGGATGATTATATTACTTCTCGAAAATCGAAATTCTTGATCAATAAATAAATAAAGGAACAACACATACATTCAAATGAGTTCCTACCAAAGACCCGAAGTTGGAGGCAGTTACTATGCTTATTATGAATAGACTTGAGCACAGTGATAAATATATGACAATTCATAGAAACTTTGTTAACAGTTTGTTTCTTTGTTATCATCGGTTATTGACTAATAATGGGTTACTAATTAGTGGAAATGTTAATCGACCGATCATATCTGTCGTTCTATGTAATCTAATAATTCTTACACATGACACATGAGTCGCATACAAAGGATCAAGCGTATGAATCCATTTTAGATATTGCGGTTTAGAATAATAAGTTTACAAGTTCGGTCTTACTTTATCGCTTGATCCGTTAATATGAAATAAATTGAGGTAATAAATATAAGTTGAATTGGGAGGGGATTTATGCAAAAAATGTTGACTTGTGATTTGTGAGAGACTTAGCTAGCGTTGGGTATTGACTTGATCTAGTCTTGGCCCTTGGGTGCCTCATTATTGATTTAGACTGAATAATACTATTGTTTTTAGTTTTCATTGTGGCGTCTATGGCTCGACCTATAGGTAGAATCGATTGTGGTGGTTGACGAAGCTAAGGGAAGTTATTGCACACTCTACGACTAGAGTAACGGTTACGGGTTCCTCGTTAGTCATTACAAAAGATGGTACGGTGGCGGTTGAGGATGGGGAGGAATTTTTCTTTTTTAAAATTCCTAATGAAAAAATGCATGTTGCATCATAGTGTTTGGGGATAAATGGATATGCATTAACAGAAAATAAGGTAATGTATATTTCGGAAGATGATTGATTAATACTTATATGATGATAATGCTACATTTAACCAAACAAAAATGATTAAATAATAAGAAGATGTGTTATAGACCACATTTGTTTTGGCCCACCTACAACTACATACATACATATATGTAGTGTAATAATTATTTCATTCTGATGTTGTCTATCTATTGTATACTTTATGTATCGACTATTCAATGAAGGATATATCATTCATCAAGTTTACAAGTTGTGATGAAAGATAGCTTTCTCACAATAAAATCAAAATCCCCTTTGTAGTCTTCCTTGTGGAAACATTTATAATTTCATCTTTGTAGTCTTCCTTGTGGAAACATTTATAATTTCATATATACTATGAGTCTATGACTAATTGACTATGTCAATGCGATGACGATAGCAGAAATAATGGCCTCATAATAAGTCTTCAACTTTAATTTTTATTATGGCTATATAAAAAGTGGAAAGGGACAAAAAACTTGAGAAATTAGGCAATAATTTATGGTTCTTCCACTAATCAATTATTCAAGTATTGAACCATATCATGCATGTCTAGCTCAAACAGCAAGGCAATGTTTTTTGTTTTTTTGGAACATGTTGCACTAAGCTAAGTTAATGGATGTAACTAAATTTTGATATGGACATGCATAATTGCATATTGTTCCACTTGATGATTATTGAGTTTTGTTTATAACTTTATATGTTAAGTAGTTCATGTGATATGATGATACTACATCGACCTTTGGTAAGAGACGATATTAAAATGTCATGTTTCAAACTTTTATGCGCGAGAGTTTCATATTGAAAAATACGAGAAAATTTATATCTTTAAAACTAAAAAAATATTTTTACCTAACACATGCGGGCACACCACAATTATTGGTGGTAGGATGGTGCCTCCTTGAACTTATGAAATGTGTCTTTTATTCTTTTAGCGGTGTGGTTCAGATTCGTTCAATGAATTTTAACAACTCATCATGTCTCTCTCATTATTATTAAATTTTTAAACTCGAAAATTAAAGAAATATACTCTTACAAATAATTGCTTAGATATAATCTATTACTTTGACGAAATTAGTGGCTTGGTTAATTCATGCAAGTTGTTTTGAGGAAGAATAAATGAAGATAGCTCATAAATAATTATTAGTGTTTATTATAAAACTCGATATTTCCTTGACAATAAAGATAAAAGGTGGTCCTTTTACGTTACATTGATGGGAGGGTACATCAATTAATTGATTCGAATTAAAGCTCTTTAATTTGTTGGAGAAAGCATCTTATTATCTCAAAAAATTAAAGTTGAGAAGGATAATATACATAAACTAATCAATTCAAGTGTCCACTTGCAAGATTAACGTCCTACAGGCTACACCAATCATTGTCGAAAGACTTGATTATTGTATATATTGTTATTTAGCTCATAATTGATTAGATGATGGATTATCTAAATAACAATTCCAAATGAACGGACATAATTTTATTTGATTTCGAACCCAAAATATTATGATCATTAATAAAAGCATTTTTTGCAAGAGTCTTTCTTCGATAGACTGTTCGATTAACTCAAAATGAACGGACATAATTTCGAGGAAGATTAGTCTTTAGATATATCCCAAGGAACTGAAGTGTCGAACCACATAAGTAGGCATCGTCCATTTACGTTTTAGCAACTTCACACCAAAACTGGCTATAATAATCTATATTATTTATACTATATATAAAATGAAAAGGGTAAAAATATTTGGTAAAACCTAAAAAATCATGTAAGTTAGTCATCTGGCATTTTAATTGATTGACATATGTCTAGATTAAACTAATCAATTTGAAAAGTAACTATTCGTAATTTTATTTTATGTTTAAATATAATTAGCCCACTTAAAAAGTAACTATTCATATTTTTATTTTTATTATATTTACTATAAAATAGTTATTAGTACTTTACTTGTATATATAGTGTATAAATTTCGTCAAAATTTAAATTTAATGATGCATAAATAATAATTATATCAAAAATATATTATGTTTATTATTTTTTAAATAAATGAATATTAACTAAATAAAATATTAATTTATACGGACAATGGATTTGCACTGGATGACCAGTAATCAATAATTAGGCATCATCTGTGTATGCTTTAGCATATTCAAACACACGAAATGATTATTTAATAAGATGTGGGAAAGTAGAAAAGGTAGGTTTCGAGTTAATTATCAATAAATAGTGTGACCTAACAGCAACTTTAATGGCAGTAAGTTTTTCATTTTTTGAGAAATCCACTATTGAAACTTGAATTGAAAAGAAGTAAAGAATGTCCCGTATCGTACATAGCTCAAATGTTAAAGAATAGAGTAGAAAGTACCAGCAGTTTTACATATTCATGCAGTGATGCAACTCGAGTTCGATTGCTATTGGGAGCGAACCTTGTATTTAGAAATTGTTAACAGACAATTTCTAATTCCTTGATCTAGTGAGGCACATCCCTCGATTTACCTCATCCGTATATTTGAGAGGAGGGGTAGGTGGAGACTTGTGTTGAGATTATAAAGAGTGAGCCGTCTATATAAAAAAGGGACAATTAATGGGTTGAGATTAGTGAAAGGATAATAGATGTAATTTGGAAAGTTGTTTTACAGTGTAGCCATACTCGAGAATAGACTTGTGTTGTTTTTAATCTCTTAAGAGGATATGTGAGAGACAGGGTATTTTGATCTACCCATAATTACATCGTGTGTAAACTTGTCATTTCGTACAGGCCTCTTCTCCTATCATATTCATAGTCCCCTCACAAAATTATTACGCTCGTGTTTATTGACTTTTTAACATAAAAGTTGTAATGTTTGGACTTTGGATAATGAAAAATCATCTAGTTACACTAATGTTGCAAAATAATTAATTCTATAATTTTTAATAATACATTAATTTTGAGTCTATTTTATTATTAACTTCAATTAAATAAAATAGAAGAGTAATTTAATTGATAAAGTAAATTATTGCTAAATAATACGTTAAAAAATGAAAAAAGTATTTAATAGGAAGAAAGGTTTGATTTTGCCTTGTATCTGAACACATGAGTTCTGTTTTGTGTGAGACGTCATGCAACGCCCCATACCCCATGGGAGGAGGAGACATGCATCAATTTCTCATGAATAGTAGGATTATGTTTCTATTGTATTATTCAATTGACCTTTTATCAATGGATTTATAGTTATTCCTAAGATTCTGCGATCAACTAGTGTCACAAATACACATATTTCCTCCAAAGATGACTATTAGATTTTGGGATTTTAGTTATTGTAATTACTTGAACTTAAAAAAATCATATTAATAGTGAATTATATTTTAAAGATTGATTATATTTTCGCAAATATTATACACCACACAAAAGTGTTCATTTTTAATATTTAGCTATAAATAATAAAATCTAGCTTTATCCGATTCATATGTAGATTCCAAAGGTCTATAACTTGACCCGACTTCATACAAGTTTCTGGCCCGAATTGTCTAGCAAACAAGCTGGGTTCGTACCCATTATTTGTGTCCACATCAATAGGAGTAGTATTTATTTATTCACTTACATGGTTTTAGCTAATTAATTAGAATATTTAATTTTAATTGTAGTGTTAAGTTGTAACCTATAATCAAAAATAAAATTATACTCCTAATATTTTTACTTTAATTTACTATTAGTATTTAAATTATAGTTGTTGTTGTCTCGTTAATCAAGACACTTGTTAATCAAGACACCAAAATTTTTTAGTTTTGATAATTAAAATAAAAGGTAATTTATGTTTTATTAGAAGAATTAAATTTTTTTAGGTGGTAGTGGTTATAATAATCAATCAAATGGGCTATAATATAGGTCGACTTGTACACAATACTTATTCTAAACTCAAAGGCTCATCAAGGGAATCCTCTAGCACAATCCTTAATTAGTGTCAGTCATTGAAATAGTAATTTTTTTGTTAAAATTTTGATTCTTGCCAAAATATAATATCTTAAAAATAATAACTAAGTAAATGAAATGATTAGTATTTTACATTTTAAGCACGATATTTGAAGAAATGTTTAAGCACATAAATCAAAACCCAATTGAAGCTCTCATTTTGCTTATAATCGTCCTTCGTTATACTTCTTATGTAACTTAACTTACTTTAAAAAATAAAATATGTAGCATAGTCTCAACATGTGCGACAATCGCATAAATTAAAATATAACACACGATCGAGACTAAAATAATTAAAATAAGTAGGAAGAGCGGTCCCCCTCTCCTAACACGGGGGGCACAGTAAGCCTAAAACAGAGGATGCTTCCAAGTTTGTCCAACTCAAATGTCAGATATAAAAGCAATCATTCTTGCGTTAAAACCATGGGAGCTCTGTCTATATTTATGCAGTCTACTATATAATCTCCCCTTCTCTTCTCCACCCCACCGCACTTTCATCTTAGTCTGTCCCTAAATTTAACTCCCAAACAATATGAGTTTGTGTTATTGGTTTACTATTCTTCAGGCCCTGCTTTTTGTGTACCCAGCATTCATAGCTGTAAGTGGGGCAAAGCTATATCAAACTAATAGTACAAGTAGTAAATTTGCCAGAGGAAACAAACAGATAGTACCCAGTAGTGGATGCAATTTGTTTCAAGGCAAATGGGTGGTGGATACTTCATATCCTCTCTACAAATACTCAACCTGCCCATTTATTGACTCTGAGTTTAATTGTCAAAAATATGGTCGCCCAGATTCTCAATATCTTCAGTTTTCTTGGAAGCCAGACTCTTGTGACTTGCCCAGGTAATCCTCTGTCATTCTCTCGACTTTCGAGAATCATATTATATGTTACACTTTGTGTAATAATTATACTTGACGACTGTTATTCTTTCATGTACCTAAGGTTCCATTCACATGTGTATGCATATGCATGTAACACATAAAGTTGGAACAATAACGTTCGATCGGTATTTTAGTTGATGTATTAATAGTGATGAGTTGTATGTTTTTTGTTTTTTTTAAATTTGCTTTGCTGGTTATCAAGTCAGGCAGGCATAAATATAATTATCGTTACTTATTTATTCAACAATTAAATTAAATGCAAGGAGTATGATTGTCTAACAAAGGCCACAAATTTAATGAAAGGAGTATGATTGTCTAACAAATTAAAAGGCCATGTTATCAAATAAATGCTAATCGAGGCATATTTATAAACATAAATTTACTACTACCTCCGTCCCTAAAAAAATTGTCACATTTTGATTTTTAGTAGTCAACAAAACACAATTTAAAACATAAATATCTATTATTCTACATGCGAAAAAATTATAAAAAGTTAATATTTCAAAAATATATATTGAGACGAATCTAACAAGGTCCCACAAGATTATATTATTTTTTATCGTTTAATAAGAATTCATGATCAAATTGTATAATGTTTGACTATCAAAAATCAAAATGTGGCAATCATTTAGGGACAAAGGGAGTACTATACTTCTATATTATCCGGGACGGACGCAGAAAATAATATAAGAGGTAGCACAATTATTAAAATGTGGAATCATTAAAAAAAATCTAAAAGTCAATACAAAAAAGTACGACAAGCATATTAAAAAAATTCAAATTACAATTGACCACAACGCTTTGTCATGCTTTTTTTTTTTTTGGTAATAAGCGATGAATAACGCTTTGTCATGCTTTGAAACCTCTGTATGATAGTTTCATTTGACACAATTGAATATAATGATTATCAGAACGACAACGGTCTCAGAAGCAAGTCAAAATTGATCAAAGACGAATAAAAAAAATACATTTTATATAACAAATTTACCAATAAATTTCTACAATTAAACTTTTCTTGATCATTCAAAACTACAATTGTGGCACACAAGAAAGAAAACTCAAATTGATCAACCCAAGTCACAAAATCGTTTCTTTTGAAAAATATATGCATATAAATCTAAATAGAACTTTCTTACTTATTCAAAACAACAAATTTTACCATTATTTGAAAAAAAAAACACTAGCATTAATAAAAAAAAATTGATATGGTGTGGAGATAAAAAAAAACCTACCCGTAACTAATGGTTAAGATAAGTATTGGAAGTTGGATTAATAATAAAGAGTCCATGTTGCTATATTATATAATTCAAACTAACATATGTAATATAGTACGTAATGTTTTAGATTATTAAGGGTATAAGTTTTACTCTCTCCGTTCTTTTTTATTTGTCTTTCTAGCCATTTGAACATAAATTAAGGAAAATAAAGAGTAGCCAAAAAGCACATTGGAAATGTAAAATGACAATCAATTGAAACTATATAATTGGTTTGTTAATAATTTCATAAGAAAAAATAATAAAAAAGTACATTGAAAATGTAAATTTATAATTAATTATGCTAGGAAGACAAATTTTTACAAACAAAAAATAAAGGCTAGAAAGACAAATAAAAAAGAACGAAAAAGTATAAATTTTATACTAGGGGTAAAATAGTAATTTCAGGTGTCAAAAACTAGGGGAGCACGTGCTACCTCGTGCACCCCTCTACATCCGTCCCTGTATATTATGACAATAATAGTCCAGCCCTTTTTGAATTAATAAAGATGACAACTTGACATATATCGTGTTATTAAATATGCTAATGTAATCTCTTCTCCTTTTATTTTTTTGTAATTGGGACCGACGATCATTATTCCTTGAGTAGTAATTGATGAAATCACACAACTATTCTCATTTTTTATATTATATAAATTAGCGATGAGGTGAGTTCCGAACCCAAGACCTTCTGATCACTAACAAAAACTTTTTTCACTAGGCTATTCGATTAACTCACAACTATCCTCATTTGAAAAGATTAGTCATGACTCAAGACGCATGATGATACGGTTAAATATACAGTGTTTTTTTTAGTAATTATTTAGGAACTATACATTATGCTGGTAGGACATCTAATCAGCGGGCCCTTTTGCCTGAAAGTAGTATACACAAATGATTAATTACTTCCTAAAAGATATAATTAGATTTACACTATTGCTGATGTTATAAGTTTCTACGAAATTTTTCCTCCATCCGTGAATGTTAGGGATATTTTGATCTTTTACGATGTATTGATGAACGATTTAAAGCACAAATAACACATATTCTACAAGTTAAAATTTCATAATAAGTTGATATTTTAAAAAATATATATTGAGACATATATAATAAGATTTTATATCACTATAGTATTTATCACTTCCCGTTCCAAAATAATTGACGTCCTAACACTATTTTTTGTTCCAAAGTAGTTATCGTTTTAACATTGAAAATTATACTTTTATACTTCTCAATAAACTTTTTGAATACTTTCTATTTTATAGGTTCAATGGAGTGGATTTTCTAAGAAGATGGAGGGGAAAGAAGATTATGTTTGTGGGCGATTCATTAAGCCTCAACATGTGGGAGTCATTGGCCTGTATGATCTACTCATCTGTCCCAAATAGTGTCACCAATTTTGTGAGGAAGGACTCCATTTCTTCCGTCACTTTTCAGGTCACTATACTTTATTTTATTCCTTTCATATTGCACCAAATTACGTATATTATGTTAGACAATTCGTATACTCTGCGTTCTAATTCAATCATTGAATTTAACTAGAAAATATAGTGCTAGTATAGGTAGAGTTTTCTTTATCGCACTATTTTGTAACGAGGACCCGCAACCATCTTGATGAGTGCACTGGTATTACTACTGGACGTGATTGTTACATTTTCATGTGACTTCGGTAGAGGAACAGTAGTTTACAATAGAGACAAATATGAATTTATAAAGACATATATCATTATCAGAATTTTTTGTTATATTGTGCATTGGGCAATGAATTTAAGGATCATTTCTGATTCACGGGGTCAAATAATACGGACAACTAGACCATGTGGTTGACTCATTTTATTACATGCCAATCTTTCGTTGTCTCAACTAAAGAAGAAAATTCAGCAAGATTCAAAAAAACAATTATCACGATTGGCTTATATGTTACACTTTAGATGCATAGGTGGATCATTTAAATAATCAATAAACGATGATGATAAATCACGAGTGATTGGTTACGTTAATGTAGAACTAAATTGTTCATTAAACAGTGTGCAACGATTTTGTTAATGTGTCACTTATCATGTCACCAATTGATATCGGGGATCCTAGCCCGTGAAAAGACTTAATACTGCATAACAACTTTGTATGCCCCAACAATGCTAAGTTTCATTCCATGAGGTGAATGGGACTTATTTTCTGATTCAAGAAAACTAATCGTTGCAGGACTACGGAGTGACCATCATGCTATATCGAACACCGTACTTGGTGGATATAGTAAGGGAAGATATTGGGAGAGTCTTGAAATTGGATTCCATTCAACAAGGAGATGCTTGGAGAGGAATGGATATGCTCATTTTCAACTCCTGGCATTGGTGGTTGCACCATGGCGAATCTCAATCGTATGAACAAACAAACAACCAACCTGCGATGCCTTTGTTTTAATAATCCTCATGTTTTGTGTTTCAACTATTCAATGTTTGAACTGCAGATGGGATTATATTCAAGATGGAACTAAAGTCTTGAAAGATATGGATCGTCTCACTGCATATTACAAGGGTATGTCAACTTGGGCACGTTGGGTGGACGAAAACGTTGATCCTTCAAAGACCAAGCTCTTCTTCCAGGGGATTTCTCCAACTCATTATCAGTAAGCATTGGAGATACTATTCAATATTGTTATGATTCAATATTGTTATGTTCTTCCGTAGCTTCTTCTTAGTAGTTAGTCCCAAAACAGAATAAGAGTTGATGTTTTTCTATCCTTTACAGGGGAAAAGAATGGAGTTCATCGGCTAAGAGCTGCAATGGCGAGTTAGAGCCGTTGGCAGGATCTATATATCCAGCAGGACCTCCTCCAGCAGCTGCGGTGATTAACAAAGTCTTGAGTGAGATGAGGAAACAAGTGATTCTGCTTGATATCACTACACTCTCCCAACTTCGAAAAGATGCCCACCCTTCTACTTATAGCGGCGATGGTGGAGTCGATTGCAGCCATTGGTGTCTCCCTGGATTACCAGATACTTGGAACCAACTTCTATATGCAGCACTCCTGATGTGAAGATAATCACGACCAAGTCGATAAAGAAGTACAATCTTCTGTTGATAATAACATTACTTGTACTGTTGTACATTGGGTGAATTGGTTTAGAGGTCAAATTGAATTGTAAAATCTTTGGGTGAGGATAGATAGAAATGATTATGGTGCATATAGAACCTTACAATTATGAAGATATACACAACCTCGTGAAGAATTTGTACAAGAACGTATACTTGAAGTTTGATTAAATTGATCAATTGTGTAAAGTAAAAGTCCATTTTGTTGTTTGCATAATCTTTCGAGTTCATTCAAACATTTCATAATCTTGCATAACTATGACTCACTAATATAAAACTTTTAACAGATAAAACAATGAAATATAAAAATGAAACAGGCTCAGTATGTTCAATTATACAATGAGGTTACATATCTTGTAAATTAAAGTCCCACATCTTTCTCTTCATACATAATTAGTTTGTTTTTTAAACCGTATGAGCTAATACTTGTTGCTGAGCCTTGTAACGTGGGCTTGTAATCCAGATGGAGGCTTTAAAGTGTTGGAACATTGGTTCAACCCGTCCGGAACAAGTTGGTGACCTCTGGCCCAACATTGCCTGATTGGGGTTCGCCAATTGTACCAACTACCAACACCTTTCAGTGCCTTAATTTGCAAATTTCTACAATCTAGTATTATGGGTAAAGTTTCAAGTTCTTACATGATGTGTTTCAGATATAATTGTTCCTTGTGTTCATAAGCATTTCTCTGGGGTCATTCGAAGCAATTCGATTGAACTGTTCCAAGCCTTCGGCTTAGCTTCCTTACGAAAATGGATTAGCCAATCGGCAAGTGGTGCTCTGCGATCAATGAGTTGAAGGCTAGAAAAGGTCATAGATTCCTTGGTCAAAATGTCTTCATACTTTGTGTGAGCCACCGTATCAAACAAAATACTAGGCAATACAGATCTCATGACAGTAAAAAAGTAGTGTTGAAAGAGAAGGAATTTCGATCTCACATCCTGCAAGGTTTATTCTCATTGATTCTGGTAATGCAGAAGAAGGATAACCTTTGCCACAACTTCTTGATCGGTTTGGGATGCATGCTCAAATAGGGATAGCAAAGGATGCAGAACTTCGAGTAAAAATTGTTGAAGAAAGAGCTTCAGGGAGTCATACGAGGCCAAGCAAAAGATAAGCATCAGCAACAAATTCACTCAGCAAGGAGTGCACTTTCTTCGGTCACAATTGATCATGATTTTTGAGTTAAAATCTCAAAGGTCTGTGTGAAACTTAACGTTGATGAATTAAGAGGACACAATGTTTCAAATAGAGCAGCTAGAGCCTAGAGCATTAGCTGGCTGCTCTGAAAGGAAGCGATAAAGTTACACCTGAGGATATTGACATCGTCATCCCCAACTGCTTAAGACATCGAATGAGGAAGGATCCCTTGGAGTCAATTGACTTCGGATTACTTGTCATCGAGAAATTCTATGAAGTTTTTAGCTGAAGGAGGTAGCCCTTGACTTCATAATGTTCGATGTTGGTGATTCTTCGATGAAGCAGTCGATTTAATCTGTGATTGAATCTTGATTCAAAGTGATATATTTACAGTCAGAAGTGCTGAACTTCCAACATGACAGCATCCAGAATGAGTAATGATTTATAACACGAGAGGAACTGATGCTTCTTTCAAGGAATCATGTGATGGTACATGCAAATTATGATGTAAACAGAAGCTCAAATTCTTATCTTTTTGCATAATTCCCAGATTTTGTTAATATATCCTTATCTCTTCAATTTGCCTCTTCATTTTTATCTCTTCAATTTGCCTCTTCATTTATCATATACATTGATTGTCTATTACCCCTTTTGCTTAATCATAAAGGGTGATTTTTGGCTGCATATTGTTCTGTAAGGAACAAAATATTTCTGAGCACTCAAACAAGCTCACCAACTTGTACAAATCTGAATAGTAAGCAACCAAACCCCGAGTGGTGGACAAAAACTAGTTGCAATAGTTTTCCCTTTATATATGTACACTTTTATAGTACATCAACATGCCCCAAGGCCTCTCAAGAAACTCGGATTGGATAGTACAGAACCACTCTAAATATACAAGAATATGAAATTAAGAAACAAAGCATCATAATCCGATATAGAATTCTCTAGATCTCTACTTCAATGTAAAGTACTCCTCCCACGCTATCCACAAACAATAATTTATAAAACATCCATGTATTCAAAAGTTATAACTCCCATATACGCAATTGGACGAAATCCCACCAAATGCATTCAATTTCTTATTAAGATACCATAATGGCCTTATTACCATTGGCTGCTTCAGCTTTACCTGGACCTTTCTGAGGATAAACCTTTTCAGGTGCTTCATCATATGTCAATTTTCGTGCTTTTGAAACACCCTTTCCATTAGGAGAGATAGTTTTCACATTAGATTTCGTAGTTGGGCTGTTCAAATTTTTACCTGACTTTCCACTCTGCGGGCTGTGTCCTTTCCTAGGACTAGGCTGCACTGGTATCCTTCTTTCCCAAGGCCGAGCAGCGATCCATCTATCCATCCAACTCCAACCCCAGTTTGCTTTGCTGATGTCAGTGTTACCAAGTCCAGAGTTTGAGTTTGGCCTCCACTGTAAATTGTATTGTGTAAGAATAAATCTTAATATGATTGTGACAGCAATAAATAATTAAGAGACACGCTGCAACCTGATGAGAAAATGCATATGCCAGTGTTCGTTCACGTTTTACTGCAGCTGTTTCTCTCAGATGTATCTTTGCAAGAACTTCTTCCATTGTCTCGGAGCTTGGACTCCACTCCACCTGCCAAGTATATTTTCTCTCTGTTATGAACCGCATGGACCATCAAACAGGACTACAAGAAAAAGGGAAAGGCTATTTCAACTATGCAAAGGGGAGCCTAGTTTTACCTGTAGCTCATGAAGTTTGGCGTCAAGCTTAAGTTGGTTCTCCAGTTTCTTCTGCTTGAGTCTTCCTTCTATAACCATGCCAACTCGACGAGCCTTAATCTCAGCCTGTATCCTGTTCCAGGAGTGGAGATAGCTCAAAGTCATTGAGGCTTGCTTTTTGACAGAATGTCCTTGTGTGAGAGTCTGTAACCTTTCGATACCTCTTAAGCAACGAAAAACTTTCCTAGCCTACAAAATAAATAAGTTATACAAGCTGAAACCCACATGTAATGGTAGATTCAAATAAGCATGAATCGTGAATAAAATTCAAGCAGATAAGTGAAAAACAATGGCAATTATACCATTGATAATTATTTATTTGCAGTCTGCTATTACGCCATCGCAAGTACAATATTTTCATCAGAAGAGACACCACTTACAATGTTTTAGTATATAACTTCCATGTCAAGAGAGATACCTTATATGCGCGATACGCAGTCTGAATTTGAGTTGCAGCAAGATCTTCAATTGACATCCCATTAATCGGATTAAGTTTTTGTGACGATCCATTGCCTAACTTGGAAGACACTTTCTCAGAATGGCTAACTAGCGCGCCTCCATTTTTTTTGTTTCCTGTGGATGCCTGTTCCACGTCATAAGCAAATCTTAGATCTTTATGCATTAAGATAAGAAATGAGAAGTTGTCAGAGAAGGAAGAACGGTGAAGAAAAAATTACTTATGTGCTTATTGGAAGAAACAGAAAATGTTTTGTAGAAGATGTTCCCATCACTACTCTTTGTGCTTCATCATATTACCAAAAGATAACTACCACCCAGAATGAATTGAGATCTGAATACTTAGAAGTAGAATCTGAGTAAAGGCTTATTCTTAGAACTATTAATAACTTTCCATTTCTTGACATAATTGTCATTTATCGAATTAAAAGGATAAGGTACATATGGATCTCGTCAAGTAACACGTTCTTTTCCCTTGAAGAAGGTTGGTTTTTAATTCTGTGTAAGTGTAACTGTTTATGCCACACACCGCTCCTAAGGAATGCAGAAACATAAGTACAAGATTGTCCCAGGCCGATAGTGTCATAATGACGAATGTATGAAGGTGTATGATCAAAAGGGGTATAGAAAACTGAAATGCCAGCCAGAAGCAAATACTCCTAATATACTGGAGACTTTACAGTTACTACAAATGCAGATAAATGAAAGGGGGTCATAGAATTCTGAGCTCTTGATGATCCAAACAACATACCTTGGATTTCTTTGTTTTATTATCTTTTGCTTTCTTCAAACTGATAATATTTTTAAACCAATCTCCACTACCCATTGGTTTCTTTTATCGTGTCGTACACACTAATTCCTGCACTGATTGTCTGGGGAACAAAGCATATGGAAACAGCATTATGCAATCTGATAGAGAACTTGCCATGAATAATCATGATAAGAAATGTCCTTGATATTGAGTATTGACATAATTGATAGTGATCAATAGAAGAAATTCAATGGATATTATGCGATTTTTCTTTTAGTTCAGCATAATCATACATGTCTACATGTATGCAAATCATATAAAAGCTCAAGATCTGTTCTAGTTGTGTGTTACAACTACTTCAACGCGATCTTTACAAATGCCACCATCACCGTTGAATCTATTGAGAAACTTAAGACTTACAACAGGAAATTCTATGCTATAAGCCTTCTCAAACCATCAGCAAAGCAGATCCAATTATTCAATATTCCAATATGTTAAAAGAAAAACAGCAAAGACTACCATATTATAACAGAACTTCAAAGAGATTAAACACCACTAATAAACATAAATTGCTGTGTTAAACAAAAAACACAAGAAACTAAACAACAAAAAAAGACTACTACAAATACTGACAAATAAACCATTTACCATAGGCTCAAGATTCAGCAATGCTAATTGAATGGCTAAAAAATCAAACAAGCTAAATCCTTATCAACATTAAAGCTCACATAATACAAGTAAGAAATAATTAATGCTATAATAATATAAACTAATTACTATAAACAGTTGAAGCAAAGGTCTAACCTTTAACAATTTTCTTGCATTCAAGTACAACTATTATTAACCAACATATATAAACACAAACTCCCATAAAGATATTATCAGAAGCAAGAAAGCAAAATGTGGGTACAGACACTTACAAATGATGTTTGTTCAAGTACAAATATTGCAACAGAGTTTCTTGAAAAAAGGAAGTCTTAAAAATGCAAAGAATGTCACAATAAGAAGAAGGACAATAGAAATGGTACAAAGAGCTTTTCTGATTGACAGTAGTTTGAGTAAGATTGAAGAAAATTGAAGTAGTTAGGTGGATATTTTCATACTATCGTGTACTTTAATCTCAATAATTGCTTCTAATTATTTCTTCTTTTTTTTGTCTCTGAAATGACGGCTATCATTGTTTCTTCTGCTCATCCAAAAGAATTACACCTTTTTCATCATTATCATTTGGTATAAATTAACGATGATTTGCATCTCAATTGGTTAAAGTATTTTTTTCTCGTTTGTTTTTAGATATTGTACTCCCTTTGTTCCTAAATGATTGGTACATTTTGATATTTGTAGTCAAATTTTAATTAACAATTTTCATTAAACGACAAGAAATAATATAGTCATGTGGATTTTGTTAGATTCGTCTCAATATATATTTTTGAAATATCAACTTTTTATAACTTTTTCGCATGTAAAATAAGAGATATTTACGTTTCAAATCGTGTTTTGTTGACCATGAAAGTCAAATGTACCAATCATTTAGGGACGAAGGTCTTATTTATTTTCAATTTTACGTCTTAACTCTCAACAACCGAGTTGTTATACACACAAATAGTGTTTTAGAGTTAAATGACTAATGACTATATTGCCCCCGTATTTGTAAGTATAGTGTTTGAAGAAGTTTTTGCCAGGATAAAATAGGAGAAAATTGTAGGATTGGCACCTTTTGGGACTTTTTATTAACTTATAGCACTACTTTTCATTTTTTACATTTAATAGCACTCGAGGGGGGCAAAATGACTAAATTGGCCCCCGATATTTTGATACACTTTTAAAAAAAAAAAATCAATTTTTTTTACGATTTTTTTTTTCGTTTTTTTTTTCAATTTTTTTTTACAAAAAATGTTTTTAGTTAAAAGTTTGGTTATTGTTTGCCAAAAAAGTTTGATAGTTTTGGTAGTTGTTTCACAAAAATGTTCGATTTTCGTAGTTTTTTTTCGTTTTTTAGCTAAAACAACTACGAAAATCGGATTTTTTTTTTACGAAAATCGACCCTCTTTTAATATGAAAAAGAATAGAACAAAAATAAACAAAATAAAAATCGAAAAAAATAAAAATCTTAAAAAAGTAAAAATAAATAATCAGAATTTTTTTTAAAAAAAAAGTCGTAAAAAGTGTATCCAAATATTGGGGGGCAATTTAGTCATTTTGTCCTCCTCTAGTGCTATTTAATGTAGAAAATGGAAAGTAGTACTATAAATTGCTAAAAAGTCTCAAAAGGTGCTAAACCTACAATTTTCTCGATAAAATAGTCCTTTCACTTACAAACACTAGTTGGGTGTATAGTGTTTCCCCAACGTCAAAATTTTAATTGGTTGTTTTTTAAATTTCAAACTGACATATTATTATAACGAGTTGTAAATAAAATATTTGAATGGATTGAAGTTTTCCTGGCGAATGGCCTACAAATTCTTTAATAATTCTAAGTTGACCAAATTATGAGTTGTAGTAGTAGAGATTTATATATTTTGAAAATTGGAGATAATGAGCTAATTGGATTT
This sequence comes from Echium plantagineum, assembly GCA_003412495.2. NCBI lineage: Eukaryota > Viridiplantae > Streptophyta > Magnoliopsida > Boraginales > Boraginaceae > Echium > Echium plantagineum. The sequence continues at coordinate 5,267,749 of CM016561.1, forward strand.
TGCCATCTTCCACAAATTAATGGCTTAACTAATCAATAAATACACATTGTCTTTTGTCAACAAGAGCTGGCACCAAATGGACAAGAGAACTAACATTTGACAGCGTTGTTTTGCCTTCTAAATTCTAATAATCCACATCCAAAAAAAAGGAAAACTTGTTAAATTTTCTTGTGTTATTTTTTATGCCACATGCACAACCTAAATTATGAAAATATTTCATGGTTGACTTATTGTAGTAGGTTTAGAGAAGCCGGATCGTTTTTGGTCCAGGGCTCAAAATACTTACCCAGCTCGGTTGGAGTCCAGTGGACAGTCCGAGACTGGTCCAATATTTTAAGTGTACAGTCAGAGCCCGGCCTGCTACAAAACTGATTAATGTTCGAGTTGTGGAGTTAGTGCACTAATTTATTATACTTTCTGTTTAAAAATTGTTTGATTATTTAGCTAAAAAGCATTTTAGTATGATCAGTATAGATTACTATTATGTATATCTTAGATAATTATACTCAAAACAAAAAATAATTTCAAAAGCAAAGCAATTATCAATGTCAAAAATAAATAAATAAAATGAATTGAGATTTGAAAAGTACATTGAATTCCTAAATAATTAAACATTAGCAAATATTAACTTTCTAAATAATCAAAACATTTAATTTTGAAAGGGATGAAATACTTCATAAAGACTTTTAATAAATTTCAAGAATGGTTTGTTCAATTATTTTCATCCGAATATATCAAATCATTCTAAGTTAGGAGTTTGGCTTTTGTCCATGCATTTTAAGATATACATTTTGTTACTCCCTTCGACAAGAAATAATTTATTTTGTATTCTTGTTATTAGATTCATTTGATCGTTTCAATATATTTTGAACAACTTTTTATAATTTTTACGCATGAAGAAATAGAGATATTACATTCTAAATTGTGTTTCGATAACCGTGAAGAATTTGGAAAATGAGACGTTATGTACTTATTTTAGCCTATTAATTCTATCTACTTAATCAAATAGTATAATATAAAATGTAAGATAGTTGAAAAGTGCACGTAAATGTAACAACGGTTGAGTTATTATAAGTTGGGTTTGAGTAAATTATGAGGAAGATGTTCAAAGCGTTGCAATTGAAATTGTGAAAGGTCTCTCATATCTAGGACTAGGTAAAAGAACAACATTATATGTTCCCATGCATTTTTGTCATATAATTCATGTATGTAGTAATGTATTCTTCCAATGTAAATTTAAGTAGATACTGAATCTTTCTTCATAAAATGTCAATTATTGATTATTCCTTCTTCTCTACGTCTCAGTTTTCTCCAAAATTCTATGTTATACAAGACCAAGTCAACTATTATATTCTCATTAGGCGGCTCTTCTAACCATTGCTGCAAGAAACCTCTGTTCATATAACAAACTTGCTTTTTGTCTAAACCCATAAATTTTCACTTCTTGAATAAACAAAATCGTATTGACATAGGAGTTAAGAGGATATATATATGACTACTTCTTCATTTTCTTTATTGCTATTGCTATTTGTTATAATTCTTTGGCCTACAACTATAAAAGCATCAACCAAGGTTGGTGTAATTGTTGATGTTGATTCTAATATTGGAAGGGAACAAAAGACAGCTATTAAGGTTGCACTGCAGAATTTCAGAAGTATATCAAGTAGTCATAGTGTTGAAGTTCATTTCAAGAATACTAATGGGAGCCACCCCATGCAAGCAGTTTCTGCAGGTTAGTTACAAACTATGTCCAAGTCATTTCGATTGATGTTTTCGTTTTTGTCATAATTTAATTAATATGAAATAGTGCATGGTCATGAAATGTTGTGTGATTGAAAGAAGTTGAAAAATGATAATGACCCTTTTGTTTTTTTGCAGCTGAGGATTTAGTTAGAGAACATGAAGTGGGAGCAATTATAGGAATGCAGAGATGGGAACAAGCAGCTTTGGTTGCTGATATAGTTGGAAATGGAGCTCAAGTTCCAGTTGTTTCATTATCTGCAGCTGCTATCACGCCGCCTTTGGTTCATTCTAGATGGCCTTTCTTGATACAGATGGCTAACAATGGCTCGGAGCAAATTCGTTGCATATCCGCTCTTGTTCAATCCTACCATTGGCGAAAAGTCATCGCGATTGATGAGGACAATTCGTTTGGTGGTGGTTCTGGTATGATTGCATTGCTTTCTGATGCCCTGAATCGTATTGGTGCAGAAGTTGAGTACCACCTAGCACTACCATTATATTCTTCTTTAGCTTATTCAGAGGTTTACTTTCATGAAGAGGTAGCCAAGATATTAGGTAAACAGTCCAGAGTTTTTATTGTTTTAGGCTCATCACTATCATCTGCAACTCGATTGTTTGATAAGGCGAAGCAATTAGGACTAATGGGTGGAGACTCGGCGTGGATACTTGGGGATAGTCTCTCTGACATCATGGATTCCGTTGATAATTCATTTATGTCCTTGGTTCAAGGCGCTCTTGGAATTAAGACTCATTACTTTGAGAATACTATAGAATTCTCGGACTTTAAAGGAAAATATCAGAAAATTTATAGAGCTGAGTATCCTAGTGAATCTCAATTTGAGCCTGGTTTTCATGCTATTCAAGCGTATGACAGCATGAATGCTGTACTCGAGGGGGTGAAGAGTCTAGGAATGAGTAATCATTCTAAGACTTCAGGTTTATTGCTGCTAAATCAAATCATTTCGAACAACTTCCTTGGTCTAGGTGGCGATGTCCAGTTTCATAACGGGATGCTAGCGCGAAAACAAACATTTAAGATTGTGAATGTTATTGGCAAAAGTTATAAAGAGATAGCATACTGGTCCTCAAAATCTGGATTCTCTAAATCTGATGCTAGTAATGTTGAGGAGCCTGACATAGATGCTGGTGCCGACAGCATGATGAAGCTCCCAGGTGTAGTGAATTGGCCGGGGGACTTGAATCGAGTTCCAAAAGGATGGGCGATGCCTTCTGAGACGAAGAAGTTGAGGATTGGCGTTCCAGGAAGAACCTCCTTTGACAAATATGTAAAGGTTGAATGGGATGAGCAGAATGGGATAGAGAAACACACTGGCTTCTGCATCGATCTTTTCAAAGAGGCACTCAATATAGTTGAACAACATTATCCGATTCCTTATGACTTCATCACCTATAATGGCAGTTATGATTCTCTGGTTGACAATGTCATCAATAATGTAAGTACTAAAATTCCCTATGCTCACATTACATATAGATTTTGTTTTATGGAGGATATTTAACATGTACATTCATTATCTCCGTCCTTTAACTTTAATGCGATGAGGACAAGAAATCCTGACATATCGATTTCACTCCCAGATAGCCTTATAACCACAAACTGATAATATCTTTTGTCCCCTCAATTTTGTCACTCTAAGTTATAACCACACTCCCAAACAAGGTTTATATATTTCTTGTGGTCCATCTTATAACTTCTCCTATTGGTATACTGGTTCTATTTCACACTTGTGACATGTTTCATTTTTTGTTTCTTTAAGACGTTTGATGCTATAGTTGGTGACGTAACAATACTGGCAAGCCGGATGAAACATGTGGAGTTCACGCAACCATTTGCTGAGTCTGGCTTATCAATGATAGTGAAAGTGAAAGATTCCAAGAGAGCATGGATCTTTCTCAAGCCTTTCACTAGGAATATGTGGTTCGCGACATTCGCGATTTTATTCTATACAATGACTGTTATTTGGTCCATTGAACACCAATCCAATCCAGAGTTCAGAGGCCCTTTCATAGATCAACTTGCAACTGCATTTTGGTTCACATTCTCTTCTCTGTTCTTCTCACATAGTAAGTACCAACAGAAGTAGTTTTTTTATTTTGATTACACGGGCAAAGATTTATCTTATAACTTGTAAACTTACTTATAAGTTGCAGATTATGTGAAAACATGTTAGCCAAGCACACTCTTTACCTTTTCGAGTTACTTAATTGTTACCATTTGTTCTAAAACAGAAGAGAATATCAAGAGTAATTATACCAAAGTGGTGTTGGCAATATGGCTATTTGTGGTGTTTGTATTAACATCAAGCTACACAGCTAGTCTTACTTCGATGCTCACTATCCCAAGACTCGAGCCAAGTGTTACTGATATTCAATGGATTAGGAAAACAAATACAACAGTTGGGTGTGACGGTGATTCCTTCGTTAAAACTTATTTGAGGGATGTATTACATATACATAACATCAAGAATTTCAATGACCAAGATGAGTATCAAGCAGCATTCATGAACGGAAGCATCGTTGCAGCCTTCCTTGAACTTCCATACAAGAAAATCTTTCTCGATAAGTATTGCAGTGACTATGCAGAAGCTGGGGAATCCTACAGATTTGGAGGACTAGGCTTTGTAAGTACTATAGTCATTTGGCCGTCTTTACATTTTTCGAATGTAATAGAAATGGAACATTGTGACTCATCTGCTACTAATTTGATCGTTCCAGGTATTCCAAAGAGGGTCACCAATAGCACACGATTTTTCTGAAGCCATTCTGACACTCTCTGAGGATGGAACACTCAAAAACCTTGAAGATGAGCTGTTAGGTTCTTTTGAAAACTGTTCAGACAAAGATAAAGATACAAACAATACTGACAGCCTAAGTTTCAAGAGTTTCTGGGCGTTGTACCTCCTATACGGTGTCCTTTCCGCAATCTGTCTCATTATTTTCCTTGTACGTTGGAAGAAAAGATACACAGTAGACAACTCTGTATATGACCAAGTTGCTTCAAATGATCATGGATGGCACAAGGTCCTTAAGGTTGTCCAATCAATTGGACTAGTGCAATACCTTAGCTCCTCAAGACTTCAATCGCCAAGAAGAACATCGACGACTCCTGCAAATGATGAAACACGTCAATCTCTAAAAAAGGCACCAGCGTTGACCCATGCAAGACTTCGATCTCTAAAGAAGGCATCATCGTTCACCTATGCCATAGATGTCGATGACAGAAGGACTTCCGAATGGAGTCTAGTGAAGCATTCCGGATATGAGGAGCCTCAGAGCTCCTCCCAAGCAGAGATTGAATTTACCAAACTTAGTTGAGCACAAAGAATTAATCTCAAGTAAGTATATAGGCAGAAGGACGGAACAAGTAGGGGGGCGCCCCTCTAGATTCTTCATAATAAAGGATATAACATATAAGTTTTACATTAATTAGCAACATATGTTGTAGTAAAGTTGACAAAAGCATTAATTTTTATTAAATTACCAGATTGTGCCCCTCATTTAAGTTTTTGTCCCTCTTTAAACTTCATCCTGGTTTCGTCCTATATATAACAATTGTACAGATTTATTAAGTTCCAGCATAAATGATGTAATTATTAACTCCTGTATCCTTCTTTCTGAAGGTCATTTTTCTTTTCTAAAAATAAAAAAAAATCAGTTGTTTTACTTCAAAAGTGGAGGGGAAATACGAAGGTAGTTAATCAGTTAACATAGTAAGTTGTTGAATTGACAGTTAAGCGCAAGTTGAAGCTGGTATTAACTGAGCTAAGTCTGGCTTGACCAGAGAAATCAAGCTAGCTCATTTTATCAATGCCGGTTTCTCTCTATAAACTCTACGACTCTCTGGTTTCCTCTTATCAAAAATCGCCCCAAGATCTTCACAATACAAAATACACCTGTTGTGTGCACTCTAAAATTTGAGGTTGTTTGTCCTAAAACCCAATCTAATAAAGCTAGTAATAAACTCTTCCCCTCCCACGTCTTCCCCAACCCCTACCTCTGCCTCTTGAACCACTACTTCTTCCATATGCTAACCCTTTACTTGTTCGGTCTTCAAACTGCCCTTGCATATTGCCAGCTCCACGGCTCTTTTTTGGGGCATTATTGCCTGAACCAGTTGAGGTAGCAAGTCGCTTCACTCTGCATGTATATGAGACAAATCCATGCACATGTAGAAGATTAATATCTACTGAAGTTTCTTTATAGAAAAGAATGATTTAGAAGCTGTCAATTATATAATAAAAGTCGGATCAAGCAAATAAATAGAAGAGATTCCAACGAACATGTCATGATTGAAGAAGCAAATGATGAATAAAAATTGAAAGAAAAACTGGGTAGCTATTACACTAATGGAGAAAGAACAGTTGGTAAAAGTGTAAAGTTGTATCTCCCTGAGAGCTTAGACCAGTAATCAGGCTCCAACAGAATAGACATCTAAACATGTATTAACATGTTACAATGTTTCAAGTTTGAACATATGCTTATACCGTAATACATTTTAAAATAAACAATGTTGTGTTATATATCTTCCATGGTTATTATTAGGTCTAGAAGCAGTTTAGATAATTTAGGTGCACAAGAACAGTAAACATACCCAACTACTGTCGTACTTGAAGTTGGCAAAGGTTTTACAGCAGCTTCTTTCCAGGATAGGTTGATACAGTTGTCTCCATCAAATGAAGGTGATTTTGAATGCAATGGCTGACGATCAAACATTAGCAAAGTTATATTAAGAAAAAAGTATTGGCGATATATATTATTACGTATATACATCTACCGCTAATATGGATATATTACACGCAAATAATAAATGAAGAGACATAATCTACCTGCGTCATAGCTAATATGTTATTGCAAGTTCGCAATCCAGTGGTAGCATTCTGCTTTTGGGCTTTCTGCACATTAATATTGTATAGTCAAAGACAATTTCATATTTCCTATGTTTGTAGTTGAATGACCTAGTTCACCGTCAATTTGGTCAAACAATCTCAAAGTTTGACTATGCTTGCCCCTAAACTAATTGATTTTTTCACACAATACAAATTGTTGTAATAACCAAACATAATCTAAGATAGAAAACCTAGTTTATCAAGAGAGTAAAGAATCACACAAAATTGTAGGATTGAAAAATTAAAGTTGCCACCAAAAAAGTCTAAGACGTCATTGAAATAAAACCGAATAAAGAAGTTACAAGTGAACATTGTATCCTTAACAAGCTACACTCACAATGTCAGCCTTCGCTTTATCAGATTTAGCAGCAGTCAATGCCTTATTGTGTTCAACCATCCCCTGAGTTAGTTTCTTCATTGTAGCCCTAGTTAATTCTTCAACACAACGTAGCCTACAAAAGCATTGACCACATGTTAACTAAGAATGGCACTGGAAAAGCAAATAAAAAGAACTACAAAGGAACATCACATGCTTGAGAGCATCATAGCACATTTTTTTGTGCACTAATTTCAGAGTAAGCATTTCTGGTACTAAATCACCTCATCATAGGCGTAATGGAAACTGTGTTGGTCTAATGAGAAAGAATTTATGCCAATATGATGTGGTCTTAAACAAATCTGCACTATATTTTAGCTTGCAAACTTGGCTCTTCACAGCTGCATGGGTTGTTGAGAAAGCATATGTCACAATAAACCAGTCCCATGGTTTATGATTCTGAGAAACATTTGACGCAATAATTCTGGTGTAGCAGATTTGTAACTAATCAGGTAAGAGACACATATATTTAAAGTAATAAAAGAACGTATACAATTTTTCATAAAAAGAGAAACAAACCGCTCTGTGAAATCTTTATAGCACTCAGAGAAATCCTCCCCAAGCTGATCTGATGGCTGACCAGTCACTATCTTGTAACCACATAAACTGTTTGTGGCATTTGGGGTCTGTATAACAGTAGAAGCAAAAATAAGCAATGAATATAGTCATGCTGAGCGTTATAATTGCATGATTAACCAGCACACTAAACCTTGTATGCCAAGTGGTGGAATGTGTACAACAAGCACTCGACAAAGGTGAAGTTCATTTCTTCCCCAACTTTTCTTCGAGGCATATATTTCTGAGAAGATAGATGAGAAGTTTACTGAAACAAAGATCCTTGTAATATAATACCATATTATGTATGATTGACACGTTGGAGGAACGCATAGGAAACTGAAATGTGCTGGTACCACATATCACAGCTTTGCCAATGTATCCACTTGCCTTCAAGAGTTGAACAACAGAGGGAAGTATCTGTCTAGAATCCTGTGGTGCTGTATAAGGTGAACTCTCTGCAAGGTTCTTCAATAGGTCCACCTTCCTAGCTTCAGGGAGCTGCCAGGAAAGTCTCAGTGAGATTAGCGCAGATAAACAGGAGAGAACCTCATAAAGATCAATCGAGAAAGGCATATTTTAACATATACTAGTACTTGCCAATTCTTCAACAATCCACTTCCTATCATGAGCTATAACAGCCAGTTCGAACATGATAATTTAATGCAATAAAACCTCAAAAAATTAGGGACGGGAGGAAGGGGTAAATTTCTTATAATTACATAATCTACTCTAAAGGTATTACCTTGTCAAAAACAGGAAATAAGTGTTTGTTCAGATAGAGGAGGAACTTCCTATTTGATGCTCCCTTCTGAAGAGAATGTAAATAGTCAGTTTTCTGACTGTGTTATAAGTACAAGTAAAAACATGTCCAGTATTGCTACGACCTTAAAAAATGGAATGGCCATAAAGAGGCATGATATCAATCTGACAATTTGTTCTCCATCTGTAGCCTGCATTTCGAAACGTCAGTAAAACACTTCAATAATACTTTATAGTCCCTCTTTCTTCAAATTACTAGCTACAAATGAACTAATCTTTTGAGTATAAACTTTAGCTTAGGAATTGATCCATAACCATTGATAACTTAAAAGATGAAGCAAATTGTATATGAAGGCGATCTCCTAAAAATTCAAGAATTATATAAAGAGAGCCAGCAAAACATCGGTCATCCAAACAAGGGAATACAAAAATAGAAAATTTAGAAAACTGCCAAGAGTTCTGTTATTTTTGTCTAATGTTGAAATAACCACAACAAAAAGAAAACATTTTCCCAAGTTACATACCAAATGGTACAAGTCCAGTTATCTGAATGTACAAGCAGGATCACTAGTCCTTGAAGATACATCAGATGATATTTATGCTACACAATTCATAACTGGCACTCTAAACAACAAAGAAATTATCATGAGTATGCTACATGTGCTAGACGAATTAGTTTCTATCATATTTAGCTAACCTGCATAAAAGTGCTACTGGCAGCTCTCCCTAGACTAGAACAAAATGGTATGACAAATATAAAGAGTTTGATAGTTATATATACAGGTTCGCAGAAGCACAAATATCCCAAGACATCCAACTAGAACTGCTAGAATAAATATTTGCTGATACCAGACAAGTTTGCGTACACTCACATCAAACGAAGTATCGAGATCAGCTTGGCCCTCAACAATTTCGATTAGTTCTTGCACGCGTTCTCGAGGAGCTTTCTCTCCAAATATACTCAAACTTGTCAAGAAATCCATAAGAATCTTAAACTCGGGTCCTGTTACATCTGGTAGACTCTGAAATGGACCTAAATAATTTTAATATATATAACTAAAGGACAATTACATGCAGCTTAATTTCCCACTTTCATCATATAGAAGCTAAAAAGGAAACCAAGAATCTCCCAATTTCTCAATAATGCCGGATAAGAGGGAGATAAGCAACGATACCTTCTTTATCAAATCAGTAATATGCCTTTCCATTTCTTCTGCAGGCTTCAAGAGCTCATTCTTAATAGGAAATACCTGGAACAAGATTCCAAACGGCATAAAATGAAGTATAAGCGGCAACTGAACTACTGCGCAGTATATGTAAGACTCGTGTTTCACACCTTGTCCTTGATGAAGCCAAAGGTCCTCTCACGGAGATTTTCATCGGTTTGTTGCTCATCCACACTCTCAATGTGCTTAAACAGTGCAGTCAGAGAAGCTGGCCATGAGTCATTGAGTTTAATCTTAATAGGCTTAACGGTAAATATAAACCCAAATGGAGAAAACAAATTTAGATTTCACCAAAACTGTGAACTATTACAAATTATTAAAATCTATACATATTGTATAGGAGCAAAGCTTAACAAGAAAACCAAGTAATCACGTCCAACTTTGGTATGCTCAAAGTCTATCCTTGATGTATATACAGACTGTAATATGTAAATCTAACATATTATAAAGCCAATACCTAAACACCACTTTTATTCTTTTCAGCAATCAGCACTAATACTAATGAAATCAGTGAACGAATTGAAAAAGGCATACAATTTTAATTCATGCGAGAAGAACTATGTAAGTGACTATGTGGTAATGTATACTCGTAGTATTAGGGCACACCTTTGACGTTCTGCCGCAATAACGAAAGAAGGGCCTTGTGTGCAGCATCACGTTCCACATTTTCCACTATGGGCACATAATAGTATGAGGTCATGTAGCACCACAATGTAGGAGATATAGTGACAGGAATACACATTCAATATACCAGCTGTAAGAAGAAGCAGCACTAGAATATCAACAATCCTGGAGATATAATCTGGTGTATCTTTGCAGAAAAGAGGAAGTCCTCGGATAGCTTGAATCCGAACCTAAGATAACATGAAAAATGTCGTCGGATCTCAATATTTAAAAAAAGAACTTGTAGCCTCAACGCCAGAATTTAAGAATGAAAAATATTAAACGAGCTTCTTACACTATCGGCTTGTTGAGAATTAAATAAAAATCAAGAGATTTACCTCACGATAAGGAATGATATTTATACTAACCTACAGTAACATCAGCTTTATATAAAAAGTTCATAAAGATCAGGTGAAAGTCCTTAGAAAAATAAGTCAACAAAATCCTTTAAAATCTTTATTTTGGAAGTCTTTCTCTCTAATGAATATAAAAGAATTATATTAAGCAGTGGAACTGTAAACGGAAAACCAACGCAAGCAATGGAATATCAATGGTATCCCGTAGTTACCTATTAAACAATAATCTGACGAAACAACCATGTACAAATTACATATTTCACCATCAAATCAATATTAATTAAAAATTAAAACAAGAAAAGCCACCAACAGTAGCAACCGACAGGAAAATGTTCTCCAGAAAACTAACCCCGAGTTCATCAGCTTCACATAAATCGAGATGTGCGTCAACAGCATTATCGGATAAGCTCGGGAAAAACTTAAAGAACCTCGGAATGAGTTGCGCAGCTAATTGCCTAGCTTTAACGCTGATGCTCTTTGCTGCCTTCAATATATTCTCATAATCTTCCAAATTCTATTATCCAACAACAACAACAAAAATTCGAATTAAAAATAAACAATCACAATTAGAAACAACTGATAATGAGAACAAATTGAATCCCTCAAATTCGAACTAATAATTATAATCCAAGTAGAAACCAAACCCCTTGACTTATAATCAGCAATCACAACCGTGACCTAATGATAATAAACTTTAAAACACGTACTAATTGCAATAAAAGCAAAAATAAAACCCTACATATGGAATAAATAATTAAAAATTGTCAAATAATTTGTAAACCTGGGATTTGTCTTTGGATTCGTTTAGTCGGGCAACGTATTCATAGAGTTTGTCGATGTCGTTTGCTTCATAGTTGCCTTCTGCCATTGTTGATTTCACTCACTTCAATATTCAACAACTAGTGTAGAGAAGTCAATTACTATTATGCCGGTATTTGTAAATGTTCCACGTTTTCCTAGTGGTATGGAACCTTCACATCTTTGATTTTCCCAAACGAATATAATTGGGTTTCAACGATTTCGTATTACGTGGATAACAAGATATTCCATCATACTACGAAAATATTTTTGGAGACACTAATACAATTGACAAAGTGTGACACGGTGCGCCTTGGTGCTTCTATAGCACCTTAAAAATATAATAGTAGGGTTAATGGCATGAAATATTAATGAACTTTGCTACTTTTCACTTCGATCACCCACTTTTCAAAGTGAGTGTTTTGGATCACTTAATTATATTTTTCCACTAAAATTTGGTCATTGGGACGTTTTAAAATATTTTGGGTGCACTTTATAAATTTTTCCACTAAAACGTTCTAGTGACCAAATTTTAGTGGAAAAATATAATTAAGTGATCCAAAACACTCACTTTGAAAAGTGGGTGATCGAAGTGGAAAGTTTAGCAAAGTTCGGTGATCTTTTATGTCATTAACCCATAATAGTTTCGATACATAGTTTTGGATAATAAAAATAAAGAAATGTTTCGAAAAAATATAAGAAACATTGTGAAAACGTTGTAAAATTACGGAAACATGTGATCACAAAATATCTAATATTATTGATTTATATGACATGGTTTTATTCATATAAATTGAATCTCTTTAGTTCAAATATGAAAGTATGTAAGAAATATTATGGGACAAAACAAAATTATTTTTGAAAAAATTCAAATAATAGTCGTTCTGTTTGCTTAATAATCTTGATCAGTGTCAACTGTCATGATCTTCATCATAAATTTAAGGCTGTAAACGGACCGAACGTAGGTACGTTTGAGTTCGGTCCACAAGGGGTCGAACCCCGACCGAACTATTTACGAATCGCACCCAGCCTTAGGTCAGCAATATGCGAACCGGGTTGAACTATTTGCGAACTGTGCAAACATGTTCGGTTTGGTTGGGAAAAATCTTCGATACGATTGGATATTTGGGGGATGAGAACGAGATCATTCATGAGCAATGAGTAAAAAATCAAGAGATATGAAGTTGAAGTGATTATTGTGATCTAAGTTAGGTAAGACTAACGAATGGACTATGTTTATGAAGTATACACAATATATTAGATCAATGGAGTATTGGAGTATAATATGTTGACAGGTCGGACCGAACTATTTCGCACCGTTCAGTCCGATCGGTCGAACATCCATTTTTAATATTTGCGTATACGTTTGCATATGAGCTCCGAGCTTCAAGTCCAATATTTTCGAACCGAATAATGCAAACCAAGTCGAACGTTTTACGTTCGCTTACATCCCTAAATTCATAAATATCGAGTTACCTGATCGATCCAACCCTACCTACTACAATTAGTCAAAGTTTGAAGTCATAAAATTTCAAATCCAATCATCATATGAAAATCATACAACCAAAGTTACCATATTCATGACATTCTCCCACTTGTTCTTTTCGTCCTCAAAAGCCCAAAAGCCAACATATAAAGGGTACATACATTCATTTTCTCCTCAACACCACACTCTGTAAAGAAGATGCTTCGCTTTTTCACCCGCGGCGGCGAATCTCCGTCGCAGAATCTCTCCCACACAACCCCGGAAACCCCAACAACAACCACCACCAGTATCTCCATACCCTCCACCCCAATCGTCGCAGGAGCGGCTAGACCGATCCGGTTCGTGTACTGCGACGATGAGGGGAAGTTCCAGATCGATCCCGAAGCCCTAGCTGTCCTCCAGTTAGTCAAAGACCCCGTCGGAGTCGTCTCCGTTTGTGGTCGTGCTCGTCAAGGCAAAAGCTATATTCTCAACCAGGTATCAATAATATTTACCAATTACGACCTCCCTCTTAAAAAGATTGTCCAGTTTTGACTTTCCCTTTTCCAATTTGAACTTAATTTTTTTGGATGGTTGTATATTTTCTGGGGATATATATATCGAGATATAATATTTTAATGCAATTTGGTATTGGCATAATGATTTTGCGAGAACTTCAATTAGTCTAGCAACCAATTGAACATTATGCAGTTTATCATAATACTAATTGAAGTTCAATTGGTCAATTGGTCCTTGTTCGATTTTCATGCTGAGGGTGGAGGGGTAGAGAAATATAAAAAATTGTAAGCTTGTTTATCATTTGCAATTAGTAGTAAATCCCTCCCAAGAACATTATGCAGTTTTGACTTTCAATTGTCAAAAAATGGAATTAATTGACGTAGATTGGAAGCAGTAGTATTGATTACTAACTTATAAGGACGAAACTATTATATTTGTAGTTGCTCTTACACTTGTTTGTTTTAGCTTCTTGGAAGTAGCAGTGGATTTCAAGTTGCATCGACTCATCGGCCATGCACAAAGGGCCTGTGGCTGTGGAGTGCGCCTCTTAAGAGAAAAGCTCTTGATGGGACTGAATACAGTCTTCTACTATTAGATACTGAAGGAATTGATGCCTTTGATCAAACTGTAAGGTTCTTATTATAGTTTCATACCGACAATGTTGGTTACTTACTTATTCACGAGAAACATCATTATAACTACGTATTTTATTTGTTTTTGGTAACTGTGCTTTTGTTTGCTTCATTAATATATCAGAAACCACCTTTAACCTAAGATATATAATTATTTGCTGTATTTGTTCTCTTGTTTCTAGGCAATTGTGTCATATGGACACTTGATGATATCCGTATCTGCTATTGTTTGCTGTCATTGGTCTATATCTCCTGTTTTCCGGAGTTGAGTTTTTCTCGATTGCATATTTAATGAAGATTATTCTTCCACAGGGAACTTATAGCACACAGATTTTCTCTCTGGCTGTCCTTTTGTCCAGCATGTTCATATACAATCAGGTTAGTAGTGTTCTTTATTGTTACTATTCTTACCTTCCGTTATTCAGGAAGAGAACATGATGTTGTGTACGTCTGTTGTAGTTTGCCAACTTTCTGTGGGACGTTTTCCTTGTCTGAATATCCCTTGGAACATTCCTAAATTTTACAATAGAATGCATGATGTATCTTTAAATCCCTTAAAACTTTAAGGAGTGTGTAGTGCCAAAGGGGTAAGGTAATATAAAGATTAACAAAAATGTTCAGCTTATTGCTTATCCTTCCCAAAAAGTTATGTGGTCCAACTCCAAGTGAAGTGGGATCAGTTGAGTACTTTACAGTTCACTTCTGATATTTATCTCTCCTCGTTATGTTCAGGAGATCTTAAATGGTGTTTGGCTAAACTTTTTTGGGTCGAAGTTCACTCACATATGTCCAATTTTTACCTGTTTGACAAACAATATCGTATGATTGTATGCAACCTTACCCCTATGATAACAGAGAGGCTGTTTTCTGTTTGATCTAACATGAGGTGCAATGACTATCTACAACTTCATAATATATAAGAAGGGTAGGTGGTGTAGTGAGCATTTTTAATTTATTCCATTATATCTAAGAGCCTGAGAATATAAACTATTCTACTTCATATGGCATGGAAACATGTGCTATTTTTGTAAGTGAGTAAAAAAAAAGGTGAAATTATTTTTTGGTTCTTTGTGATTGGCCCTCGTATGTCATTGTTACAAATTTACGATTTCTAAAAGTTGACAAAATATAAGGCCTGACAACTTAATAAGACCCATATACACCCATAAGATGTCCACTTAGAAAAGGTTAGCCGGACTTTATAACTAATGGATCTCTCTTTCCAGATGGGTGGAATCGATGAAGCTGCTCTTGATCGCTTATCTCTTGTCACTGAAATGACTAAGCATATCCGTGTCAGAGCATCTGGAGGAAAGACTACAGCTTCAGAGCTGGGGCAGTTCTCTCCAATATTTGTCTGGCTTCTCAGGGTATTTTGCAATTGCTTCACGTCTTTGTCACCTTGTTTGTTTGTGATACGGCTCCATCAAATCTCCTAGTTCTATTTATTTGCATGGCCTCTAATTCTATGACCTATCGGATACAGGATTTTTACTTGGATTTAATAGAAGAAAATAAGAGGATAACTCCTCGGGATTATCTGGAACTAGCTCTAAGGCCTGTTGATGGTGGTGTAAGAGATGTAGCTGCCAAAAATGAGGTTACCTCTTTAGCTTTTTTCTTTTATATGAACTCTATCTTGGCCCATGGTTTTGAGGACTTTATTTGAAGAGTTATTTTATTATTAGATACGAGAGTCCATTCGAGCTCTTTTCCCAGACAGAGAATGCTTCCCCCTTGTGCGACCGTTGAGCAATGAACATGATCTCCAAAGACTAGATCGAATTTCTGTAAGTAGCTCTCTGTAATGATCTCCTGTTCTCTTCTACATTTTAATTGAGAAAGCAAGCTTATTAGGAAGCATTCAATCTACTGCATGTTGAATGGAAGTATGAGCATATATTATCTGAACGAAAATTCCATTTATCTGTTGATACATGACATTGTTATAGTTCCAATGTCTGTTAGTGTAAGTCAAGAGGCCCTGTGTTCAATTCTCACAAGTTGATTGTGTTATGTTGCTTGAAAAAATGAAATTCTTTTTGAACTCCAAATGGTAACTTCAAACAATTTATCTTATCATGATTACTTACATTTACTACAATCTCACTCTTGTGATTTCTTTCTTCTATTTGTCAATCCATATCCTGGAGTTCTTTGCTTTTCTTCCCTCTTTTAATTCTTTCTATATGTGTAGCTGGATAAGTTACGGCCAGAATTCAAATCAGGTCTTGATGCTTTGACAAAATTTGTCTTCGAGAGAACGCGACCTAAACAAGTAGGAGCAACAATAATGACTGGACCCATACTTGCTCGTATTACACAATCATTTCTGGATGCTATTAATAAAGGTGCAGTGCCTACAATCACCTCCTCATGGCAGGTATATTTTATTCTGCTGTTCATTCTTGAGCATAAAATATTGGAACATTGTGGTATTGGTACACATTTTGGAACTATAATACTCAGATAACAGGCCAGCTGCATTTTATGATAAGAATGATGGATATGGGGAATTCATGCGTGCCAATTTACAATCTGAAAAAGTTCTATACAAAACTTTGAGACTCGTACGATAAATACATCCAACGATCTTCTTCCTTCACCTCAATTCTTTTTGTGTTCTAACGAGTAAAGAAAAACAAAAGCTTTTGTGACTTACTGATAATTTTCAATTCTTTTGCTATTTACTAATGTCATGCATCTGTTAACTAATTAATGTTTGCCCTTCCGTTAATATTATCGGTTCTTTTGTATTATGTAGAGTGTTGAAGAATCTGAGTGTCAGAGAGCCTATGAATTGGGTACTGAAGTCTACATGTCTTCTTTCGACCGCACCAGGCTTCCAGAGGAAGTAAGTTTCAGTTTGCGTATTTACAATAATTTATATTTAAATTTCAAACTTGGTCTCTGTTGTACTAGGCTTCGTTAAGAGAAGCTCATGAAGATGCAGTCCAAAAGGCATTGGCCATCTTTAAGGATACCGCTGTGGGGTTTGGTTCAACTAGGCAGAAGTATGAAATTCGCTTGCAGAAATTTGTAAAGAAGGCTTTTGAGGTAGTGATTTCCTTTCTTTGAAGGTTGTACCAAATGTAGCTTCACTGATGCGTTAGAGATGCTTACAATGTACACCCTACTTTGCCACATATCACATACCTTATACTAATTCTTGCAAGTTCATAAGCAGTTCAAGAGTTTTTAAGTTAGTGGGAAGGATACTCCTGTTATTACGGCTTATCCAATTTTTCTTCCTAAATCGCTAAAATGTTCTATGTAACTGAACAATGGTATTTTATGGTAAATGACAAGTTGAACAACTTGTGTTTTGGCTTTTCTTGATATGATCACGTGTTCTTAATATTATTCTATCTCTTACATTTTGATCATTGTATGTATCTGTTAACTCATCACTTCCTTCCTTGTATGTCTCTTCAATTATTTATTGCCAGATGTTAATGATGAAATTTGGGTCAGTGATTGTCTTAACAAGTTTAGAAACATAAAAGATCAGTTTGTAAATTAAGTAACATAGAAAGTAGGCACATAAGTTTATATGAAGTATATAGGTTAAAGAAATAAGTCTCTTATTTTAAGCTTTGGATGAGTACAATAGTATACTTACAAAGTGCCATTATTGTTTTTATTAGTTCCTATGTTGATTGCTAATATTTTTATTATTAATGATTGTTTGTTGATGCAGGATATTAAAAGGGATGCTTTTAGGGAGGCACATCTACAATGTTTAAATGCAGTACAGGACATGGAGAAGGAACTGAAAGTGGCTTCTCAATCCCCTGATGCAAAAATTGATGGTATTCTTAAGGTAAGTTCTTTTAATCTATTGTAATATGTATCTGATAATTCTGGCATGAAGAGTTAAAGATTCTCCTGGATCTGACGATAAAGATCGATGCAACATCTTCCAATTACTACTTCATAGCATTCATCTTGAAAATGGAAAAGCGCTACAGAATACTGAAGTAATGAAGTAGAACATTATAATTCCCTCTCATACAATTCTATGTGATGTCTGATTGCTTACAGATCTTGGAGAGTCTCCTGACGCAGTATGAAGCATCATGTCATGGTCCAGAAAAATGGAAAAAGCTTGCAGTTTTCTTGCAACAAAGGTGTGAATCTTTGATTTTAGTTATTCCCCTTGTGTTGAGATCATTCCTACTTGGAAATACTATTTTCATTTGAGGTTTTGCTTATCAGTTTGGAAGGTCCCATTCTTGATGTCATCAAGAGACAGACTGATCACATAAGGTCAGAGAAGACTTCTCTTGCACTCAAGTGCCGCTCAATTGAGGATAGGATGTCACTCTTGCAGAAACAATTGGAAGCTAGTGAAATGCAGAAATCTGAATATTTGAAGAGATATGAAGATGCTGTCAGTGACAAGAAAAAGCTTGCCGACGATTATACAAAACGTATAATGAATTTGCAAAGCAAAGCTAGTTCTTATGAAGAGAGATGCTCCAGCGCCTCAAAAACATTGGATAATGCCAAGCAAGAGTCCTTGGAATGGAAAAGGAAATACGAGCAGCTTCTATCAAAGCTGAAGGCTGATGGAGATCGGTTCAGTGCAGAAATTGGTATCCTTGAGTCAAGAGCTAGTGCTGCTGAAGCAAGGGTTGGCGCTGCTAAGGAGCATGCACATTCTGCACAAGAGGAGGCTGAGGAGTGGAAGAGGAAATATGACATTGCTTGTAGAGAAGCTAAGAATGCTCTTGAGAAGGCTGCAGCTGTTCAGGAGAGATCAAGTAAACAAACACAACTTCGGGAAGATGATCTTAGGGCAGAGTTCTCTACTACATTGTCGAAGAAGGTAAACTTAACTTCTAGTGTACTGATCTAAGTCACTTCTCTGAGTATATGCTTGCATATACATTAAGAAAAGGCTCATGCTGTATAAAATATATTGCACTTAAACTAAGAATTATTTATATACTCATTTGCAGGATGAGACCATTAGGGATAAGGCGTTGAAGCTTGAGCAGGCAGAGCAGCACCTGACAGTGCTGAGCTCAGAGTTAAAGGTGGGTTTCAAGATAATCATTATGTGAATGCAAGCACTGGCAACTAGAAATGTTTACGCCAACCATGCCAGAATTTTCTTTTTAGGCTTTGCAAGTAACATTTTCTTTTATTTATTGGGGTAGTATATGTACTGCAATTTTTTAAGTATATATCCTGCTTTCTCAAATTGTCATTGCTATCTTCTTGTTTGCTCCTATTTCCTCTATCTTCTATATTATTGGTTCATCTTATGATATAGCTTTAAGATGCTGATACCGTTTAAGGAGGTAGGAGTATACTGTACCACGACAATGAAATCCTCGAGTCTGCCACTCTCGACTGTGCAACATTGCATCCTTCTATCTGACTAGTTTGAATATAATCTTGCAAAATAAATTATTCATGTTGAGTGTAGACTGATGAAGAGCTGTTAACATTTATTTATGACGTCCTTGATATACTACACTATGAAGTAGACTTATATTTTTGAAATATGGTGTGCTTGATTGGGGTTTATATCTTTGACAGGCTGCAAAATCGAGGATTGAGAGCTATGATGCTGAGTCATCAGCCTTGAAGCTGCAAATCAAGGAGTTAGACGACAGATTGGAAAGCACCAAAGCTACTGCACAGCATTTTGAGCAAGAAGCTAAGATTATGGAACAAAATAAGCAACATCTTCAGCAAGATTATCTTGCAAAATTAAATAGATTTGAGGAGCTTCAAGAAAGGTGCAAGTCAGCTGAAATTGAAGCTAAGAGAGCTACTGCATTGGCTGACAAAGCCAGAGCAGAAGCAGCTGCATCTCAAAAAGAAAAGAGTGAGATTCAGCGTACGTCAATGGAAAGGCTGGCTCAAATTGAGAAAGCTGAGAGGCTTGTTGAGAAATTGCAAAGGGAAAAAGTGGATGTGGAGAACGAGGTTGCTAGATATCGTGATAGAGAGATGGATGCTCTTTCCAAGGTCTCAATGCTGCAGTCGAGAGTAGAAGAGAGAGAAAAAGAAATTGATTCGCTTTTAAAGGAAAACAATGAAAAGAGACAAGAATCGGTTAACACACTTGAGACATTATTAGAGTCTGAGCGTCAAGCACGTGCTGATGCAAACAAGAGGGCAGAAGCACTATCTATAAAGCTTCAATCTATCCAAGCAAAATACGATTCACTTCAGCAGGAGTTATTGGATAGTAAGCTCAGAACTGCTTCTCATGGGAAGCGACTAAGAATGGAGGACCATGAAATTGGTGTAGAATCAGTTCATGACATGGACATGAATGACAAAGTTGTCAGAGTAAGTAAACGGTCCAAGAGTACATCCAGTCCGTTGAAGTTGGCCACTCCAGAAGATGGTGGTTCAAGTTTCAGAGGTGATGACGATTCTCCTAGCCGTCATTCCAGTCCAGGCGGTTACACTAGGTTTACTGTTCAGAAGTTGAAACAGGAGTTGACAAAGCACAATTTCGGGGATGAACTGCTGAGATTAAGAAATCCTACTAAGAAGGACATTGTTGCTCTTTATGAGAAATGCATATTACAGAAGTTGTAGTTTCAGCTTTTAGCTCTCATAGGATGGTTTTGTGTGAATTTTGGGAGAGTTAATTTCGACTTGTGTAAAAGCTTAAATGGTACATTTCACTATGTTCTTCTCGTTAGGCGAGCGTATTTTATTTCTTGTAGATTTTCCTTAGATTCTTCGTGTGGGTAGAATTAGGTACAACACTTGTATCAGTTGTATGGGTGGTTTTTTTTTATAAAAGCTTCCTCTTTGTAGCCAACTTGGTGCAGTGCTTGTATGAATGGTTTTTTGTAATGTGTGTGTGTTTGCTACATTTTCATCTCTTCCTTAAAAATATCTCGATTCTCGACCGTTGACACCTTTAATCAGATAGCATTTTTTCGTGTTCAAGAAATCTATGAATCCTGTATTTCTTATTAACATTATTGTAGTATTATGAACTAAGGATTAAAACTCATAAAGTCCTAGTTATATTTGGATGCCAAGATTGATTAAATTTTTCTTTTTAAATAAAGAAACTTCAAATTAAATTTGATGTAGGAAGTATTATAAGTTTCACGCATCTATAATGGACTATGAGGAATCCCTATTATGTTGCATGTCTTCTTGGTTTATGAAACAGAATCAAAGTCCTACCTCAACTCAAACTCCTAATCCTACACAATTTGTCACCCAAAAACACCTTATAAATATATCCCATATCATAGAACATACCATCGTAAGCCTTTTTCCAAAAATCTGTCATCTTAATTCATAAGCTTTCATCATAATTTGCTATACTTTAAGTTCTTTTTTTTAAAAAAAATTAGTTGCATTGTTATTATAATGGGTGGCTCGCATATGGTCGGTGCTGGTGCTGGTTCTGGTTCGCCCGAAAGGTACCCTGGAAAACTAACAAGATATGTGGTGCTGACAATGATTGCCGCAGCCATGGGTGGTTTAATCTTTGGATACGACATTGGTGTTTCGGGTGGCGTTACGTCTATGGCACCTTTCTTGAAAAGATTCTTCCCTTCTGTTTATCATAAACAGTCGGAAGATCAATCCACCAACCAATATTGTAAGTTTGATAGCCAACTATTGACCTTGTTTACTTCCTCCTTATATGTGGCTGCACTATTCGCGTCTTTCTTTGCATCACATGTGACGAAGAAATTTGGACGTAAAATATCAATGGTTGTTGGTGGTGTTGTTTTCTTGATTGGTGCAATCCTCAACGCTGCTGCTGTCCATGTTAGTATGCTTATCATCGGTCGAATATTACTAGGAGTTGGGATTGGTTTTGCTAATCAGTCTGTGCCACTTTATCTGTCTGAGATGGCTCCTTACAAGCATCGTGGAAAATTCAATCTTGGGTTTCAATTGTCTATTACAGTTGGGATATTGTTCGCCAATATTCTCAACTATTTCTTTGCAAAGATTGATGGTGGTTGGGGATGGAGGCTCAGTTTGGGTTTTGCAGCAGTTCCTGCTTTCATTATTATTATTGCATCAATATTTCTTCCTGATACTCCCAATTCCTTATTGGAGAGGGGAAAGGAAATTGAGGCGAAACAGCTTCTTCAACGCATTAGAGGGGTTGACAATGTTGATGCCGAGTATAATGATTTGGTTTTAGCCGGTTTAGAGTGCAAGAAAATTGAACATCCATGGCGTAACTTAAGGCAGAGAAAGTATAGACCTCAACTGACGATGGCTGTTTTGATCCCAGCTTTCCAACAGTTAACTGGAATGAATATTATCATGTTCTACGCTCCAGTGCTCTTCCGCACTGTTGGATTCGGAAGCAATGCATCCCTTTTCTCTGCTCTTATCACAGGGATTGTGAACATGGTTGCCACCTTTGTCTCAATCTATGGGATTGATCGTTGGGGTAGGCGAGCGTTATTGATCCAGGGCGGTATTCAGATGTTGGTGTTCCAGGCTGCAGTAGGAGCACTGATAGCAACTCAGTTTGGAATATCAGGAAATGTGACTAATATACCTCATTGGTTTGCAGTTGTAATGGTGATATGCATATGCTGTTTCGTGGCTGGTTTCGCATGGTCATGGGGACCTTTGGGCTGGTTGGTTCCGAGTGAGATATTTCCATTGGAGATCAGATCAGCAGCTCAGAGTATCACAGTTGCAACGAATATGTTGTTCACCTTTCTGATTGCCCAAGTGTTTCTCACGTTGCTTTGCCACATGAAGTTTGGCTTGTTCTTCATGTTTGCTGTTTGTGTTGCAGTGATGACTTTGTTTGTTGTCTTCTTCTTGCCTGAGACCAAGAACATACCGATTGAAGAGATGTCCGGTGTCTGGAAGAGTCACTGGTTCTGGAAGAGATTTATCGATACAGATCGCCCTAATGTCTAGTGATCATGCTCTAAATTTATTCATGTCTGATAGCAATAGATTTTATTTAGTTTTTTTAGCAGTAGATTTTATTTAGTTAATTCAGCACTAGAGTTAGATGTTGGTGTTTTTTATTTGAGTACTCAAACATATGATTCACTAATTGCATCAATATTGTCTAGTTTTTTCTATACAAAAACTATTTCTGCACATAATTATGGTACTTGCAAATATTTCTACATATAAAGACCACAATAGTAAGCATACGGTGATCTTGAGAGAAAACACAGCAAATGGTGTTATTGAATTGTTTCGTCTCAGAACATAAAAGTCAATACATTATTAAATTTAATGGACTGATATCGAAGTCCATTATATATTTTTCTAGTGCATTTAGTCATCCGCAAATTATTTCAACTGTAAATTATTGAAAATCAAAATTGAGAGTAATTAAGAGTGTGGATTGATTGGTTGGCCATGCCTCCAACTGCCAAAGGTAAATCAACTTCTGAAATTGAAGCGGTCAATAATTAGACCATATATGCCTGCAAACTGATGACCTCCCAAAAGTAACCCTCCCAACAACTTTGTAAAAATCAGGCGCGGATATAGCTATCGTGAAAGTGGGTGTTCGAGATTGACATATATTTTGAAGTGATGTATAAAACACTAAAATATATTATTATATGAATATAAATGTTAATCTCTTTATAGATTTATTTTTTATACCTATATATATATATTTTTTAATTTAAAAAGTGTTTGTTCGACTACACCGGTTCTAACATACATATATCTGCCCCTAGTAAAAACTTTTTCATGACACAAATGTACACAACACACGTTCGTTCAGGCAATCCAGCGTTGTCACATTTACACTAAAAAGATCTAATGCATAATGCGTTGACGTCTTGAAAATAGGCACGGCGAAAGTAGGTTGGCACAACAACTCCATGTTTGACAATTCTTTGACTTTCAATACTTTTTCATATTTTTGTGTGGTAAATTTAATATAAGTGCTAAACATTTATACAAAATTAAAGAGTCATTGAATTTGCAATTAAATATTGGTAAGTGGGGAGTGAATTTGAGCATGCAAATCAACCCAATATTTAGATGGAAGGCACATGTGATTGGTGCGTTTCATAAATGCTCTTTCCATATTTCGAAATCCATATAATTAGCCCCACTCCACCCCACGCCAGGATTGTTAAGGGGCACATGTCACCTTAAATAACTATAAATACAATCAATAATAGTAGTATTATATAGTTAGGTTTTTTACTTTATTTGATTATGAATAAGATGTTAAATGAGCTCTAAGCATCAAATCACCTTAAAAGTCTTTTAAGATAAAAATTAAAATACTTAAAAAATATACAGGTTAATATGTAAAATAATTATATGACCAACATTATTAAGTGAGATCATATGTGAGTTTATCCGATCCGATTAATAATGGTGAAATTTAATACACAATCAAAAGTAAAAAAAGTGCATTTTCTTACTTTTGTAACAAAGACCCGCAACCACTACTCATAGTATGCATTGGGTAAATCTTGAGCTGACACAATAACCTACGAATCTTACGAGTAATTGCATTTTATTAGTTGATTTGATTGAGTTCGTTGTAGTAGCGCAATCTTTATTGATGTTTGGTGTCCCCATTTACTCCTAATGTGTTGAAAAATGCATAGGGAGAGGCTCAACACTAACTCACACGAAATATATTGGTGAGTGGTTACACTCCCCTAAGAGAAATTTAGCAAAATACCATGGTCAACGCATGGTATTTGCTTTATTGACCAAATGTAAATTAAATTGGAGTTTAGCACATTTCACACGTAAACTGACTATTTTGCCCTTACAAATATCTAATATATATATACTTTATTCTCTCTCATTAGTACACTCTCATTATTACACTCTCTCTCATTAGGTCTCTCTCTTCATTCTCTCTTCTCTCTCCCTCCCACTGTTCAGTCCGCCGCCCACCGCCCTTACCGGAATCGCCATATCTCCATCTTCATCTCCAACTTATCCATCTCCAAAAGTTCTGGGTTTTGAATCCATTGTTTTTTTGGGTCTTCGTTTTTGTTACATTTTTCATTGATTAAAAATTATTCCCACTATCGGGAACTAAATCGACGATTAACTCTTGATCCTAACTAATTACATTGAATAGTAATTGTCAATAATTATCCTTAACAGGTGCAATTGTCAGGTAACCTAGAGCACAAACACCAAATCTTAAATGGAAGACAAAAGCAGGAAGTTAATTGCTTGATATACACATACCTTTCTCATTTAAGGTTAATTGTCTCAGAAACTCTCCAATTTTTTCGCTCGAGTCTAAATATGACATTTTTGAAAATGATGATACTCCTGTTTCCTCCAGCTTCGCAACCAAAGTATCGCAAATGTTAATGCTCAGGACCTCCAGGGAAGTTGCCATGCGAAGAAGCCTGGTTGGCAGTGCATAAAGCTTCCTACAACTTAGTATACCTAAATATTTTAATTGCGGGAACATTAGGACATTCATTGCAGAAGTAAAATGTCAACCTCACCAGCTTGGGAAATCCGACGAATATCGATGGTGATGATTCTTTTGTTTTTTCAAGAAAACCATTTCTGTTATGGCCTAATCCCAGAAATTCACGCCCGATTCAAAATTCAGAACTTTTGGAGATGGATAAGTTGGAGATGAAGATGGAGATATGGCGATTCCGATGAGGGCGGTGGGCGGCGGACTGAACAGTGGGAGGGAGAGAGAAGAGAGAGAATGAAGAGAGAGAGTGACTTAATGAGAGAAAGTGTAATAATGAGAGTGTACTAATGAGAGGGAATAAAGTATATATATTAGATATTTGTAAGGGCAAAATAGTCAGTTTACGTGTGAAATGTGCTAAACTCCAATTTAATTTACATTTGGTCAATAAAGCAAATACCATGCGTTGACCATGGTATTTTACTAAATTTCTCCTCCCCTAAGCACCCACCCCCACCCCCACACCCACCCCCACCCCCATAGATTTGTTTTATTGTTGTTTTTCTACTAATTCATACTACCTCTCTAGTCTATATAAAGATGCAAAACCTTCACAATTCTTACAAGTTACAACCCATAGGCCTTCTACTACACTCCCCTCATGATGGCTTTTTCAAAACATCTTTCAATCTTCTTCCTCTTGACCCTCTTAGTCTCTCTAAAGATTGAAGCAAGAGACAACCAAATGTTCAACAAAATCCCAAGCAAAACCAATGGGCTAGAAAACCAAATCCCCTTGAACAAAGACACACAAAATAACCCCAAGGAGCAACAACCAAACTTCATCCCAGAGACTGAACAAAACTATGGTCTTTATGATCATCAATCTGTCAATCTCCCCCCATCCACTGTCACTTCAAACAACAACAACAACAACAACAAAAACGACGATTTCCCCAACAACGCAAAATACTTGCCCAAGAACTACAACCCTGTTGCCTATGTGACAGAGCCTGAAGACTTCAGTCAAGACTCCACCTACACTAACACACCAATGAACAACAATAACTATGAGAGCAATGGAGCCAACAATTACTATAATGCCCATCAACAAAATGTCAAGGTTTTTGATTTCATGGACAGGGATGAAGACTCCTCCACAAACAACAACAATTACTACAAGGGTAATGATGGAAACAACAATTACAACAACAGATTCATGGATGCATCCTTCTCAACCAACCCCTCCACAAACAACAACAACAATTACTACAAGGGCAACGACGAAAACAACAACTTCAACAACTACAATAATAGGTTCATGGATGCATCCTACAAAACCGACCCCTCGACGAACAACAATAACTACAACAGATATGGAGGCAGAGTGAACAGAGTGCAGCCTCAGGGGATGAGTGATACCAGATTCCTGGAAAATGGGAGGTATTATTATGATATCAATGCTGAAAAATACAGTGTACACCCAAATGATAATGCAATGGCTATGAGGAACCAATACCATCCCAGGGGTACATATGGCAATCATAATACAAATTCTTACCAGTACAACAATTACAATGATGAACAAGTTCAGTACCAGGATGATGACAACATGCCTTGACCACCCCCCCCCCCCCAACCCACCCACCCATCCACCCCACCCAACAACCAAATTTCAAGATTAATGTGGCAATGGATTGCTAATAATTTATTATCATCCATATGGTATTCTTGGAGATATTAAGTTACTATTTAGTGGTAATTTATGTATTTAAGTTACATGAAATGTGATGCTCAATTTCTATGTATGGGTTGTTTGCTATGGCTTTGAAGTCAAAGTATGAGAGTATGACTTTGTAACTTCTTCAATATTTGTATATTAAATCATAAAATAAATATAATTAGAGTCCTTAATCAAGGGGGTTAGAAACATGAATAATGAAACTTGGGACTTAAAGACCATAAAATTAGCTAGATATTTAGAAGAATATATTAAACTTCTCGTAATCATCCAGCATATGTAGCTCGATCCATTTAGACTATATATACGGGGGCTATATAAAATTCATTAACATTATTAATCGAAATATAAATAATACGGTAGCCAGCATCTTGAGAATTAGAACGTGCAAGGGGTCGGGATTAATTATTGAAGGTTGTAAAAAAACTGGTTGTAATTATAGTTGTCTGTTTGCTAAGAATTTCAATAAAATAAAGAGTGAATGTCATGTTCAGATATGCTGGCACATTGCTAATAGGTCACACATTACTTTCACATTAAATTGCAACAACAATCTACTCTCATCCTTTTGTATTATAACGTTACTCATTGGGTTTGGGCTTTTAGGATAATTCATCTTCTAATTATTTTAATGTCATCATTTTTACGTATATATATATATATATATATATAGATAAATACATATATAATTTGTATATAGGAGATAATTGTCGAAACGGTCTATGGGTGACCAACTGACCATTGTACTTTGGTTCTCATAAATGGGAACGATGTTCAAGTGGTCAATGTAAGTGTGTATAGCGCACAAATGATGCCGAAAATAGACTTAAGTTTTCTTTCTCCGTACACATTTAACGGATATGTTAATTTAGAGACCATTTGGTGCATATGATCTATACTTACCAGTTCCGTACATTATTATCACTTATGGGGACCAAAGTGCAATGGTTGCCCAATTACTTACACACTAATTGAGAAGCTGAGAGTGTAAAACTTTGGATACTTTTTAGGCTTTTTTTCATCTAGGCCCCTGAACTAATTAGTAAATCCCAAATCAGCCCTTCCCACCTTTTTTGTCCCAAATAGGCCCCTGTGGCCAAAAAATGGCACCTGAACTTTCATTTTTTTCATTTTTGCTGACTTTTTCAGATTTTTGACTTTTTAAAATCCTTAACCCAAGGGCAAGTTAGTCATATTAAAAATATGAGTTTTTGGAGGGAAATATTCGAGAAAAGTTCAGGTGCCATTCCGAAAAAAAACATTTAAGCGCCAAAATTGAAGAAAAAGTTCAGGTGCCAGACAAAAAAAGTATTTTGACATTCTCGTATTTGAAACTCGAATTCATGTTTGTATTTATATTGTATATTTTAGTTGTTAATATTCGGATTCGATTTTTTAGATTAGAAATATATTGAAACTATTAAAAAATAAATATAATTATTAATAATAACTTAATTATTATAAATTAAAAAATCACCCCCACCCCCTACCCCTCCCCCCCCCACCCCCCACCCCCCCTGCAACAGCCCCCCCCCCCCCCCCCCACACCCCCACCCCTGCAACAGCCCCCCCTCCCCCACGCACCTGCAACAGCCCCCCCCCACCCCTGCAACAACCCCCCCACCCCCTCCCCCACGCACCTGCAGCCCCCCCCCCCCTCACGCACCACAGATCCCCCCACCCCTGCAGTGATTTAACAAAACAGTGAGAGATAGGATATCAATAGTGGGAGGCAGAAGCAGAAGAAGCAAAAGCAGCAGAAACAGAAAGAGCAGACTATCTTCAATTCTGAAGAGCAACTAAACAATACTTAACCCATAAAGACACAGAATTACAGCTCTGTCACACGCCGCCTAACTTATAAAAACACAAATATTCGATTTTCGTTATTTTGTTGAAGAAAAGATTCGATTTTTGTTGGGTTTGAGGGAATAAAATGTTGACAAAGTTTGAAAGGAAAAATAATAGAGTGAAATGATTGAGTTTTCATAGCAAAAGGCCATGGATCTTGTGAGGAAATCGGTAGAGAAGTGAAGGAAGAAGAAGAAAGGTGGGGTGGGTGTAGGGGTGGGGGTAGGGTTAAAGGTTGAAGATGAAGTTTTTAATAGGTTGGGTTAAATATTTAAGATTGGGTTAGTTTATAATTAGGTTGAGTTAGTTTTAGATGTGATTAGACTAATTTGCCCTCTATCTAAAATTTAAAATAAGAGAAATGGAAAAAAACAAAGTTCAGGTGCCATTTTTTGGCCACAGGGGCCTATTTGGGACAAAAAAGGTGGGAAGGGCTGATTTGGGATTTACTAATTAGTTCAGGGGCCTAGATGAAAAAAAGCCTACTTTTTATATGGAGGTAATTCTTCTTTAAGTTTAACTTGAGGCTTGCAGAAATCACTTTCATGGTAGCAGCAGGAGTTTTTGTTCGTTACTATGATTATTTATCTTGTTGTGAGTTTTGATTTTATCAGAAAATTGAGTTCCACAAGATTCAAGGAATATATATCCTCATTGTCATCTTCGTAGTTCCTCCAGACAAAGCAATATTGCCCACCAAAGTTCTCAACGTAAAAGCCTGTTATTTTCACATTAAATTCTCTAGAACAATATAGCTTGGCCCGACAACCTGTTAAATTTATTGCACAATCCACTTACTAGTTACCATCATGCATGCCTTTCGTCTTGTTTCGTCCATTTTTCAATTAAAACTTCTCAATGCCATCTTCACGATTTCTATAGTTATAAAATTAATCGAATAATCTAGTGAAAAAAGCTCTTGCAAGTGAGCAGTAGATCCTAGTTATTCGTTCTCTGATCACCGTAATTTATATTGTCTAATTGGCGATGGGAAGCTTAGAAGTAATATCCAAAGACTAAAACCTCATCCTTCCAAAATGAATATCTTGGTAAGATGGTGAAGGTGAGAGACATTGTCAGGCATGTGTAATAATAAATAGGGAGTACTAAATTACCAAATGCAGTAGGGTATGGCCGAAGTTTGGCAGTCTCCAACAATGTAAGTATATACCCACTCTATTCACATACGTATGGGCAATTAATACAAGATGGCACAACTTTGGGAAACCCCAATGTAGTGATTAAAATCCTTTTTGTTGGTCTCTTCAAATCATGGAAATATCAACTCTTATTGCAAGACAAGGAACACAAAAATGTCCTGTTGCATTTATGATGCTAGAAGGAGCTGCAAGATGCTTTAGGACCACCCTCACCTTGTGTATATCAAGGGGGGCTATTTGGATCAATGAGCACAAGTGTGGAAACATTTTCACATGTTATTTAATTTCTTCCCTTTCAAGAAATGCAATTTGAAATAGTCATTAACACTGCCAAACTAACTAGGAAGTAGCATTTTGTAACAAGCTTAATTTTCCTATGGAAACAATAAGACTGCGATTTTTTCTATCATTCCTTACCCCGTTCAGGTGGGAGACTCTTCAAAGACATCAGAACATATTGATGTGTGTCTAATGTTCCTATCTTCAGTATCTTGTGTGTATAGATAACAAATGTGGTGGAAGTGTTCAACCATGTTAAAAGAGAGTCTGCTGCTAATGCTTGTTATAGTACTCATTGAACATAGCAACCGATGAAAGTATCTCTTTGGATAAAATAATCTTGCACATATTTGGCTTGGCACAGCAAAGTAGATAAACATAATATCGAGAAGGCGTTAAAAAACATGGAATAAAGAGATCTATGGAAAAATATTTAGCCTTCATTGGGTGTCTTCCAGCAGTGTGAGGAAGCAAATGACATACAAAGTACTTCTTATATACCAACTACTTTTAACTGACATTAGATTAGTCCTACACTCCTAACACTGTTCAACTTTCATTAAATAAAACGATACTAATTTTCGTGAGGCTGGTACAGAGAGTTCCAGGACTTCACCATGGTCAACTGAAATTTCAAGAGTCATTGGCAACAGTGACCAGCTCATACTCAACCAGAGATAAGTTGTTATCTTCTTTTACCACAAAGGTTGCTGGCTCAGACACTTCAATTAGACCCCACTTATCCACAGCTAGCCTCATAGATCCCCTGAACATGTCAATCTTCGCATTTCGAAGGATTACAGTGCTACCTGGCTTCATCAAGTCAACTGCAGGAACATTGCATTAGTAGGATAAAATCGCTGTTAACATATACAAATAAATGAACAAAAGGATGCTTGCAACATGAGTTGTAACCTGAGCACAAATGTCAATCACAACAGATATTAGCACCTCATAATCAACTCAGTTAAGTTAGCAATCTTGAAAAATTTTAAAAAAATACAGAATTGCTCAGCCTTTTCATTAATACTACTTATAAGTTGGAACCAACAGCTTGTATCAATGGCTATAAATAGTCCACATGCGACCCTCTCTCGATAAATAAAGGTGAGAACAGGCGGTTATGAGTAGAATACACCAACTCAGCCAAAAATACTATTCCTTAAGTTGAGCTATGTCATTAAACATCGATTGTTGTCAATGTAAACCACATATAAAAAACACTTTCGTTCAAAATGTAGAAATTCAACATCAAAATTATTTTAAACCAAACCAAGCCTTATCAGAGGGGCTGATTAGATGAATATAGTCTCAAATCAGCATAATGTTAGGTCATCACTTACCTTCAGCCCGTGAACTCTAGGTAGTTTTATATAATCTCCGCCCATCTCTTATTCTACGTCAATTCGTGAATACCATAATTTTACATAGGCATTACACATGATGCGTTTATGGTAATATTATAGGCTACATATATAAACACTTCAGTTCAAAACTCAAAAAGTCAACAATGAAAACTCAAATAGTCAACAATCAAAATTCAAAAGTCAACAATTAAAATCGGACAATCATTTTGGGACAGTGGCACGATAACCGACCTTGATCATTTCGGGCAGTGAAGAGAACAGTCCCAGTCTCATCTCCCACAAGGCATTCCGAGATACGAGTATTCTGCTTAGTGGGACCCCCACGAAACGACAGAGTACCACGTGTCTTCTTGTTGAGGACAATGCTGGCTTCGACAACCTTGACGACGACGTTGTTGCCGTTGCTGCCTGGCTTCAACTGGTCTACTTTGATGAACACCGGCTTCTTCTTCGGAACGGGGGCTGCCACCTTGGCCGCGGCGGAGGGTTGGTGGTTTTGGGGAGATTTGGTTGACATTTTTTTAGTGTAAACCCTAGCCCTAGAAATTGAGAATTAGGAACTTGGAAATTGGGAGATAGTATGAACTTGTACGGTCAAAATGTTATCTAGTTGGGTTCCAACAGATATTTAATAAGGAAATCGAAGGAAATCAACGATATTGTTTTTATTGGAGCAAAATGTGATCACGCTCACATTAAGCGCCCCTCACGCCGAACCCACAGCTTGAAAGGGAGTAAGTCACGGTAATGATCCTCAGGACCAAAGTGTATGACAAAATATATCAAGGGGACTAATAAAAGCCAGGTTATTAATTCTAAAAAATTTCATAAAAATTGTCGAATTTGAATCTATATTATTAGAAGTAGTATTTTGGACATAATCGATGCATGTGCATCATAATTCATAACAATAATCATTAACTACAAAATTTAAAATGAATAATTATAAAAAGCAATTGTTAATAATATGTTATGTAAAAGTATTTATTTATATTTATATTTATATTTGAATTAAATTAATTTTTATTCATAGCTTCTCCTACAATTAAGAAAATTGAAAATTATGAGACTTCACTAAAAAATACCTAATTCCTCATTTTTCCAATTAAATATAGTGTAAGAATCAATTTATATGAAAGTCATTTTCAATTAATTTTTATTCATAACTTCTCCTACAATTAAGGAGATTGCAGATGATGGGCTTCACTATTTCCCCCCTTCCCACTTAAATAATATAGTTATTGGAGCACACGCAATGCATGTGCGAATAATATTTTGCTAATATAATGTTCATGTACACATATTTAAATTTTCAAAAATCAATATCAAAAATAAAAAACTCAGAAAGAAAATTGATTTTGTTAAAAAAATATCTCACTACAAATTTAGGAGAGAAATAGGTTTTTAAAAACTATAATATAATGTATTAAATATGGATGTTAAATGAAAGCTCTCTTTCATTTATATTTATATATGGTGAAAATATTTAATTTTTTATCATTATTTTTTGTATAACTAAAAAGAAGAAAAATTAGAATAAAAAGTAGTTAATTTAAAAAATGTGAACATGGGGCTTCATAATGTAACTTGCAATTATTCCTTTCCCACATTATATATAGGATAGATAATGTAGATACTGCGATGACAAATGATACTGATACATAACTTGAATTTGAAAAGTTTGACAAGTTATGCCACGAGAGTCACTCATCGTCTTATGTATCAATTAATACAAGCTAATTTTATATCACGAGAGCCATCCGCATCTAAATATTAACCAACTTTTAAAAATACACATCTCAAGAATCATGAAGCATGAGTTTAAACTTTAAAGTTATGGGCGAGGTGACCGCCAAGGCCCGAAAATTTTAGTCAGGGGCATATGTGACAAAAAGAATTGTCTATATAATATATGCGCATATATACGATAAACATATTAAAAAATACCCAAACATCTGATTTAAAGTAAATTGAGGATTATATGTTGACCGTAGTGCACATTCATAAAAGTTAATCCCTTCATATTTCCCCACACACTTGAGTCATACAATAATTTGTGGATTGGCAATAGTTAAGGAAATAATATAAACCAGTATATAGCTCAAAACTTATCTACAAAGAAGGAGATATTGTTGGTTCACCCCCTCTATATATTGCTACTCAATTCACATTACATAAACTACATACGAAAATTCAAAGGTTACATATTAGCGATCATACAAGGAGAACACAACAAGTTAGAAAAATTAAGTATAATGGGTTTGCTAGATCAAGTTTGGGATGACGTTCTTGCCGGGCCTCAACCAGGGCGTGGTCTTGGTATGCTCAGGAAGAATAGAGGTAACTCACGTTTTCGATTTTCAAGCCGAACTTATTTACAAAATATGAACCGTGCATAAATTCGCATCGTAACAATCCATCAATCATGTTAAGTCAAATAAAATTGGTCGGACTATTGGCTATTGCATGCTAATGTCTATGCTAACATTTTATACACGAAACTGAATTAGGGATAGATGAGGGCAGCGACCCCTACCAGAGATCCTTGTCCATGCCAAGTAGCCACCCTGGAACCCCGCCCTCACCGGGGACACCAAATAACATGTCGCCAACTGCTGCCCGTAAGGACAACGTGTGGAGGAGCGTGTTCCACCCCGGCAGCAACAGTGCAACCAAGTCTCTTGGGGGGCAAATGTTTGATCAGCCACAGCCAAATTCCCCTACTGTTTATGATTGGATGTATAATGGGGAGACAAGGAGCAAGCATCAGTAATGTGGATGCATATCATCATCTGTACCTTCAATAATACTT
Source organism: Echium plantagineum (assembly GCA_003412495.2). NCBI lineage: Eukaryota > Viridiplantae > Streptophyta > Magnoliopsida > Boraginales > Boraginaceae > Echium > Echium plantagineum. The sequence continues at coordinate 5,302,320 of CM016561.1, forward strand.
GATGTAAATATTGTTTTCTTTCGCATTTTAGGATCCTACCGACCTCGACGAGTCGATATGATAGTATATTAAGCAACTTAATTAGTGGTTTATTTTTTTCGTTTCAATAAGACTCTCGAGTTACTGCTATAATACATTAGCCATTAGCTCAAGAATGTTTCAGATGCGGCTCCAAAATTTTGCCACATTGTGTAGCCCAAATGTATATAAATTAGCATATTTAATAACTCCTCTAAGTCTCAACATATCGACAAATGTTACCACATATCATTGAACATACTGAACAAGATAAGGGGATCGGATAATACGTAATGCAACAACATACAGAAATACCAGGGTGAAAACTGAAAAGGGAATAAAAATATGTAAAGTCTATTAGCTTCATATATATTAAACCATTTCTGGGTTATTTCAAGATATTAAAGACAACAAATTAAAGCAGAAATCAAACTAGAAACATGGACCCCCTTCAATATTTTTTGTCACCACCAAAACTCCTTCTTTTGTCCACAACATCTTGATCCATAGTCTTCTCATGATATTCCTTACTAGGTTTCTTCACATGATCCTCAATAAAGTCTTCAATTTCCTTATCATCATCTGATTTCCCCACCACAGTTTCCTTGATCTTCTGTGTGGTATCCTTTGCTGCATCCCAAGCCTGATGGACCTTCTGCTTCGCCATTTCCCCGATATTCTGGGCCGTCTCAGCCGCTTTGTTTGTCCCCTCCTTAGTCTTCTCCGCCACGTTCCCTGCAGCATCCTTCACCGATTCCTTCGTGTCCTGAGCGTATTCTTTGCTTTTATCTGCCACCCTTCCGACAGTCTCCTTTGTCTTCTCCCCCATACTCTTCATTTTCTCCTTAGCATCTTGTCCCACCTCAGTTGCCCTGTCTCTGGCCTCTCGGGTCTTGTCACTTGCCTTATCGGCCATTTCACTAGCTGTTTCTTTGGTTCTTTCCTTCATTTCATATGCTTTATCCTTGGTTTTGTCCGCGGCACTCTCCATTCTCTGCTTCATCTCTTGGCCAGTTTCTTTGGTTTTTTCCTTCATCTCAGATGCTTTATCCTTGGTTTTGTCCATGGCGCTCTCCATTTTTTCCTCAGCCCTATCAGACATATCAGGTGTTCTGTTCTTCTCATCTCCGATCGAAACATCGGCATTGTAACTGCTGTATTCTTCTCTCCTATCCCTCGATGGCTTTGTCCCCTGGCCAACATCAGGTGTCATGAGGCCCATGCAATTGCAGATAATGGAAAATAGAACAAAATGATCTATTATAGATTCAGATATGTAATTGTAACATTTTTCTTGATTTTATTCAACATAGTCCAAGGTAAGTGATAACAAATCAAACAACAAAAATAACATGTAGTTTGAGTACAATAAATAAGCAAATCCAATATTTTTCACATAATTTGATAAAACGGGGAAGAAAAAACCTCGTTGTAGTTTGTGGCAGAAGTGAAACAGACTCTGGAAAGCTTCCGGGGGAAAAAGACTGAATTAGAGCTCTGAGGTATAGCCCTTGAAAGGTTGAACAGGGCTGTTTTGGTAATATGCATAGCTGCCATTCTTCAAGTCGATGAAAACTGATAAAACTTGTTGAAATTGTTGGGATTTTTAGATGAGTTAGCAAACAGTAAGAGTAATGAAAATGCATGCAGTGAGTTTATTAAAGAGGTGGAAAGAAACACAGGTTAAGGAGGTGAGTCTGTAGGTGGCTTTTCATATAGTTGACACGTTTGCTAACTAATGCCACGTTTACTATATCATGTCTACTATCTAGTAGCTCTGCTAGTCAACACATGTTACACTCCAATTACTAAACAATTTTTATTTTCTATTGTCTACCTATAAACTAATGTTATTGATAAATCGTATTCTGAAGAGATAGTGGTCATACAAAGCTTGTGACAGCTGCAAATTTTATTTCGGATGACATCTAATACAAGCTTCTAATCTAATACAAGCTTCTAAATAAGAGATGTTCGTAATTTTATAAGTATTTGTTTGTGTAGTATTACAAAAACAAATAATCATATTAAAACATTTAGCTTGATTCATCTCTGCAATTTAAATTTAAGTCAAAACTTTAAGTAGTATATTTTCATTTAATCATGCCAATTATTTAAACTAATGGTAAACGAAATTGTTTCAATTGACACATATTAGCCAACATGAAGGATTTCTTTCTTGAAAATCATAAGCCAACATGTGAGTCTTAGAGAATGGAGTATATCTGTGGACATGAGACAAATCTTTGCTTCAACAGGAAGTATAAACATCATGCACAGTTATGCTACGAGAAGCATCAACAAATGGAAAAAAGTGTGCCTTACTTGGCAATCTAACATTGTTCTCTAGTATAAATCAATTTGTGTGGCTTTTTCAAAGGTACAATTGTACAAATAGGGTCAGGCGAAAGAAGAACTTGTAGAACAAACATGAAACTCCTTGTGCAGTTCCCATGGTGCTCATGTTTTTGTTTCATCAAGCCGAAGAAGGGTAAAAGGAAGGATGATAAAGCAATAGCAGAACGCAAACAATGATGCCGGTATCAGAGGGAGGTTCTTCAACAAACAGCGGCGACTCTCAAGGCCTTGATCTCATTCTTTCTCTTTTTCGGTTATGTATTACGTTCTATGTGTAATACACCCAGAAGGGTAGTAATAAACTTTAATTGTTGATGCACAAATATGCATATCTGGGACTTGACTGATTACAAATTATCAACTAGTTTTCTTGTTCTCCTCCTCGCCACTTTTAGTTGCCAATCCTAATTCCTGCATTTGATCCTTGATTCTGACAAGCCCCGTCTGGGCAAGAAACCTGACAAAAAAATACACTAACGATATTTAGGAGGAGATTTTAACGAGATCATTTCATGCAAGACATGGAGTATTCGCTTGGGCCAAAGCCTCATTCAGAGAAAGGCCAAACGGAATTTGTGTTGTTAATTAGAAGTTGTACTTCTTTTAACAAGTCTTTATTTGATCTAATGTATCAATCAAAAGCAATGGAAAATTCACATTTGGCCTTATTCTTGACAGTTTTCTTAGGATTCAAGGAACATAAACAGAAAGGTATGAACTAATGCAGCGCCACTAAATTCGTGGACAAGAAATTCGTTTCTAATTTGAAAATAATGTAATACAATTATATACCAGTATTAAGCATAGGAACTGTGATTGAAGCCAACTTCAGTTGGAAAAAGAGAAACCTTTGTCAATCACAAAAAGGTGTCTCAGGTTTCACCAAACCAAACAATTAACACAGTTCCAAAGATTATTAACAAATGCCAAGGGAAACACTAGGGAGGAAATTGCAGTGGAAAGAGAGAGTTGGGAAGGAAGCAAACAGGAATCGAACATGTTTGCAACTAAAAGAAGACATTATGAGTAGAAAGATTCGACAAAAAGGTTCTCTAGACTCAGTTGAAGAAGCCTGTCTAGATCACCTCTTTCATTTATCAGGAGGCTTGATGGACATCAACCATTAAAAAAACCTAAGTAGCAAGAAACCTCTTGCATGAATTGTCAGAGGCATACATTTATCTCTTGCGGTTCCCGTATTCTGGGAAACAATACGGGAACCGCATTATAAGGTATATCTGTGGAGCAACCATCTAATTATCAATCTATGTCGAACTATATGGCATTACATCAAAGTATCAGATTGAGTTATCCTAAGATATAGGTACTGTATAAATCCTCTATATTAGATTACAATTTCTGAGATGCCGTGTCACATTAACAAATTGGTCATTATGGAAGGATTTAACGCAAGCACGTAACATAAACCTTTACTTAACGATAACCCACCAATGAAAAGGCAGATCTGATCACAATAATTAACACTTAAATACTCCACATTTAACTTGTCAACAGTTATAAAGAGACACTTAATTTAAGTTCCAATATACTAAAGTAAAGATAAACAACAATTTTATTCGACATAGTCAAACATATGGAGGTGCTAGGTAATACACAAAATTGTTGAATCGATAAGTAGTAAGCGGTACCTGCTAAGAAGCACGAAAAGAGATCCAGTAATGAGAACGAGAATCACAACATGAAGGGTCAATGCAAGGTCACTAGAAGTGAAAGCTAAAGTCAGCATAGCAACAAGACACAGACCCAACATTAAGAAAGCAATCTTCAATGTGTTCCAAGTAGGAACCTGTGAATCAAAAGAGCAGAAAAATAAACTTTAATCAGTAAAATCAGATAAATACAAAAAGATCATCACTTTAATTTTCAATTGCCAAATTATCAAACTTGTAGTACTTAATTGCACACATGGCCTTACTTCGAATCAAATTATCATATCAATAGTAACTACCATAAAACACTATTTTTTAGTACTTCTTCACCAAATATTATACAGATATATTGGTTCAAAACATACAAATTCAATCATGAAAAGTCAACGCTTGGCAATATAGTTTTGGGATGGAGAGGACTACATGCTAGACATATGAGAAAGATCGTCACTTTAATTTTCAGTGATCAAACTTAACAAACTTCGAGTAATTAATTGACAACCATAACCTTAATGTGAATCAAACTTATGATATCACTAGTAAAGAGCATTAAAAATACAATCTTTTGATATATCTTCACCAAATACCATACAGCATACAAAAATATATGATTCCAAATTCAGTAAATTTAATTAGCAATATCAAATTTGCAAATGTAATAAAATCAAGTGGACAATATATTTGGAAAGAGACAAAACTGACATTGACACCAGGAGCTAAGGCACCAAGTAAGACAGCTTTGGCTGGGGAGAAATCTTCCCCTTCTGATTGTATTGTGCCCATTAGGATTATTTACTTGACGGTTTTGTTGATTCAAAGTTGAATATTGAAGCTTGAGGGCTAAATATGGAACCTTGTGTAGCTTGGAAGTTGTAATTGATCTAATGAAGAGGGAGCTTTAGGGCTTAGTGGACTCTTTGCAGCTTTGTAAAATTATACTCCCTCCGTTTCTTTTTATTTGATTGTTTAGGGAAAAAGTACTTTATTAAGAGATTATGAAAAATTACATTGGGATTGTAAAAAAGTACATTGGAATTGTAAAAAGGTGTATTGGAATTGTAAAAAGGTGCATTAGAATTGTAAAAAGTTGCATTGAAGTTGTAAACAATCAAATATTTTGAAACAAGAAAAAAAGCTCCAAACAATCAAATAAAAAGAAACGGAGGGAGTATAATTTGGATGGATGTAATCTACTCCCTCCATCCTAAATAATTACTCCCTCCGTTCCTAAAAGATTGTCACATTTGACTTTTGGTGGTCAACAAAAGACGGTTTCAAACATAAATATCTATTATTCTACAAGCGAAAAAATTATAAAATGTTAATATTTCAAAAATATATATTGAGACGAATCTAACAAGGTCCCACAAAATAATCGTTTAATGGGAATTCATGATCAAATTTTGTAATGTTTGACTAACAAAAGTCAAAATGTGACAATCTTTTAGGGACGGAGGGAGTATTACATTTTTACTTTACATGGTCAAATTTTTAAAAAATTGATCAACAATTCTCATTAAACAATAGGAAATAATATAGTCATATGAGATATTGTTAGATTCATCTCAATATATATTTTTGAAATATCAAATTTTTATAATTTTTTGATCTATAGAATAGGAGATATTTATGTTTGAAATCGTGTTTTGTTGACCATGAAAAGTGAAAATGTACCAATCATTTAGAGACGGAGGGAGTACTAAATTAATTTATTGGTTTTTACCTCGAAGCCCTAATTAGTACTTCCTAACTAACCGGTTAATTTATTTCAACCGTTGTAATGTGAGGCATGGTATTTTTGTAATGTGCTGTAATGGTGTTTTAAGTTATATTTCATCTCGATTGACCTCAATAAATTAAGTAGTATCCAAATAATGTTTTTTTATATTCACCTCACTTAACCTCGCATTAGTTAATTTATAAGTTCTACCATCACCTAAATTCACTTCAGTCCAAAAGCAAATAAGCGTATCAGAGTAAGATGATTGTATGCAACCGTGCTCATCAAATGATGCTATTCATATATACAAAATAGTTTCCAACAAGGTCATGCCATTGTTGGGCACCACCGCTCGAAATCCACAGGCAGTATACAAAGACGAACAGAAGTATACGAAGAACAAATGCCCCTCTGGTCGTGTTTATATCACTGGTTCGGTCGCTCGTTTACATCACTGCAAGCTACAAAACACAATAAAGATCATGAAAATCTTGGTTTAGGTGTAGAAGTGTTGGAGTGATGGGCAGGGCCAAGTCTCTGAACCCAGTGTAGAAGCCCCTTCTTGTGATCCTGAAGAAACATTGAATCTTGGACTAGATTCAAGGTGCCATCAGTTGCAAGTGACGACTCAAATTGCTCCAAAACCTTCGTAATCTGCCAAAACTCTGGCCTCTTTTCTGGTTGCACCGCCCAACAATGTTCTATCAAAGCTTTCATAGCAAGTGGACAGTTCTCAGGTACAATGGGTCTCAGATTCTGAAACATCCGAATTACTTACAAATTAATACAGTTTACCCAATTACTCCTACAGGCAGACCTAATTCTAAGACAACATAAGGATATTGAGGTCCCAATTAAAGTAAAACCATCATGATAAAGACTCACCTTGTGGACCACTGCAAAAGCAGCCTGTATTGGTGTCATGTCTTCATAAGGAATGGTTCCAGCCACCAACTCCCATAATATCAATCCAAAACCATATACATCTACTTTCCGCCCATAAGGTTTGCGTTTTATCAGCTCAGGTGCCATCCAGCGATAAGTACCGGGGTCTTCTGCCAGAAGATCACAATATGCCTCCTCACACGCTATTCCGAAGTCAGCAATTTTCAAGTGAAAGTCTCCATTTATAAGTATATTCTCAGGTTTGAGATCCCTATGGATCATCCCTTGTGAGTGGATGTACTCCATTCCTCGAGCAATATCTAAAGCCCAAGTAATTAACTTCTTCATTGGAACTGATTGGTGCTCAAGCTCAAGCTTATGCAAGTAGGCTCTCAGCGAACCCTCTGACAGATATTCTGTGATGACACAGAAAACTGGCGGCTTTCTGCATGCTGCTATAAACTGAATTCACATGATTCAGAATCAAACTAGAGGAAACAGAAACCATATTGCAATCCCAAATCATTAAGACGCAGAATATACAAAAAATAACATATCAAAGAATAGGTGAACATGGATAGAAAAATACATCATTGTTCACTTCTTAACTGTTTTAGAAGCAATTGGTAGGGTACAAAACAGAGCTAGAATAGTCACCAAATTAATCTAATAATTCGAAAAGTCTAAAAGTAGAGGTACAAACAATGTGCTACCTTTATAACGTTCTGATGGTGGAGACGTGATAAGAGTGTCACTTCTCTTTCATATTGCTTCTCCAACTTAACCGATAGAGTTCCATTTTCGTCATCATCTGGTATTCTGATCATTTTAACTGCTACAGCCTCATCAATATATTCACCATGGTAAAGCTGACTATGAGCTCCATGAGCAAATCTAAGACCAAGATATAGCTTTGAAAGATCAACTGGATGTACCTCTGCTAATTCTACAGACGTGACCCGTCCCCCATTATGATCAAAATATTTAGCCCAGGCTGAATCCTTGCGAGTCTTTGATTTGTCATTAGATTTTGTTGAATTAAAGCGTCTAAATGGACTGGTATTATCTGGTGACCTGGAGCCAGACAACTTTGAACTACGTCCATTACTTTCTTGAGAATCTCTATACAAATTCCTGCTATTTCCGTAATCTGATTCTTTTCTACGAGGATGTGGAGTTGAGAATCTTTTCTGGCTAGACTTAGCTTCCTGAAAGGTCTCAGTAAGCTTAATTTCAGGGCTGGGGGATACAGCTCTTCGCACTCTTGTACTAGAGTTTCTTTGCAAGTGGGTAACAGGTTGCTCTGACTTCGAACTACTAGAACTAGCCCCCTCCCCAGCTCTTGCTCCAGAAGGCTGTACAGTAATAGGAATTCGTGCTAAGTTAAACGAATCTAACCTATGGCAAATCGTATGAGAATATTTTGTTCTCCTGATCCAAGAATTACCCTCATCTTCCATTTCCACCTATTAAATACCTGAACTGGTATGATAATCCACAAACCAAAGAGGTATTCCTGGTCTTTCTGAATTCAGAAGCTACAAAGCAGCAGTCCGCTACCAAACTTCTAAACCAAACCTGTAACATCTACAGAACCCAAAAAACCTTTCTTGCGCAATCCATCAAATGAAAAAGAGAATGAAAAAACCAAATCCTGCCTCGACCAAAACACTCGAAGCTCTCAAACCCATCATTCCATCAATCAAGTTACAAAACCATAAATTTACCCCTTCATTCAAGCAGTAAACTAGGAGGATCAAACCATAAAATACCAAATCCAAATGAGAAAAAGATTCAACTTCACTACTCTACCCAACACATCAATCCATTGCTATCATCATACTCTCACCAAATTCGTAAGCAAACCAAACCCAATTTCCCACCTGTCAAAATCCAATCAATTCATCTATATCTCTCTCTATCTCAAAGATCTCAAACGCATCAACTCCTATTAGGCTTCAAAGTCAAAACATCAGAACCCCTCAAAAGCCTGAAAGATATCACAACAAATGAACAAACAAATATAAAAATATACCCACCAGCAATACAAAACATTAAAGCATAAACTAGCTACTATTATAATCAAGTATTCTCAACCATTCACACACAAAACCAATCATCACTTGACACAAAATCAAACCTTACCAAACCCAAACCAAGCCTTATCCCACCAGGTGCGGTTGGGTACATACATACGACGTTTCAATCATCACTTAACACAACAACAAAAATAATCCATATTTTTTTCTACAATAACAAAAAATAGCATGATTGAAGAACCAATTTACGCAATAATAGGATCTGAGTTTTACGTTAACTTATGAAAAGGGTATTCTCAGAATCTCTTCATCTAATGATACTCATTAAAAAATCAATCTTTTGACAAAATAAGCCTCTCCTTACACCATGAAACTCAGATTCTTTAATGGAATAAAATTAAACACAAAAGTACAAAAGTGGTACTATCACACATCACAACAATCAGAATATTAATAACAATAAAAGAGTAATGTACATATATATAACACAATTATTAAAAGAAAATAAAAAACATTTTATTTTTTAAATTCATACGTGCTGAATTTGGTGAAGCTGTAGACGATTCTTGAGTGGAGTCGTATTATGCTTTTGTGGGGGTATAGGGGGTGGGGTGGGGGGTAGGGTAGGGTGTGTGTGGGGTCCAGGTTAGAGAAGTGAAGGAGATATGAGAGGGAGAGGAAAGAGATATGTGAATGGAATGGAATTGAATAGTGTAATGTCGTCAAGAATAAAAAAGTCAAAATCAACATTCATGAACGAGGAGGTTAAAGTAGAATAGTCAGATCTAGTTTTGAGCAATACTTATTTTAACTTTATAACTTTATTTGAGTACATCAATTTTAAATTATTTATTTACCATTATCTCGACTTTGATTATTTTATTTTTATTATGTTGAAATATAATTAATAATGTAAGATGTTTTGACAAGGGGTAGAGTCACCTGGTCCTAGGGTTTCATTTTAGGAAAACCTTTTCTCATATACGTGTTTTCTAGAATGTGTTTTTAGGGCATATGTGAAGAAGTTAATAAGGGAATATAATTGTTAATTTATTATATTTGAAATTTGAATGTTATCTTGTATGTTTATATGCTTATGAATGTTAAATTTTATTTTTATATTTAATGCTTAACGTGTGCTCTTAGGACAATTATATTCAATACAATTAATTACAATTATATTCCCTTATTAGCTTCTTAGCATGTGCTTTAAGGACACATTTTAAAAAATCGTATATTATGACAAATTGACATCTAAATTGTTACTGGTTGCCATACTGTGTTATATTAATAAATGTTGTTTTGAATATTGTAAGTATATTTTATATCCTTGTGAAAAAAGAATTAAATTGTGTCTATTCTAACTAGATAGTACATAATTTAAGTACATATAGGATACATATGATTAATGAGTGTGATTGTGCGAGTATCCCTTTAAAAGAAGAAGAAGAAATTACTCCATATATAATTTTATAGTTAGGGATATCAATTTAATTTATTGTGTTTGCACAACATAGTTCACACGGTACGATTCTGCACGGATGTGTCGTGGACTCGTTGTTGAGTTGTCACGACTCAATTTATGATTTGGCATGTCTTCTTCTTCGTTCATATAATACTTCTAGTCAATTTTATTAGGCTTATTTTCACTTTATATCATAAACTATTACGCAAGTTTTAAATTGCATTATTATATTATTTTTATCTTCAAATTTTATTTTATATTACGTTTTGTCTAATTTTGCACCTTAAATGCTAAATTTAAATGAAATTTCGTTTTAAAGGAAGAACAAATTCGGAATATTACGGTATAAAATGAGATAGAACATAGTATAAGGTACAATTTGAAGCTTGGATAGTATTAAGGTGCAGTTTGAAACTTCCGTAATAGTTCAGGGTGCAAAGTGAAAATAAGCCATTTTGTTACTACTAAAAAAAGTATGACTAAAGTATCACAAAATTAATTCTACTTGTAATTTAGATTTTCGAAAGAAAAATAAATTAATATGAAATTATTTTTTTAATTAAAAAATGTACAAAATTGAAATGGTCAAATATATAAATTGCATGAAGAGAGTACAAAAGATTTTTTTTTTTTCATTTTTTAATTCATTTTAGTTGATAGTTATCTTTTTTCACTCTATTAGTTTATTTCAGTTGATAGTTACCTAAATTAAATTTCATAATAAAAATATCTTAGTTATATAATATAAGTTTACCATTACTTTTATAACTCATCTTATTAGAACACATATCAACTGAATTCATTAACTAGCTGAAATTTGATGTTGGTCTAGTGCAAATCATTCACAAATTTTATTGTCTATATTATCTTTTTTAGGTAAACATATACTCCCTCCGTCCTTAAAAGATTGTCACATTTTGACTTTTGTTGGTCAAACATAATAAAATTGAATCCTGAATTCTTATTAAACGATAGGAAATAATATAGCCTTGTGAGACCTTGTTAGATTCGTCTCAATATATATTTTTGAAATATCATCTTCTTATAATTTTCTCGCATATAAAATAACATATATTTATGTTTTAAATCGTGTTTTGTTGACCACCAAAAGTCAAAACGTGACAATCATTTAGAGATGGAGGTAGTATTAACTAAATAAAATATTATAATACACACAGAATAACGGTGCACCCTAACTAGTATTAATAATGCCACAATAAAACCAGGAGATACTCATTATATTAATTTAAAAATGATATAAATATACATTTTTGAGTTGATTTAAATAGAATGTTAAATATTTTGAATTAGGAGAAAAAAACAAGATTTCCTACCTCTATGGCTCCACCTAGGCCTGTAATCGAGCCGAATCGAGCCGAATATTTGCAAGGTTCGAGTTCGGTATCATGTCTTCGAACCTTTTCGAACCGAACCGTTCGATTTTGGAAATACTTAAAAATCAAGGTTCAGGTATCAGTATCATGCCTTCGAACATACTTCGAGCCGAATCTTTTCGAGTCGAATACGTCGGACTATTTCGAACAGAGACGTTTGATCACAAGGCTAGGCATGCCTCATGAGGGGGAGCGGGGTGGGGTAGCGGCTTTTGAGAAGAGAAGAGATGAGGGAGGGCCGAAGGGGAGGGGGAGGGTGATCTGGAGAGTAGAGATGAAAGAATGAGACGAGTACACTCTACATATAAGAGAATATATGTGGGTTGATAAGGATTTTATCATTAAATACATATATAGTTATTAGGATTTATATGTGGGAATATATGTGGGTTGAAGGGAATACATATATTAGTCCACAATGGTTCAACCCTCTTATTTAATGACGGGGGGAGGGGGTGATCGAGCCGGACTAAATCGAACCGTTCGTCTCGATTTTGGAAATACCTAAAAATCAAGGTTCAGGTATCAGTATCATGCCTTCGAACATACTTCGAGCCGAATATTTTCGAATCGAATACGTCGAATAATTTCGAACCAAGACGTTTGCTCGCAGGCCTAGCTCCACCACATCCAGATTAGAAGATTCGCTTTTCTTCAATCTCTCAAAATAAGAGAAGCAGAATTAAGTGATACCAAAGATGCTAAGTTCTACTAAATCTCAGTGAACTTTGATGAATATCAGTGCAATTTCTTTCTCTACCTAGTCCAATTGACTGGTAGGTTGCAAATGCAATGCTTGTCCTGAATAAACCTGTCTGATGTTCGTACAACGGCATCTACGACCCCTTTATGGCCCCTAACAAGAAATCATGTAACCTATGCACTGATGTAAATCAATCACTGAACATCACCGACATTAATCGTCCCATAAGTTCTGATTCTTGATGGCTATATCAGCTGATTAATCTTCTCATTTATGCTTACTATCTTGACTCGTTTAGCATTGGTGTAGCAGCTTCCATAGCATATGTGGAAGGCTTCGCTTTGCCTATGTTTGGTCAACCTTCACTGCCAGGGGCTACCTAACGAAACATAGCAGCGTTGCTTGTTGCTAAGTAGTAAGTATATTTGTCACCAAGAATCCATGCATGAGCAAGAACCATCCCTGAAATGATGGAAACGGAACTTGTCTCTAACAATAATTTCTCTTCTAGAGATTTCAGATATCAACTTCAGTGCCACATGGCAATCCTCGCAGATACGCAAGTTCTTCACCACCCTTATTGGCCCCTCGCTCGTTTTTAATAGACCAAACGCTACTGCAAGCTTCTCACTATGGTATCGCAAAGCATATTCTTTCTCTTCCTCTTCCAACTCGTGCATACAAGATTGATACACTGTAGTATAACCTGCAGCGCTGACCTTTTGCATCAAGTCATCTAAATACCGATAGATTGCAACAGATTCTGGGTGAGATTTATCATTGGAACAAAATAGGACTACTTTCTGATCAATTTCTATGATGCTATACCCAATTTGCTTCTTTAGCCCTTTTGTCATCATCGTTTCTCTGATCATTTCAACCCGATCCATATGCCCAGCTGATGCAAACATATTTGCGAGTAGGACATAATTCCCTCCATTCTCCGGTTCACTAATCAAAAGATACTCTGCCGCTTGAACTCCAATGACATAGTTTTTATGCATTCTACATGCTCCTAGCAGTGCAGTCCAAAGTGGTGGTGGTGCTGAAGTGTTGGGATAGAGGTCCATAATATACTGAAAAGCTTCATCAAGCAAGCCGGCTCTCCCTAGCATATCAACCATGCATACATGATGTTCCAACCCTGGCATGACACCAAAATTATTCATCTGAGTAAACACTTCTCTACCCTTTTGCACTAGACCAGCATGAGCACATGCTGATAAAACAGCAACGAAGGTCACGTCATTGGGAAATAAACCATGCCTTTGCATCAAATGGAATAGCTCCAGAGCCTCTCTACCATCTCCGTTCATTGCATAACCCGAGATCATTGTAGTCCAAGTCACAACATTCGGTTCCATCACCGTATCAAAAACTTCTCGAGCCTTAGTCACACACCCACACCGGCAATACATATTAACTAAAGCTGTAGCAACAGATTTATTCCAATAAGACCAATCCCTCTTCACATTCTCATGGACCCAACACCCCAACTCTAAAGCCCCACTTTGAGCACACGCCGAAAGCACACTCACAAGAGTCAAGAAGTCAAACATAACACCCGAACTTATCATCTCATAAAACAACCCAATAGCTTCTTCCGCAAACCCATTCTGCTCATACCCCGAAATCATCGCATTCCAAGCAACATTACTCTTTTCCGGCATTTCATCAAACACCTTCCTCGCCACCCTGCAATCTCCAATTTTCGCATAGTAACTCACCAATGCAGCTTGAACATAGACATCTAGCCCATACCCATGTACCAAACCATGGCAATGAACAATTCTTCCAACTCTCAAGTCCTCTCGTTGACCACACGCTTTGATCACAGAAGTCAACGTATAATTCGAAGGGGAGACATTATGCTTCAACATGTGGTTATAAAAGAATATAGTATACAAGGGATGGTAGGATTTAGATGAAGTTGTGATGAGGGAAGAGAAGAGGAAAGCATCAGGGGAGGGGGTCGAAAGGAGGAGTTTGCGGGCATAGACGATGGCTCCGGAGGCAATGGCGGAGGTGGCGAGGGTGGTGAGAAGGGGGAGGTTGGTGTGGCGATTGGTGGTGATGAGGTGTGCATGGACTTGTTGGAGCTGCCGGAGATGCGAACCGGCGAGGAGGAGGGCCCGGTAGGGTGAGTGGAGTGAGGGGGAGGTGGGTCGCTGGTGTGGTTGCTCCTCCTTACTCATGAAAGAATGAGGGTGATATGTTTTGGATTTGAGATTAAATGTTGGTTAAGTTAGTTATCCTGTAAACAAAAAACCCATTAATTTGGTGTCAATATAGTACTGTATTCTATTGGCTCCAATTTGTTCAATTTTTCTTCTTAAGTTTTAAAATCCATTTACTTATCCCGAACTGATTATTCTAAGAATTTGTGCTTTAAAAATTAATAGATTTTAAATTTTAATGAACAACAAAATATGAATTTAACATATATTAATAGACTTCTTGAAATCACATTTAATAAATAGTAACATATATTAAGACCTCTTTTAAAATAAATAAAATTAGTAAAGAATTCTCCCCAAGCTCCATCACCAATGTGGAACCTTTCATCTTCATAGCCAACTTCGAACTCTTCACTTCCACCTTTAATGTCGGACCATTCATCTCCACCTCAAAGGCTCAAACTCCACCCTCAACACGTTTCGTCAGACCCCCCCCCCCCCCCCCCCCCCAACACCTGATCAACTAGTTCCATCAACATGAGGAGGGCGAGCAAGGGGTAGGGGAGGGGTTGTCGGGGATGAAGGCCGGAGGTGGGGGGATTAATATATTTATTTTCTTTTACAAGAGTCCCAATATATTTTGTTTATTAAAATTAACTCAGAAGTCTATTATATGTTGAATTTATATTTTATCATTCATTAAAATTAAGATATGTTAAGTTTAAAGTGAAATATCCAAAATGACCTATTTAGTAGTTCGTAAACAAGCCGATCGATTTTAAAACTCCAACCTTAAACTCCTAGATTACATTAGCCAAGAGGATAGCAAAAAACTGTAATCATAGTTGAGCTGTGACCTTCTCCCATATTACCTGAGATAAAAATATAGAGGCATTCGACAACAAATGTGGGACAAATACGCCACATAAATAAGGAATTTGATGAAGAATAAAATTACCAGATTTGTTCCAAAAATATTAATATCGGTCCAAATCCTCCTTCTCTAGCAATCTTTACACTACATTATTCTTGGGTCATTTGCAAACAGAACTAACAATTGATTTTGTGTAGTGATTAGGGTTAGACATTTGATCGAAATTGTAGAGGTATATGTTAATATTTCTCTGCCTACACTTTTAGAAAAAACAATCAACTTGGAAGTTCAATTCATTTCGCACTGGAAACAAAAGTTATAACACTAAAGACGAATTAAATTTAAAAAATGTTGCTGCCCAGGATCGAACTGGAGACCTTTAGTGTGTAAGACTAACGTGATAACCACTACACCACAGCAACTTGATGCTATACATGGGATTTTGATTGTTAATAACTCATCTTCTCTGATCTCATCCTTTTTTTTTCTACTTATTGTTTTGTAAATTTTAGGTGTCTCATTTCAATTGTGAATAGTTATAATTAAAAGGTTTGTGATATTGGATGTTCACAGTATTACTACAATGGATTGTTTAGGTGTTTGTGAGTGTTTTGGTGTTGGTTGTCGGCTTTTGGTGAGAACTGTCATAGTCGTTGGACTTGGGTGTATCTGAGTTCGAATTTCTTTGTCATTTGGGGTTGAATTTTGAAGTTTGAGATGTGAACTGCCTTTATCGTTGGAATTTGTTTTAATGGATTCTATGATTGAGGAGATAATATAATCTCAAGGAAACAACGAAGCAAAAGAAGACGCTAATTCTAGGTATGTGTACTGCTCGTTCCGGTTTTGGACAAAAAAAGAACCGAACCGACCTAACTGGTTCTATGGCAGGCGGAACCGAAATTATTTCGGTTTATATAGATTACATGTCGGTTTCAGTTCTGGACCTCGTGTTTTAGACCAAATTTGAGCCCACTATTTGCCTTAAAAATTTTGGGTCTATTCGATCCTAACTAATATCATTATTATATTTCTACTCAAATCTAAATGTGTTAAACATTAACTGTGACTCACAATTAAGTTTCAAAAATATATCTACTCTATATAAGTTTAATGAGCTCATTTAAAACTAATTTTGAAATTCGTATATACATTGGTCACACGGTACCACTTTTTAAATATATATATATATTATTAGCTTAAAACATACTCCCTCCGTTTTTTTAACCTATTGTTTGGGTTAGACTTCTTTTATTTTTTTAAGATAGTGTTTACTATTTTCAATGTGTTTTTTTATTATACTTCCTATTTTATCCTTAAAAAAGTAGTATGCTTTATTGACTTCAACTAATAGCTTTATGGGGGAGCCAATACAATTAAATAGGGGTAGAAGAGTAATACTTTTATGTATTTAATAAAGTAGATTGTTGCCAAACAATAGGTTAAAAGAAAACAGAAGGAGTATATACTTATCTATTATTATATCATACGAATAATGAACAATGTTAAATCTTCTCGTTAATGATCCTTTACTAAGCTTAATTTTTTCTGCATAAAATTAGTCATTTGTTCGGGTTTTATTAGTTCTCCATAAGCCAAACTGCATCGATTCGGTTCCCTCAAAAGCCGAAACCAAAATCGATTATTTTTTGTTGGGTTCCAATTTTTCTCCTCACCCCTAGTTGTTGATGAACTTATTGCACATTAAACTTAGCTGTTACAAACAAGGATGAGGAGCAGAATGTTGAAACTGAAGAAAGGCGAGTTCTATCATAAATGGCAGTTACAAATAAAGAAGAAAGGTGTTTTGACTGATACCTGAACTTTTCATTTATCGTTGGCGTCTAAATGATTTTGTTTTGAACTGAAACCTAAACTTTTCTTGAATTTTTTCTTTCAAAAAGAATCATTAAATATGACTAACTTGACATGTATTAAAATGCTGAAAAAGGCTGAAAAATCAAAAAATAAAAGTTCAGCTGCCAAGGTCGAGGACCCATTTGCCAAAAAATATGCTACAATTTTGAATTTGGCAAAATGGCAGAAGTACCAAAATATATTCACCTATTTCTAACACCCAACCAAACATGATCTAACACAATTAAATAAACCGACCATCATCAAGATTTTGGCAACCGAAAAAGGCCATGTAATAATTCCCTTATCCCGTTGATCTTGAAAATGAACAAACTTCTTCTCCAAAACTTAAACACCATCCAGTTACTAAATCCTCAAATTTTCAATTCTTATAGCAATCCTTTATTTTTCAAAACTAATCATATTCTTTTCTTCAAATCCTCAAACCAAATTTCATCATATGCCCCAAAGATTCAAACTTTATGCAATTCCACCCCCTCTGATCCACCCCTTTATGGTGGTTGGGATGATTTCCAGCTCACCGTTGACTCTGCCTCATCTGGTGAGTCAACTCAGTTCAAGAAAATCCTAAACTCACTTGGAATTAATGATAAAAAATATGTATTTGTTTATTTATTAGGAGTTTTATGTGCTTTGGCGGTAACTAGGATAAGGGTATCTTCAGTTATTGCAGTTTCAGCTTCTGTTACTGTTTTTGGTTGTGGTTTGGTAATAGGGTATGTTAATGGTGGTCAGTTGAAATGGAATCGGGCCGATAAATGTGAGACTTTTAGGGGTGGCGTGGAGATTGTTGAGAAATTGAAATGCCTAGTGGATGTACTGAAAGGTGTTGATGCTAAAAGTGAGAGTCTGATAAGTGGTGTTAAAAGAAATATTGAAAATGATCGAGTTAGTTTGGATGATTTGAAAGGTGTGATCAGCAGTGGAGAAGCTATTAGTTTATTAGCATTAGATGCTAAAAGTATTGTTGAAGGTTTGTTGGAAAGTATGCTGATAGAGAATCAAGAAAGGGAGAAAATTGCGAGTAAGAAGTTGAATAAAAGAATGAAAGAGGGAGGTGAAAATGGATTTGGTTTGTCTCGATTTATTGCTGGATTGTTTTCTGATAAGTTTGTTGGTTTGAATCCTATCAGAAAGAAAGATTCTGGGAAAAGGGAGATGAAAGATGGTGCGGGAAATCTTGGTGCACTAGGTAATATGTTGTCACCTGTCGAAGAACAAATTGGGAGTATTCGTAGCAACGAGAAATCTGCTAATAAGAATTATATTTCTCAGGAGAAAGATTACGATGTGACTAGTAGAATGAATGCAGGTGATAAAATTGGGAATATGGGCATGGCAGAGACATATGGTGTTTCTGAAAGAATATTTGACAGGAAAAAGAATGCGTACAAAAACAAAAATGGTCAGTTCATGGATAAACAACAACCCTTAATGGACATGAATAATTCTAGTAGATATTCTTTAGAAACATTTGGCTCTATTGATAATGATGATAGTTCAATAGATTTTAGAGTCGCCGGTGCTAAGCAATCAAAAACTGATTTATATTATAAGCAAGATAGAATTCATAGGGATAGTGGGATAGATTATTTTAATTTGGATAGAACTAGAGAAGGTGAAACAGAAATAGAGAAGTCATCTTCCCGAAAGGACAGATCAAGGCAAGAAGATAAGGTCTCTCTTGATGATCAGGACTCCGCACATGAAAATAGTTACGGATCATCCCCTTCCATAGTCTCAGATGATCGAGAGTTCAGTGAGTACCTGGAACAAGCGAATCTACTGCTAAGAGAAGCAAAGCAAGTTCTAGTAAAAAACGGTAATGATGGGAGTGCAGAACACGTATTGTACAGGTCGGCGGGGATCCTTTCTAAGGCCATAGAACTGAGGCCAATGAGTTTACTAGCTGTGGGGCAGTTGGGGAACACATATCTTCTTCATGGAGAACTAAAGTTGAGAATCAGCCGCGAGTTGAGAGCCATCCTAGCAGGAAAGGACTCTTTCTCTATGGATATGTGGGTTTTAAATAATCTTGATGACAAACTAGACAGGAATGACAAGCTCATGTCTGCTCTTGTAAATACCTGTGAGGAGTGTGAAGATCTACTCATTAAGGCTGGAAGAAATTACAGGTTGGCCTTGTCAATTGATGGGAATGATATGAGAGCTCTGTATAATTGGGGGCTGGCCCTTTCTTTTAGAGGACAATTGATTGCGGATATTGGACCTGTAAGAAATTCTCTATTATTGCTTTTTGTAGTACAGGTAATCACATCGGCATATGCATGCATTAGTTTACATTTTGTATATCTTTCAGGGTGCTGCTCGTGATGCTGACAGAGTCTTCCTGGCAGCCATTGATAAATTTGATGCAATGCTATCCAAAAGCAATGTATATGCGCCTGAAGGTATGATAAACTGCCACGTGTTAAATCTAATTTAGGATCTCGATGATTTCTATCATTCCTTGATTACGCCTGCTCCAGTTCGTTGTGGCCTCCCTTTTGATCATAGTCTAGGTTCAGTATAGATATGGATTGTGGGCTGTTTGAATACCTCTTGCTATATTAGAATTGACATGCTAGACAGAACACCCTAAAAAGAATGTCAAAGTCTTAGCTCCAAATTCATCAATCTTGTTTGTATATATAAGTGATCTAGGCTTTGTGAAACCATCCATTTATGCCAATCGATTGTGCACGGAGTCATTGCAAATGTACTACCAATGCATAGTCCAAATCTAATCGTCGGGAATTTTTCCTCTATAAGTGGTTTGTTAACTGTTATCACAATTTGCTAAAAATTGGGGATATTTTGTAATGTGCAAATTGTAAGTCTTCAACATCGTAATTTTATCTGGAACTAGATGGAATATGGATACTGTCATTGACTAGTTTTCTGGTGGAGTGCAGCTCTTTTCAGATGGGGCAGAGCCTTACAACAAAGGTCACGCTTGAGGCCAAGGAATAGCAAAGAAAAGCTGAAGTTCCTACAGCAGGCTCGAAGGTTATATGAAGACGCACTAGACATGAATTCCAACGATTTCCAAGTTCAAGAGGCCCTATCAACGTGTATTTCCGAGTTGAACTTTTGGTACAAATAGTTTTCCCACCCTACAAAAGCCAACAGAGTGTCCAACAAGATGAGACATTGTTCCTCTCTCTTATGCCTTACTAGTAAGTTTCTGGTTGCATATTAGTCTACATCCTTCTAAGACGAAGGTGACACAATAATTTAGGAAGATCAAAAGCAAATGCTGGTTTCTGGTTGCATATTAGTCTACATCCTTCTAAGACGAAGGTGACACAATAATTTAGGAAGTTCAAAAGCAAATGCTGGAGGCTTCTTCATACTCCATATTGATTGGATCAGAATGTGAATTCTTTGTAACTACAGAAGCAACTATACAAATACATGATATTTCAACATTTTTAAACTACTACAAATAGTAAAATATGGGATACTGAGCTGCTGATTTTAGTATTGTCCCAGACTGTCTTCAGATGAGCCACTTGAAGTAGAGATTGGGGATAAATCAGAAGACAATGAAGATAGCTCATCAGCTTCTCCGGGATAAATCAAAATATTACTCCTTCATCCCTAAATGATTGCTACATTTTGACTTTTGTGGTCAACAAAATATAATTTAAAACGTTATAAAAAGTTGCTATTTCAAAAATATATATTGAGACAAACCTAACAAGATCCTATAAGACTATATTATTTCTTATCGTTTAATGAGAATTCAAGATCATATTTTGTAAAGTTTAACCAACAAAAGTTAAAACGTATCAATCATCTAGTGATGGAGGGAGTATTTCATATATTGAACTTTATCTTTTTCTAATGTACCTTTTAGGTTTTTCTTATTTTAATACCTACATTCCAATTACATGTAAGTAATAAAGAAATTAAAATTCAATAATGTTTTTGTGCCAAAGTAATGAATTAGATAAACTATGAATAATGTCTATTATAATTATTGTAAAATACAATTACATATTTTCATTAGGACCTAGTTAATGTTAATTCAATGATGATTGATAGGTGCTACTTACACATACAACTAATACCTTTGAAAACATAGTATATACTTCATCATGTACCAAAATAAAATCACGTGAAGATCACAGTTTAAATAATACGCGACAAACAAAGGCTAAGCTCATTACATATGTACTCGATAATACTCCATAAAGGTTCAGCTCACTAAATTTTCCTTCTATAACTTTTCAATGCTCTTAATATTGTACAGAGTATACATATAAATGAATGATTTCACCCACTCTTCCATTGTTGATCGGAGGTCATATACTCGATATAAACACAAACAGCTCTATCACTTCTATGTTGCATGTGCTTGCACGAACAAAGAATGGACATAGTCACATAGACTAAGATCTGAATGACGCTAGGAAGCAACATGGTTATTTAGCAATCTCACCATTTTATTCACTCTGAGTCAACAAAGATCTGCAATTCAACAAGAATCATGTTACCATTTGGCATACAATTTTATATCTTATGGAACCTCCATTTGCTTCAATACGTACCCTCATCGTCTAAACAAACAAGTTGCATCTATTCCCATGGTAAGGATAAATTGCACAGGAGTGTAAAGGATATATGTTAATAAGGGGCAAGGGACAATAGCCGTACACTAACCTCTATTTCAAGCAACGAATCATATGTTTTCTTTTCCTGTGTGTCAAATAGTGTAATGCCAGTAATTTTCTGAACTCCCTGTTTGGTAGCAATCAAGTTCTGTACACAAAAGGAGCACTGACAGTGTTACCATGAACATAAAAAAAAACACGAAGTGGTTTACACTAATGTCTGCTACACAGTTTGAACCGACGACACAGCATATGCTATTTTTCTTTCATGCAATTCAGATTTTAGTGATTTAGAAAAGCAAAGTTAGTCTCATGGTTGCCGATAACAAACATGAAGGCAATAAGGTGAGCCTATATGGAACCCGTCAATAGAATCTGGCAATGAGCAGCACAAAGTTTGGAATATGAGTAATTTAAACGAATATCGACAAAATAAATGCCTTACAGGCATAAAATACTGAACATCAGGCAAAACGAAGTGGAAGTAACTAGGGGTCAGTCCTTATTTAGCCCACCCTGATTTTTCACAAATTTGATATGATCCCTATAGATATAACAAGATATAATGTTTTTCAAAACTTATTTGGCCTCTTGAATTAGAATTTTCTTATCTGACCACCCAATTGTTTTTGTCTAATTGGCTTTTCTGCAATTGTTTGGATGTCTTACAGAGTAAAAAATGTTATATTCTCTGGCTCTTGGATATAATAAAATATGTCAAAGTGGCTCATGACACTACATATGCTTCTTATATTTTGTGTAGTAAACAGTGGCTACGCATTATCCGTCCCCCCCCCACCCCACACACCACCCCACCCCACTAAGGTGAGAGCCTCTTCAGATGTAATGTTGATGTTGGATGGACATGATGTGGCTCTCCCTACAATTAAGTCCTGGGTCCGCCCCTGACTAACTAAGCTAAGAAATTATTGCAGAATGCAAATGTATAGTTGGTAGTCTTACCAGGTGGAAGTCTAATGAGGCAAATGCATCCAACTGCGCCAGAGACTGTAAGAAAAGAATATACTTCAGTGCACACGGAGTTACAATCAAAGCTTGCATTAGTAAACATGCAAAGTTATGCAAATTTATCATTTACAAATGAACCAAATGTTTGTCGCATTCACAAGATAGCGGAGCAACACTGACAAGCATGATCTAACTGGAAGGGGCAGATATGAAATAGAAAGGCGTGTTCTCAGTGCAGCTGCAGAAACACCTAACACGCGACTAAGATGCAGGCAGCATGATATAGTAGCAAAGAACAGAGGTGACAAAACTGAAAACCAATATATGTGACGTCAGATTCAGATATCAGGACAGCCACAAGATAATTATTGTTAATTTGGAGGAATATGTTATGTGCCCATGCAATGAATCAATATCACCAAACAGTACTAAATCTATTGAAAGGAGAAAGAATTCAGTGACTTGGTGAAAATACATGTGCACTTTAAAAGATACTAATCAAACCAATCATAAATGGTTACCTACTTACCATCGTTTGAATACCATTGACCATTACAACCTTCTCATCTAGTGAATCACCCTGAGACAGCCAAATTTCAAATGGACCCAGGATCCTATCTGTCAGGTTTGTGAGTTCCAAATGCACCTATACAGTCATGAAGATGATCAGCGACAACGAAAGCCCAGAAGAAATTACAAATCCCACTGGGAGATCCGAATTTAAAAATAACGAACAGCCCCATTAACTTAAATGCTTTCTTCCAAACATCCCCATCTGAATAAAAAAACTGTGAATTGTAAATTGTATCAATTTGCCTCAAAAGGTATATAAGGAAAATATGTAAACACCACACAAACATGCAATTTGTATTCGTTAAGTATAATATACTCACTATAAAAGGTTTCTCCAGCAAAATTCTAGATGGTACATCCGCTGCATGCAACTCAACGTCTTTGCGTAAGATTGGCTGCAAACAATAGAAGAAAGTTGGTGTCAAAATAGGAACAAATAACCTTCGTATTAAGCCAACAATACAATGCATTATGTCACTGGGATTGCAATATCGGGCTCACATATCAAGAGACACAAAACATGCTGATTCTTTAATAATATTATTGAAGGTATGTATTAACTCTGATATAATTTTTAAACCTACATTAACAAGTATTATGATGTAAATTTTAAGTTTCTTTAGTCATCGGAAGTGGATGACACATTGGGTATGAACCTTTTGGAAACTTGCCAGACTGAGGTACCACTAAACAACAGAAGGAGAACAAGCACACATCACTTCCACAAAGACCTCTTTTATGACAAACTTGTACCTTACTCTTGATAACAAGAAAATGAATCGTCAATCCTACAAGTATTATCATGAAGCTTAGTAGAGAAGTACTACATGCTTCAGTAACTAAGAGAAAGTGGTATGACAAAAGAGTTCAAAAATAAAGACCGATGAAACCACAGAACTGGAAAGCTTGGCTTACATTGCCAAGGATTTGCTGTGTCTGCAGTCGACCAGGTTCTCCCAAATTTGTACGCCAAGTTATCTGAAGTTTACCAAGAACATTACTGCCTTCTACTTTTGACTGTGGTGGACCTTGTGATGAAAATTTTAACTGATATAGATAGTTGTAAATCCCTCCTCCTGATCTGATAAGGACAGGTGCCTTAAAGGCTTCTCTGCCACAATAGATTACAGTTCTCCATTGAGAAAAACAGAGGTGATAAAACAAATTTGACCTTGGGTGAGATATCAGTAACATATGAATGCTCATAACGATCTTCCAATCACCTTAGAAGATTGTTCCCAAGGTGTTGATCATCAGGTTTAAGTATTGTAGCAGTCCAATGTTGGGCAGGCTCAAACTCTACTTGATCCATAAAAAGATTGGATTTTGTATGGTTTTCTATGCAAGCCTCAAGCAACGTAATTTCCTGGAACAAACGATATTTAAATACTAAATGTAAAACCACTAAAATGAAACCAAATCTGACTCTAAAACATGGCCTTGAAATCTTTCATCCTGTGGTGAATGAGTTAATTGTATACATGATATGTTCCAGATGAGATATAATCATCTTACGTGCACTTTATAAATTTCCAAACCAGGTTTAACCCACCTTAATAACCCGAACCTGCAGAAATTTTATGCAAAAAGAAAAATTAAATTTCATGAAGCAAAAGGCAATACCTGAAAAGGAGAGGAATCAAAGATAAATATAAAGAACATATACCTTGGTTCTAACAGAAAGGGGATTTGCAACCATAAATTTGAAATACTGGGGTAGGTATTTACGCTCCACATCAGGATCACTATAGAGAGCAGTGCACACCAACCTGTGCATCCAGAAGAGCATGTTAATGTGCAAGTTAAAAAAAAGAATTAGAGCATTGGTTTCACCAGAGTATCAACATAGAGGAAAACCTACGTGTGTGCGCCAAGTTCTTTCACGTCATGTTCTACAATAAAATCGTAACGCCCACCAGCACGTATTGATTCAACAGGTGATTTCGATGTATCTAAAAGCAGAATTCTCTGCCTTTCAGTTTGGATTTCAGCCTGTAGAGGACTACATATCAATTTCACATCCACAGCTTAGACCTCATTGTCAAAGAGTTACATGGTATTATGGCTGGCGTTTGTCACTATTCTCATACAAGCGAGTCATTTACTAACAAGATAGATGAATGAGGACGTCGATTCCATTGAGTATGTGGACAGATTCAAAATCACAAAAAAGAGAAGGTAAAACAGGCATAAAGCAACTCAATTATCAGAATAAAGTTAGTGAAAAGGCACAATAAGAACTTCCGTACACTAAGAGGGTAAAGCATGCATGTAAAAACCTAGTAACAAACTGGTCCAATAACCATTTCCTAAGATTTAACCTCAACATGCGCCACTTTAATCTTAAGAGGTTTCCACCTACGAAGAGTAAGGGGTTCAGATAGTATGCAACCTTACCCTTGTCATAATAGGGAGGTTGTTGCTGAATGGACCCAAGAGTGAAGTGCAAACACTATCTACTCCTTAACAATAGATAAGTGTAGGTAGTTTAATGAGTCATTTTGATTTACTCCATTATATCCAAGTGTCGGAGAGTACGAATTTGTAGGCCATGTAAATTTGTTTCCTAACAAAACCATTTCCTAATAATGAGTTGTGAAGTGCTGTTCTTATAGAACTGAATGCATAAGAAGTCATATGTGACATATTACAAAGCATCCATAGAATCTAGACCACGCAGACAACTGGAGAAGTAATACTATTCAACCAACAACCAGAGGTACTTGTTTCATGAAGTTCCATAAATTTTCATTAATTAACATGGGCAAGCCAATCAGTTCCTCAAATTGTTCTTAACAAAATAAGAAAGTATGCAAGATAATTATTCATCCACTGGTAGAATTCTTCCAATAAGATGACTGCAACTTGAATTATTATTGTCCATTAAGTGATATTATGAACAAAATGAAATAGCATCATCACAGAAGCAATACATCACCTCCCACTCCAAATCAATCCAACCATCTTAGCTTAAGAAGCCGTCAACGAACTAAAAAATTAAGACTTCAACATCCAGTATGTAACATTTTGATAATGTACTAGCTACATCGCCATACGGAACCAACACTGCCCAACAAACTGAAATGAGATTAGGAAATAATAATTACCTTGATTATTACATCCCTAACTTCAAAATTAGAACTGTTGTTAATACTTATATAACTGCAGAACGTCTCCCCCAAATATATCGCCCTGCAAATAGTAAGAGAAGCAGTACAAGCATTTAATCAACAAAACCCATGATCATCGACAGCAACATTATCCGCATTTATACTCACACACCCCAGAACAAATATAGAGCGTGCATCCTTTAATTTTGATAGTTGAGCTCAAATATGTATATCCAATCGTATTTGGTAAACAATATGGCATTAGTCACATTTACACTGACACTTAGCTACAACATTATTCACCTTTACACTGACACTTAGCTACAATATTATTCAGATTGTCAAGTATTTTTTACTCCCTATAACATATATCATCATTCGAATCAAATCAAAGATGCACCGGTTAACCAAAGCCTCAAATTTGGCAATTTTAACCACTAAAGCCCAAATGTTATTACTTTCAACAGCTAAAAATCAAAATGGACAACCATTTGGGGACAAAAACAGTATATAAATACAAAATTAACACCTCAAATGCAATCAATATTAACAAGTTTGTTAACATAATCACTTTGATTCAAATCAAAGTCACATGTCTCAATTAAAACCCCGAATTTCTCAATTTTGACAGCAATAAAAATTTAGAATGATTTTGGGAGAAAATATAATGAATAAAGAAATACCCGAAGGATTGGGGGAGAACGAGGAGGCCATTGAGGCCGAGGGAGTCGGAGGGGTGGGAGAGCTGGAAGCGGGAGCGGAAGGTGAGATCGGAAGATGGAGATGAGTGGGAGTGGAGATTAGCGGCGGCGAGAGGGTCGTGGAAGAGGTCTTCGCCGAAGAGGAGATCGGAGGGGTCGAAGAGGAGAGGGGTATCAACGTGGAGAGATGGTCTGCAGAGACGCATCACTCTGAATGCGAGTGAGTGAGCTGATCCACTGCTGCTGCTCATTTTTTCTATCTGCTTCTTCTTCTCCAATTTTCTTAACGTTCTTTTGCTTCTAATTTTCAACTGTTCTGCTTCGTTAAATGTACTCTCATCTCTCAAATACTCAACTTCTTCATGTAGAATTTCGATTATTTTTATTATTTCAAATAATCTTTATAACTTTATTTATTATCACCTTCAATTGAAAAATTAACAAAAATTGGTTGATTTTTGCTTTTTAAAGCTAAAATATTTTAATTCTTAATGATAAAATTATTAATAGTCAAATATTTGTCACAAAATATATAAATGATATTCATTTTGAATTAAATATAGTAGTATATACATATAACAACATAATTGGATAGGATATGATATTTAAAAAATAGTCAAATGATAGAAATATAGCATAGGATCAGGACTCGTTCATGTATATATTGATTACACTATACTATAAGATAAACGAATTACTTGAATCGTCTTATAAACGAATTACTTGAATCGTCGAATGGAGACATGAATTCACTATCCTAGCTTTTCATGCTAAATCAGTATATCTATTGATTATGTGAATTGAGTGAATTTCAAAGTGAGATATAGTCGTGTTAAAAGTGTGTAACTATTAAAGTATTTATGTGGCAATCTTTCAAGTTTGACATTCGATACCATTATTAGCCTAAAGTAAGCATACTCATAAATATTGACATACTCTTCAATTGGTATATGTATCTACTCCCCACTCAATCACATTTATCCCACTCACCTAAATTTTGAAAAGGCTCAAAGCTCAATACTCAATACTCAAAAGCATCAAAACCAGCTTTCTATAAAAGTAGCACCATAAATATTCATCACCCTCTCCCAAGTGTTTCAAACTCAAAAACCCCAAACAGAACTTTCCATCATTTTTCTCCCAATTTTGCCGCCACCAAATCAACGAAGCCCTCTCTGTTATAGATGAAACGTTTTCAACTTCATATTCATCTTCTTCAACTATGAAACCACAACAAACCAAATCTAATCCCAAAAACACCCATGGAAAATATACAATTTTACACAAAAAGGACTAAATTCTCTCTAAAACTTTACCATCTAAGGAGGACAAAAAGGTATGTCTATGCTCTTTTCACCATTTTCTTGCTTCTCTTCTTAGCTAACAACAGTGCAACTTTGTTTTGTGCTCATTTCGCCTTTATACCTACCTCTAAGCTTGAGGGGCATAATATTTTGCAAGGAAATGTTCATGGAAAATCAAGAAATGGTTTTTCGTTACCTTCGTCTGCAAATCTTGTAGCTTCTGTTATGTATGCAGTAAAAGTGGACAATTTGGTTGCAAAACCAGATACCCAATTGGCAATTTCGCGAAAAAATCGAAGCTTTTTGGTATTTACAAACACTTCAGCGGAGTATAATAGCAAGAGAGGGGAAAAGGTTGAGCCTTTAGTCAATATAAAGAGCTCAAAGGTTGTAGTAAACCAATTTTCTGCAAAAATGAGAGGGTTTTTTCAACTGAATTTTTGTAAGAAGAGGTTTTTCATGACGTGGATATCTTCATTGGAGGATTTTAGTCAAAGGGAGATATTTGCTATTGAAAGCTTGTTTAAATCACACCCAAATGGGTGTTTGGTTATAGTTTCTGATGCAATGGACTCAGTTGAAGGTATGGTCTTTTTTAGGCCTTTTCTTGACAAGGGGTTTAAGGTAATGGCGATTTCTCCTGATTACAGTTATTTGTTTAAGAATACTCCTGCAGAAGCTTTTGTTGAAAATTTAATGAACGGAAAAATAAGTCGTGGGGAGATTTCGTTTGGCCAAAACTTGTCAAATTTGGTTAGGCTTGGGTTGTTGTATAGATTTGGTGGGATTTATTTGGATACTGATGTTATAGTATTGAAGCGTTTTGCTAAGCTTCGGAATGCAATTGGAGCCCAGAGTGTTGATTCAGATACAAAAAACTGGACCAGGTTGAATAATGCTGTGATGATTTTTGATAAAGGACATCCATTAGTTTACAAGTTCATTCAGGAATTTGCTCTCACATTTGATGGGAACAAATGGGGACACAATGGACCTTACTTGGTATCGAGGGTTGTTGCTCGGGTGCAAGAAAGACCTGCATACAAATTCACAGTGCTTCCCCCACCGGCATTTTATCCGGTTGATTGGAGTAGGATTGGCAATCTCTTTAGCGTTGCTGGAGGGGACGAGGCTCGGTCTAAATGGTTACTAGCTAAGCTGGAGCAGATACAGACTCGGAGCTTTGCGATTCATCTTTGGAACAAGCAAAGTAGGAAACTCGAAGCCGAAGAAGGAAGCATTATCAGACACATAATGTCAGATTATTGTATCCTCTGCAATTCTTCTGTTGCTGGATAAGATAAGAAGAGAAAATACATCACCTTGATGTATTCATACAATGTTCATATCTCATGAATTTGGTTGTGGTCAAACTGTCAGCTTGACATAATTCTTGAAGACAAGTAGAGGATGTAAGAAATGTTCTATAATTGTTGAGTTTTCTTGATCATTTCTTATACTATGTTTATCCTCAACAATATGAATTTCCTGGTTGAAGAAAAGTGATTGCATAGGAATCGTTTCATGTGAAGATAATGCTAGTATCTAATGAGGTACTCAACAATCAACCCACAGATTCTTGTGATTCAACCATCAGCGGGCACACATATGTTACTTGGGTAATCAAAACTTGAACTTTTCCATCAAAAAATTGCAAAGATTTTAGAGGCAAATAAAATATTTTGTGTGAAATCATACTCCTTCAGTCCTTTGCATAATTAGGATTCATAACTTATTTGGGAATATATTTTTGATTTAATTCAACCAAAGAAACAGAAGTGTTTTTTAGTGTTTGGACTGTGACAAGCCAAATTGGAAGTAATAATCTTATCCAGATATAACTTCATATTTAATATATCAAACTACTTGACAAAGACATGTATATTGTTAGTTAAAGTAATATAAATTTGATTTTTTGAAAATATTTGAAATAACTTGTAATTAAATCTTTCCCTTTTCATGCCTCCCTTGGCTCTGCATTGAAAGCTCGATAATTAAGATAATTTGAATTGACTATACTCGACTTATATATTTGCCAAGTTTATATTCGTATGTTGTTTCATTTTATAGTCTCCTTTATTAGTTACATGCATTATGCATGGTACTATATTTTTAGGTCCCTTATGATTTTGACACTAAATAACGACTATACTCGTAAATCGTAATATTATTCTTATTAGTGAAGAGACTTGTATCGTAGCTCCTACATATTGATGGATCGAGATCTTAACATTTAATATTAATAGATTAAGATCTTGAGGTAAGTTTATAAATTCCTAAATTACTTTATAGTATTATCAATTAGTTCTAATGTGTTGTTTTTAAGATGTGTAAGGCCTTAGTGGTGAACCATCCCTTTCTGGATGGTAAGGTTTGTTCGTGATTGCATGTGAATGAGGATTGAGGAGGATGTACATATGCTAATAGGTCCATGTGGTTCCATTTCACATTAATTGAGCAAAGAGGGCTTAATAATACCTAACACCTTTAACTTGTATCTTAATTTAACTTATATCCTAATATATCAGTCACAAGATTAAGACATAGAGAAGGTTAAATTTGGCACAACTCAAATAATTAGTTCGATTTGTTTGGATGAGTTGGATTTTTAATAGGACAGCCCATAATATAAGATTGGATCATGGGCATCTCAAATTCTTAATTATATCCAAAATTCCAAATGTAGCAACTAGCAACTAGCAACTAGCAAGTATCAACTAGTGTTGCGAACGATCCAAATTTGAACGAGTACTGGAATTCCATCAAGTTTGAACTTTATTGAGTTAGGTAATAATTACTTGGTACTATTGAGCCGGGTGATAAAATGTTTTCCTAATATTGTTCAAACATAGTTTCAAAATTATAAAATTAAAAAACGTTTCGGAAACATTATAGAACGTAACATTTAAGAAATGATGTAAAAAATAAGATGAGTTATACTCGCTCCGTTATCTTTTATTTGTCTTTGTAGTCTTAATTTTTTGTTTCTAAAATACTTGTCTTTCGAGCAACTAATTGTAAACATAACCATTATATATATAAGTATGAAATAAACTAAAAATAATGTTATATAAAATCTTGAAACAAGATGTTAACAAATGATTAAAATTTTGTATAGAATATTTACGTAATTTAATAATATTTATAAAAATTTAAAAATTAAATCTAAAAAATGAATAAACAATTGTAATTATCTAACATGTTAAAAGTGTAATCTATATGTTATATATATATATATAGCTTGCCAAAAAGTTATAAAGTAATTACATTAAATCAATATATAAACTTATTTTTTATTTCAATATCATGAGAAAATTAGTGAATTTTCTTTAATTAGTATGTTTCTAAGAAAAATTGAAAATTTAAACTTACAAAAAAAAATAATTTCTAAATGTTTGCATAATTTCAAAAATAAAAACATTAATTTCAAAAAATTAATTTCGAAGCCTCCATTCTGGAACATGTACATGCTCTATATGTGTGAAGGAGAGTGGACATGTGTGTTTGATAATAAACCACTCCCTCAAACAATGATAATGCATCGACTCAAAAGCAGCAGCATCTTCTTCTTGATTTTCTTCAAACCTTTGAAAGTTGAACTCATGACCTCCACATTTTAAAAAAGTTCCTAACCAATTAAGTTGCACTTTTACTTAGTTTAGTTATACTTTTTATTTTTTATATCAAAAAATTCTCAAAAACAATATATGATATATAACGATACCGAAAGACCTAGAGGGTCCGGTGCCCCCTGCCCCCTAGGTCCGCCCCTGTCAATCACATACTCCCTCTGTCCCTAAATGATTGTCACATTTTGACTTTTCATGGTCAACAAAACAAGAAATTGAAACGTAAATATCTCTCATGCTACATGTGAAAAATTATAAAAATTTGATATTTCAAAAATATATATTGAGACGAATCTAACAAGATCCCACAAGACTATATTATTTCTTATCGTTTGATGAGAATTTATGATCAAATTTTATAATGTTTGACCATCAAAAGTCAAAATGTGACAATCTTTTAGGGACGAAGGGAGTATATTTTAAAATGTTTAGTCCATCACCCCGTCTATCAATATGTCAATAAGTACATGTAGCTATGTAGATTCGATATATACTTATTGAGTTATTTTCCCATTGATTTATAAAAAAACCATAAATTCTTAACATGATTCAAGTACATGTAGTCATCTAGGTTCTATATCGTTTTCCTTATAACTTATATAATAATGTTTTCATATATTATTTATGACTTCAAGTATTTATAAAAACAAATACTAACAATGTTGAACATCATGTGTTATATTGACATTATGAATATTAGCATAAGACATTTAGATATTGACGTATGTATAATATATTTTTCTTTTATTAAGAAAAATCACACTTCTAAAGTAAAATATTTTAAGTGAATTAAAAAAATTAGCAAATACTCTTCAAATCACCAATTCATATATAAATTAATTGGTTTAACATGGTATAAGGTTCGGTGTTTAGATTAATATCGAATGTTCACTCGTATATGGCTCATACTACACCTAAAGCCTACAAGCGGGTCATATTAATGAATTGTCACATTGATAAAACAACATAATTCAATCGAGTAAATAAGTTCATGATGTTCTCTTTTTACTAAGTAGTAGTTATTCGATTTTAGGTAATGTGAAATATATTCTCAACCATTCTCACTAGAAATCTTTTGACAACTTGGGTGCAACTTATATATTATTAGACCGACATTTTGCCCTATCAGCCTGATGTAACACAAGTGCAATGCAGCATAGTTGTTTGTTGGCATCCATCTTATCTACTTTGCAATGAGTCACCAACAACTTATAGCTAAAGGGAGACACACGGCTCAAGTATACACGATATGCGTTCGTCAATGATATGAGTCAAGTACTTAATTAATGAACTCAGTATACTTCTGACAATCTAGAGGTGATTTTTATTATATGGTGATTAAGAAATATACTGTATGTGTTATTTAACATTTTTAAAATACAAAATTCATCTATGAACTTTACCACCAATTAAAGAGAATGATACTAAACCAGTAAACCATTGGCTAGTAGAACATGGTCAGGCAGTGATGCTCGAAACTACTTATTCTTCAACTTTGACTTGATTACGTAATATTATTAGACTAATGTAATCAAGCTTATGCCACTAATTAAACAATTATCCACTCAATTAGACAATTAAACAATCAGTTTCATGCATGAGGTTCAGCCTCACAGTCAATCATCTTGGAATATTTCTCAATAGATTTTATTCAATAACATAATTGATAGTTGAATTATTTGATTAACAATTCTCTAGGACGTACTTCATCCGCCCCCACAAACATTAACATACGACCGCCCAAGCAAGCCTCCCAAGTTGTACTCCTTTGTCTGTATTAGCTTAGTTATTAGGCGTTCTTTCAACTTGATTGAATTCAGTATTAGCCTCCAAAATACGTCAATCGGATAAATTACAATAGACATTAATTAAGGTGTAGGTAGACAAAATCAAGCTCATGATCTTATATCATGAACTCGTCTACTTCACCAACTTCATCACCGGTGCTTATTCTTGACCCCTGGTTCCATTGAAGGAGGAGATAACACATAAAGACAAATTAGAGGTGGAAATAATCTTGAGCAAAATGAAGCCGTGCATGAATGTATTGTTTACATCAAGCCTACATAGAACGCACTATCAACGATCGATCAATAATACTCAATACTCAACTTCTTCCCACCGTCAACTTTGAGGTGAAACAAATCCATCAAAGTACTATTCTAAGGAGAGGTTAAATCATAGAAAATACTTTGTATGGTCGTCAGCTATTGTCTTAAACTTTATTTCTCGTTGATTCTTAACATGATATTAGATTGAACCAATAATTAATCACTCGATTAACGTTCCACGTACATCGAGTATATACTTGTGAATTATGACCAAGAACTTGCTCTTGTCAATTGAATTTTAGGTGGAAATTCATGTATTAGTAATAGAGACCAACATTTATTCATTATTTTCATCTCTAACTCTAATTTTTTCTATAAAATGTGACGATGTGTGTTGTAAGAGGGCAATCAGATCGACATAATTTTTCATGAGTGATAAATAAAATCAAGAAAGTTTACATCCCACATGTATAATTAATCAATTAAACATTCTTGGACCATAGAATTAGATTACCAAATCCAGTCATATAGTAATATATTCTCTATCTTATTAGTTCATACATCATTCCTCAGCTTGCTCCCTTTCCTATACCTTCTTAAATCCAACAAATTTTGTCCATTCATTTTCTTGGATCAAGATCAACAGGCTAAATATCTTCATACACCAATATTTTTTTCTCCAAAGATTGTTATACTACTGGTTTGATGATGGAGTCTACACTTTCAACTGAAACTCAGAACAAAGCAGAGCATTTAGAGTGTCCAAGATGCAGATCAACAAACACAAAGTTCTGTTATTACAACAACTACAACAAATCTCAACCAAGGTATTTTTGTAAAGGTTGCAAAAGGCACTGGACTAAAGGGGGCCTTATCCGCAATGTCCCTCTTGGTAATATTCGGAAAAACAAGCGAACGAAGAAGCTGTCAAATTCTGCAGTTTTTACTAATAGTTCTTGTATCATCACTCAGGACAGTGCTGTTAAGGATCAAACTGGAGCGGTTTCTGATGCACTTTTGGACAACATTCCGAATACCAGTGATGATAAAAATGGAGTCGTTTCTAGTGAAACTCCGTTGAAATCTGCTGATCATAGTTCCCAATTGTGTTACTCGGATACCAGTGCATTAGATATCAAGAACTCGGCGATTCTGGAACCGAGTGATCAATGTTCAGATACTTACGGCCACATTTTATCTCAACCATGGGAAAATCCAACTACGAGCACTTTTATGGATACGTCAAATCTCTGCTGGGATTGGAACGAAATCAATTTGTTGGTTTCAGCTGATCTTGATATCCCACTGGATGAGACAGAGATCACCTTCTAATACTGAAGAAGTTCGAGATATTTGTATTTCATTAAGTAATTCTGCTAGACGTTTGATGAATCATTGCTGCTTTTTGAAGGTGATGCAGTCGAATATAGGCTTGTTTGATTGTTTGCAGATCTTAGTAACTTATATATGATTAAACAAACCAATAGAGCCAATACTCACATTTCTTGGCAGTTACTCTGTATAATTATTCATCACTCATTTTAAGCTGTCTTTTTTGTATCAGCTTTGTGTTACTATATACTATGTTCATTCTGCTATACCTCTTTATGTCTCGTAATTCGAGAACAAGAAACTTTTCTTCTTGTTTTTCATCACAAAATTCGTCCCTCTTGGTTTCAAGGACTCGAACCTAAAACCTCGTCGTTGTTGCAAATAATATAGTGACCACTTTTGGCTAACTGGATATGATGAATATGGATATATTATATACACCATTAAAATCAAAATTACTGGATCCCAGATTACAGTATGAACACGTATTACCGTTACTAGGAAAACAAACAGCCACAAGTAACTACGACATATTGAAGAAGCCGACTAACCAAACCGAGGTTTTATCATAAGATTGAGCGCTACATTGCTGTGACTGAACAAGATGTTAGCGTGTTGAAGTATACATGACAACGTTGTCAGACCACTACTAGTGTCTAGCCACTTAGTTTGAGATGGATTATTAACTATGAGCCTCTTCATGATCTTCAATCAGTCATCTAAGTTAGCTGCTACAATAGTTTCCAATTCAATGACAAAGCTGCACAACAGTTACAGATATGGTTAGACGCCACAATTTTCTTCACCAATTAGTAGGTTCTCATGCCAATGCCAGCATCCCTATTCGTGGGGAGAGATTTATCATCAGCCTTTGAATAGCTGACGTAATATAGTTCAGATACTATGCCAGTGATAATGATAAAAGCAGCAGCAGTTCCAAAGACTCCCTTCCTCAAAGTCTCACAAGAGGGAGGATTCTGTGTCACAAGAGTACCATATTTGGTATGGTAAGCATTTCGGGCCGATCCAGCTACCAATAGTACTTCAGCAATAATGAATGTCACCCTGAAATGGTAGGAGATAACATAATTTCTATTAGCCTATAATCTATACTGGAAAATCATGCAAAATAATTTTGCCCCTAAACTCACGAGGAACATACCAACAGGTGATGAATAGGACAATCGCCCACGTCCTGGAACCACCAGGCCGCAGTGCTCTCCCACAGCATAAGCATCGACTAACTCCCATTACAAGGAGTTGACTAGCTAAAAGAAAGATCAGAGCCCCTATACCTAGCCCAGTTGCAATGTCTGAGTCATAGACACAATAGTTAGTGCTTGCATCTTTTGCATGCGTAGCCTGCATGAAATGGAAGTCACCCACAAAGTAAACTGGTTATAACAGGAGATTTACTAATCAAAGCTGTTCAGTCTGGTAACAACAATGAAGAAAATTGAATATTAAAAATGTAATAAATCTATGTCAGTCGAATTGAAAGGGTAAAACATGAAGTCAACGAGTAAAGTTATTTGGTACACACCTTAGAGGATCTTATATTTAAGACACAGCTATAGACACAGGGTCATAGGCATATACATTTGAGTGTGAACTTATCTTACAAGATTGAAAAAGATAAACGATGATCCATGTAATCCATATTCCAAAACACATATTTTGCACAAGAATGGCCCTTCGGGTTGGCAAAATTGACATCTCCCAAACACAGACCGAGTTATTTGTTTTTCTACACTCTAAGAACTTCCACAAATTTGAAAGCCCGGCTTTAATGAGTTGGTCCGAAGATTTGTTGATTTTAACTATGAGCCTCTCCACGATCTCAAAACTTCCACAAGACATAGACAACTTAAAAGATAGATACAGTGAATATCTTACCAGTTAGGCACTTAGGCTATGGCTTATTAGCTTTCATGCACATGTTCATGCAAAAAAACAAACATGAATATACTGAGTAGATATACATAAATTAATGGTTCCCCTAATTATACTATCTAATGAAAATATCAGAGTGTTGAACAAACTCTGGTAGAAAAACAGTGTTTCTCTAGGATAAGGATGTGAATGACTGAGAATACATGTGCATGCCATGAATAGTAGAGTTTCAATATCTTTGTGACTGCTAGAGATATCGAGCAATAGTTAAGATATGTTGACCTTATAACTCTATTAGTTATTTGAGTATATTCAATCAAAACAGTACTTGTGTTATGCATAATTGGATAGTCTAATCTAAACTCTAGAGTTAATGTAACATTTCAAAGGTGTCAATATTCTACAGTATAAATGTGAATAGAGTGGCATATTTAGATTGGCTGAGATTGATTTTTTGGACAGGTATCTCATCAACTAGAACTCGATCCGTACTATCCCTTTTTCTTTGGGTTAACTAATATTTTAACACAACCCCGATACATTCTTATATACCTAATGGTTTACGTTGAACTTACAGAGTTCACTGCCACCGACAAAACCGGAAAGAAACACAAAGAGACCAAAATGGCCAACGAGTAGGAGATCAAATTTTTTAGGCATACCGTCCTATCATCATCCATCAAATGGGCTTCAAGTACAGACAAGTTGTCAAAATGTCTTATAACTCAACAAATTCAAATATAATTACTAGTATACATGATGAGGGTATGAGTTTTGTAAATTATGCAATGAGGTGCATCAAATTGAAATATATGACGATCTTACATATTTTCAGAAAACTAGCCTAGTTTATCTATTTTTCTCAGTCTCAAAGTACCAAATTAACCCTATGATGTCAAAATATTTAGTCTACAAAGTCCTAGTACTATGTTATCCAAGCTTGACTAATAGAATAGGCAGGCCTTTTAGTCTTTTCGAGACTAAAGATACTATGTATTACGTGCACAAGGTGCCCTTTCTCCACAATTCTGGTTTTGTCCATGAGAACAAAAACCACGGTGACATCAAACAAAAGAGAAGGAATTCAATTACTTCGCCAAGAAGTAAAAAGTATCTAAACCAAGATTCACGGTTGTGACTAGACACATGTGCTAATTCAACTCCCTCGATTTCAATTTAACTGGGAGGTTTTCTAGTCAACCTACTTTTGAAGCTATAATTCATTCGTTTAACTTCGTGTTAATTAAATGGATAATACACACTACACAATTGTGTCTAATCATGTTTCAATTTAATACTCCGTAATAAACTATTTAACTAAATAATAGCCATTCCCAGATAAACTCCCTCCGCCCCCCTTCATCTCACAACCCCCCTCGGCCCTCACCCAAGGTTACTAAAGCAAGCATTAGTAAGAACAGTCAATACTCGAAGGCAATTAGGCTAGGAAGAAATAAACTAGGACCAACCAAATTCAATACACATAATCATATAAATCCCTCAACTAGTTGCTACACAGTTTTATAATCACCTATCGATTTCACAGCTGTTATATTCAGATACATGCACCATCAAAACTATTGTCCAAATTCATCTTTCTGGAACATAAATAGTCAAGCAACTCATAAGCATATTTTAATGAGTATTTATTCCATTAAAATTGAATTTTAATCAAAACCCATGAAGAAAATAAGCATATATAACTTACGATTCGTTCAAAATCACAAGAACAATACTAATATATGAATCATGAAAATTCTTACAGTAGACCTTCGCTGCTCAGCAGCAACAGCAAGTCCAAAAGCAATCAGATCAAACACGAACACAACCACCAATATTACAGTTGAAGCCATTGAATTATTCAGTTTTCTCTTCAAGATTATTTATTGAAAAGATAGTTATAGCCTTTTCTTGATTCTGAAGCAGAAACTGAAATTGGAGTCACCGAACAAAGAAAAGAACGTAAGGGTCCGTTTGGGAACTCGAATGAGATTTTTATACCTTTATGTCTCGTCCAGGTTTAATTCGATCGGGTACTGAACCCAAAAAATGTGACTTGTCTTTAGTTTAATTAAGTAAAATAATATGATAGGTTCAATAAGGTAATTATTGAATCAATAAATGTATTTATCTAACTAATTAGTAAATAATTTGTAATATGTTATGTCTATATTTTTGGACAAAAGGCTGTAACCATTACTCATTTTTATGGGTGCTCATCATTCAGTCTCACGGCTATAATGGTCTCATTCATTCACCCGTCTTTTAAATTTGACACTTTTATGGTTTTTAGCCGTTTGCCCCCTATACTAACATTTAATTTTCTATATAGTCCTTGAACTATTAGTTCCTTTCAGCTTGCCCCCTGACTACGTTTTTTTTCAACTTTAAAAGATAAAATGACTATTATACCTAATAATGATCTAAAGTATATAGAGCATATTTCATATAATTAAAATTAAACCCCACTTTTCTTCTTCAACACACCCCATCCCTACCTCCACCCTAATAGCACTTGCAGCAGAGGCCTTAAAACCTTTCTTACTCAATAGTTGGGAACGAGTTCACAAAATTACACTTTTTAAGAATGACCCAATTGCTTTTATTGGGGAGACACGTGGCCTGATGTATTTCTAAACTCACCCAAATCGACTTTACTTTCGATCAACTACACTCTTTCTCCTTCTATAGACATTTTACTACACCAATCCATCGACAACTAATTCTTAT
The DNA here is from genome assembly GCA_003412495.2 of Echium plantagineum. Taxonomy (NCBI): domain Eukaryota; kingdom Viridiplantae; phylum Streptophyta; class Magnoliopsida; order Boraginales; family Boraginaceae; genus Echium; species Echium plantagineum. The sequence continues at coordinate 5,342,412 of CM016561.1, forward strand.
TCATACCTAAAATTATACTTATTATTAATTTGTTTAATATTGGAGCTCAAAATTTATATTGAAACTTAAGAGTATAAATTTATTTCAATTTTTATTATTTTTATCATCTTCTTTTAAAATAAAACACTAATAATTTTTTAAAATTTTATTATTTTTAATTTCACATTAAAATAATATGAGTTTGTCTTCAACATTTAAATAATTTGAATTTGTCTTTAATTTAAAGCTAAAAATATAAAAATAGTTGATTTGATGAGTCTAAATAGGGAATCTGATTTTGTATAAAAATTATGATTAATTAGGTATGAATACTCTAAAAAGCCAATCCCCCCCCCCCCCACCAATCCCCCCAACAATTCTATATATAATGAGATACTGAATGTAAAAAACAGGAATCTCTCCCAGAGGATCCCATAGTTTCACTACCTAACACAGCAAAAGTCAACATCTTCTGTAAAATCAATCTCAAAGATTGAATCTGTAGTGCCCCTTTGTCTACAAATCATGGTCTCAGGCTTCCAGACACCCTCAATGTTGGTTTGCAATGGTGTGAATCCCTACCCCCACCCCCCAAACCCAAACGGTGCTCACAGTTGTTAGTGGGTTAAATTCTTACAAGGAAATAACTGGATCTTGCATTGGACATGTTGGGGCTAGATTTGGGCATGAAATGGAGAACGCCACCAATCAGAAAACTATCCTAAACTTCTTAGTTGACCGTTCTAAGAATAGTAATTACATAACTTTTCATTTATGCTTTCTATGTATTTTACAACATATGAGAATATTTTTAGAACAGTTTCGACATCATCATGTTTGGGCGGGGGGTGATCCGTTTTGGAGGGGTGGATAGATAGGGTTTGGGGGTGAGGTGGGCAGATTTGGTTTGGAGGTGGGGTGAATTTTAATTATATGAAATATGTCCCATATGCTTTAGATTATTATTAGGGTATAATAGCTATTTTATCTTTTAAAATTAAAAAAAAAACGTGATTAGGGGCAAGCTGAAAAAAACTGATAGTATAAGGACTATATAGAAAATTAAACGATAGCATAGGAGGCAGACGGCTAAAAAGCCATACTTTTACAGCTTACTCATGTTGTTAACTAATTGGTTTTTGGCTTTTTTCATATAAACACTTAAACTCTCTTCATCTTTTCAAATATGTATCTGTAGTATTTTTTATCATCTAGATATCTAAGACTATTTTTGGCACCTGAACATTCTATTTTTAACATTTTTCAGATATTCCTAGTAATTTAATTTCTTCATAAAGGACACAATAGTCAAATAACAACTAAATTTAACTCAATCTAACTACATACTAACTTAACCTTATAATTTAATCCATACTCAAACCTTTAACCTTCTCTTCCTCTACTTCTTCTTCCTTCTCAACCCAAGCTCTAGCCCCTTCTCATCTTCTGCACCTCCAACCCGCCACCATCGATTACCATTGGGAATCAAGACATGGATCTTGAAAATATTAAGTCGAGGGTGTTTGAGCGGGGCGGGTACAGATCTTGAAAATGAGTTCGGGAATTTTGCAGTCCGCGAATGAAAAGTTGGGTTTTTTGCATCTAGCTTTTATCAACCTTCTAATTGACATCTAAAGTGTTCATAATTTCAAGTAGACATCTGAACTTTTGATTTTAACACATGAACTTCAATTTAGTAGGCACACTTAAAAACAAAATAGGATTTTTAAATATATGTAATATTTGTTGGATCATATTCTAAGTAACAAAACTATGTTGGACCAATTTATAAAAATCAAATAATTTTGTTTAAATTGCCAATTTTGATTCAAATAAAATAAAATTTTAAATATTTATGAAATACATTAAAATTTGTTAATATTTAACTATAGAAAACCAATTGGATAATTATTTTAGGATAAGGGAGGGAATATTAGTATAGTATGCACCATCAACTTGCTTACACTCCCCTCGTTTATTTTCTAGTTCGCATATCTATCTGTCATGCTAAAATCATAAAATTCAAAGTCAACATAGACACACTAACACACACTTCCAGCCGAGAAATAATAAAAATTAAAATAAATAGACAAACTAAATCTTAATCTACAGACGACTATATTATTGATGATTAAAATCAATGTTTGCTAATAAAAAACGAAACATTAAATGAATGTTTGAATACGTTTCCTTAAAAGGCCAACGAGTTAATTGAAAAACATACCCAAAAATGGACAAATATCAAAGACAAAGGATAGACTATAACTATATACAATAATCAACAAATTATAAACGACTCGGTATACAAAGTAAATCAAATCACGCCATCTTCACACTAACAAATTAAATATCAAAATGGTATATCTTGGTTTATTAAGATTTATTAAACGAGTCTGAATTGTATATATGCTTATAATTAATTGATTTTAAATTACTTAATGGAGGGTAATTCATGAAACCATATTTAAAATGTATGAAAATATATATCAAATTTGATTGAATATACATACTCCCTCCATCCAAAATTATATGTCTTATTTTGACTTTCACAGTCTACGAGACACAACTTCAAACGTAAATATCTTTATATCTATATGTGTGAAAATTACAACGAGTTGATATTTCAAAAATATACATTAAAATGAATCTAACAAGATCCAATATGACTATATTCTCTCTTATGGGTTAATGAAAATTCATGGTCAAAATTTTCGAAATTTGACTCCCAAAATAGAAAGTGGACAAACAATTTGGGATGGAGAGAGTAGATAAATCATATAGTCTCTCTATCTCAGTTTCTAATTTCACATTTAATTTTCAGAGTCAAACTTTGATAATTCCGATCATGAATTCTTATTAGTCGATAAAAAATAATATACTCATGTGAGGTGTTACAAAATTCGTTTCAATGCATATTTTTGAAATATCAACTTACTATAATTTTTACACATATTGAATAAGAGATACTTATTACATTTTAAATTATGTATCGCTGATGACGCGTAAAAGGTCAAAGGGGAATTAGGAAATGAGATGGAAAGAGTTTTTTCCACCCCAAACGATATAAGTTATTACAAATGGATGTGACTCCAATCAACATAATGTCTAAACTTTACTTCTTAAATGTGACTCTCATCCCCGAAATTGTCTTGAAATGTTCGAAAAGCTCACGAGTGCTAAAAAGCACTATATCGCCCGAAAATTTCATCAAACCTAAAACCTTTTAGAAAAAAGCTCCAACATATATGATACACTAACCTTGGCTTGAATAAAATAAATCTTATTAATGTCAAAGGTTGAGTTCATAACAATAAGTATCATATATCCTTAATGTTATAATTAATTATATGTACAGTGAACATTTTAGTGGTATATTAACCGTTAAAATAATTTAATAGATAAGTACGTTAACGTTGTTGCATGTAGATATATGATATTCGGTAATTGAATTTCAGCATGAAAGTCTTATGATATTCGGTAATTGAATTTCATGAAAGTCTCGAAACTAAAGTACATAATTTTATTGCAATGTTATAAGTTTACCATCACTATCAAATATTGACTTGGATGAGATAGGAGAACCATTACTTGAGCTGATGATGTCTCATATTTTATCGTCTCACGGTTTATGTTACATATAGAGCAAGGTCAGAGTATGCTGCTTTGGAATAAATCATATTAGTCATCCATTTAATATGATTATTATTGAACATTTTGAAATAAAATTACAAAAGTCCAGATAATAAGTAATTCTTCGGTTCTTTCTCATAACATAATAAAAAAATTATAGTAAATAGTTAAGATTTTTAATTTACAGTAAAATCAAATACTATAATTCATAACACTATCTTTTTTAGATGTTAAGAGAGGTTGTGATTTTGTAACGGAACATCGACAGTTGTCGTTCGTAAAATATACATACTGATAAGTTTTAAAATAACACAATAAACTACAAATTACGTTAATCATTACGTAACTATATTAAACAATCGTAAGTAGTCCGCCGTGTACTAACCATATAACATGAATGCTTTTGTAATAAAGTCGATCAACAAATTCATATTTGAACAATTACCCACGTAAAACGTAGAGATATATAGCAATTTAATAGGTAGGCATGTAGCACATGCATGGATGCATTATTGTTATTGTATTATTGTTTATTAGTACTATGTTGTAATTATTACAACTCATGTCCTAGTATTCAATTTCGGCCGGCCGAAGACTCAGAAATATGTGCACTTCATTCATACTGTGATACTACTATTATAGGAAATATAGACAACAGGTTTGAATCACACGCCGTCCTATCATTAATCATCATAAGATCACAAAGCAATTGCTTTTTTCGTAATTTAGAAAATTCCAATATTAAATCATATAATTATTATAATTATTTATATAATATTATCATAATCAACTGATAAATAACTAGAGTGTAAAATATTAACAAGCAACAATCAAGCAATAATCATTGTTTGATTCTCATTGTTAGAAAACGTAGTGTTTCAAAATGCTTAACAAACAAACTCTAGTTCAGTGATCGGGTGAGACATACATTCCACGCACGATTTACCTCCATCCTCCATATATGTACTTTAGTGCACAAATGGATAGGGACCATTAATATGATAGTTTCACACTTTTATAACTAATGCCCTCTTTTTTTTTTGTAAATTAGCGGTAATGTGAGTTTCGAACCCAAGACCTTTTGGTCACTACTCACTAGGAAGAGCTTTTCCACTAGACTATTCGATTAACTCTATAACTAACACCCTCTTGATAATACTTTTTTCATTAACACTACTTTAATGTCTTTTTTGCCACTTTTGATTTTAGTTCAAATTTTGTTAAAGTATCAATCATGATTGACGACCCCATTATTATAATTTAGCCCAACATACGACGGGTTACAATTCCTCATTTATTGGGGTGACTGGTGAGGTGAGGTTTGTTGACGAGGCAGGGTACAAATTAAAGTTCAAACACTCCACTTGTTTTGTCTATACTCAATTAGTCATGATCCATAAATAATGCACATATAACCTGATCCAATTCGTCCATGCATTTCCATCTGTTTGTGTCTTTGTGAATTAGATAAATTCAATTATATAAATATATATTTATATTCATTAAAATGTGTACTTTTATCGAACAATTAATGAACTTCAATAATATACTCGCTATATAGAGTTAATATATTGTAACAATAGTCTTAATAGTGGGATTAAGTTTTACATTAGGTCTTGCAGTTGATAATGTTATAATAATTATCCATGATATTGTACATGTAATTCATAAATAATTCATAAATTAACTTTGCTTTTAATAATGGGCAGATTCAATATTTTTGGGTGAAAATATGGAGTCATGGTTTTGAAATTGCGATTGAGAGTTCCTCCTAAATTCGAGTTCTGCTAATTATATTAACGACAAAGTTAATTTAGGAACTCTCGATCGCAATCCTAATTAAATGTGAAACGAAAATAGAAAAATTGAATTTCACCCCGAAAATGTCAAACACCGTCAATTATTAATGACAAGGTTAGTTTAGGGACCATTTGTGAATTACATATACGTTTTTAGAGACTGTTACTACAAAACTGTCATTTCCCGACAAGACAAAATTATAATTTGACCCATCTAGCGTGACCATTAGTGTAATAGTGTTATTATCTCCATAATTGCATAATACTTGGACCACTATCAGCCTTTATGAGGGAACTTTATTATTCCTTATTAGCTTAAATTCAAATGAAATGCACAACGGGTTTTTTTTTTGTAAATTAGCGATGAGGTGAGTTTCGAACCCAGAACCTTCTCGTCACTAGCAAGAGCCTTTTCCACTAGGCTATTCGATTGATTCAAATGAAATGCACAAAGAGTTATTCATAACAGAAGATCAATAATCGCATGATGATGAAGGTCGCGACGTTTGTTATTTGTTGGATTGTTATTTTTGCATAAACTACAAACTTTCTAAGGAAAAAAGCTAGCTTATATATATATATATATTCATACCACTCCAAGAAAAAAGTGATCGCTGTTGAATGTATTATAAAATCAAAATATATATACCGTCCAAATGTGACCTAGCATATATTGACTTATAAAAATATCCTTCCGCCTCTCATATATAAGTACAGTTTGATGGTATGTATGTAATATGTATGTTCCCTAAAGAAGGGAATGTAGCACTCTTGATAGCTATCATCAGTTGCTATCGATACCAGCTTCACACGCTCTGTATACAGTATATATGTGTGGTGCACAAAAAATCTTCTAATCAAATTACACAACAAATTTATTTTCTTAAATTCAAATTACATAACAAAAAATCTTAAATGTAATTTATTTGTGATCACTAATCATATACTCCTTCATAATATCACTTTTGACCACTTATTATTAGAGAGTAATGATAAGTTACCTAATATACGGCCTTCAAATAATTGTTCATATGACTCCATTATAGAATTACCTTTTATTGTTGGTGGATTTAATTATGTTTTTCTTCAAAGATAACATTTCATGAATGTGTTAATTTACAAGATATATATTTATGGAGATTATTTCCACAAATATTATTTATAGAAACCAAATTGCAGTAGCTATCCTTCATTTATTATCAAATCATTTCAACAATTATCTCATTATATATATATATATATATATATATAAATTAGAAATGAAAGTATGAGTGTAAAATTTATTGGATAATTAGAGGTGGATCCAAATTTGATAGTTATTTGAAAGAAAGTAAAATAGTGAACAATGTGTACCACAAGCAAACACATCGCTTGAATGAGTGAATTTTGTTCACTTAATAAGAAAGCACCTTTAAAGCCTTAGTAAATGTGTACTATCATTATGCTAATGCTTTTCGGTGGGCGGTGCAAATCTTGGAATGAACTTCAAAAAATTCCTAAGCCCAGATGCGTGTACGCGACCTGTGGGTACGAATGCAGTTGTGACACCCGGTAATTGAATTTTGAAAATTCAATCGTTAAAACATTTTGATTCTGGTTTAATGGTGATCAGTGCAGCTTAATGACCAAAAACATTACAAGCTCAACCTATGCTCATTTCGAATTGAACACAACACACAAATTTGAGAGCCCCATCCTCTCTTATTTTTTATATTGCTTTCTGTCTTGTGATCATCAAACTCGTCTGAAGTTTGACAGTTCGGTGATAGTGCTAGGTACACCACTTGTTTGTCATTTTATACTAGGAGACTATCGGTTTCACGATTTCCGTCCAAAGCACCAATGGAAGATGCCGAATCAGTTTTAAGGAAACTGTATTGACACACGACGATTATATGCAATCTGTTTTTTCATTTTTGTATGTGTAATTTTCTTCAGTTGTTTGTTTGTAGAGTATTACTAATATTTAGTTCGTCTTCCCTATAAGCTCCCTACAAAAATAGTAATTAATAAATAATTAGAATATGCACTAGTAATAAACAACTACAATGAAAGCATGAGAGAAAATCCTCGTACATATATATATGGAGATATTTCTACTAAACAACCATTAGAATAAACGTATGAGAAGAAATATGTCTCCCTAAATTATGTCGCTGGACAATTATCCCAATATTTGACCACTAGTTACTGAGTTACACACGTGTTGGACGTGGTAGTGTGACATAGTACTACGTAATAACTACACGAACTACAATTATTTCCTTCATTTTGTTTCGTGTGTGTATTGGCCACGATCAATGGGACAATGCTTAGCATACGACAATAACTGACCAATTCTAACATAGTACTACATAATAATAAAAGCTTTCAATATGTTCACACGCATATATACTTGGAAATTGCGAATTTTCATAACTTACATTTCTTTTATAATAAAAGCGTGCCCAATAATAAAATTTCAAAAATCTCCAGCACTATAAATAGCTACATAATTTGAAGAAGCAACTTCATTCTTATTACAGCTACTAAGACAAATTCTACTTCCTCGAATTGAAGTATATATATATATATATTAATTATAACACTAGTGTATTATATTAGCATACAAGCTAACCATATATTTTATATCACTTCATAATTATATATTACATATATATACATATAATTGATAATGGAATCTATAGTTTCCTCAATAAAAAGAGAAATGTTTCCACAAAAAAACAAAAAGCATGTTCACAATTTGTCGAACCCATCTGCTTATGACACTGCATGGTTAGCTATGATTGAAGACCACAAAAAGCAGGGATATGAAAAAAGACCATTGTTTAAGTGTTGCTTGGATTGGATACTCAATAACCAAAATGGTCTAGGATTTTGGGGTGAATCCTATCATGATGGTTTCCCTACCATTGATTCCCTCCCTGCTACCCTTGCATGCATGGTTGCTCTCACTAAATGGGGAATTGGCTCCCAAAACATACTAAAAGGTACATACGGAATCTCGAATATTGTTACAATTACATTTCACTTTGTCGAATATTTGTTTTGTCGCTTACATTATGATATATCCAGCGCGTATATATCATTATATAATAATTGCATGGTATATATGTAACTAATAATTGCATGGTATATATGTCTATTTCTAGGAATTGTATATGTTCATGCTGCAGTGGAGGTGCTGCTCCTGAAAGACTATGTAACTACTCATCTTCCTCGTTGGTTTATCATAATTTTTCCTTCAATGCTTCAACTGGCAAGATCAACTGGCCTCGTATTCAAATTTCCGGAGCGAGTGGAAGAGGTCATATCTGATGTTTCTCGAAAGAGGCTGCAAATTCTTGGAATGTATGTCCGCATATCAATAATAATTGAAATTTATATGCATGTATTCGGCTTAATAATCACGTAATATATATTTATATGTGATCTTTTAGGAACGACGAAATTCAGTTTCATCCCCCCTTATTGTCTTACCTGGAGGCCTTACCATCATCAACATCAAACAATAATCAACTTGAGATTGTGAAGCAGTTGAGAACAGATGGCTCTTTGCATCAGTCACCATCTGCCACCGCGAGAGCTTATATGGTTACCGGAAACAGAGAATGTTTGACTTACTTGAAGGCTATTGTGAGGAGGTGCTCTAATGGAGGTGCAAAAAAATTTCAACATTAATTATTTAGAAAAAAACAGAAATAGTACTTCAATGACATCAACTTTCATCATAAGGCACATAGCTTAACTTTAATTTACATTGTCTTAATAAATCATTTATTTATATATATAAATATATATATGGATAGCTCTTTTCATATGATTTGTCTAACTAGCTTAGTGTTTCTTAAGCTATTATCTGATTTGTAAACTTCGTAGAAACAAGATTCGCCCCAATGGATGAAGAGCTTTTTCAACTGCACCTTGTTGATCAAATTCAAAGATTTGGATTAGCTGAGTATTTCACTAAAGAGATCGATACAATTCTTGCCCAAATATACAGGTATCATTATCATTTCGTGAACTTCGTTCAGAAATTTGTATAAGACAAATTATAATTATATATATATATTATATCCAGGAACAACTTACGACACCAAGGCTCACGGCCAGCAGAAAATCACAATGTAGCAAAAAAATTATACAAGGATGCACTAGCATTTCGCCTCCTTCGTCTGCAAGGATATGACATACATGAACGTAAATGATCATCTCTGCTCGAAAAATCACTATTTGTATCAATTAATGATAGTAAAACGACTACTTTTCATGTATGTAGGGAGCTTCTGTTGGTTTCTGCAGCATCCAGACATCTTGATATATATGGAGGAGAACTATGAGAATCTTCAAAGTGTGTCGTACAATGTGTATAGAGCCACAGATATGGCCTTTCTAGGGGACAGTAGTGAAGTTAATAAAGCAAGACAATATTCGAAGAAGCTGCTTGATAAATCCATCAAACTTGACTACTATTACTCATTTGATGATTTTGTTATGTCCCCTGATAATCATCAAAACATGGTAATATAATCACCCTATATCCAACCGTCCATGGGCATCCATTTGAATCGCGGATTATATTAATTGATTATTATTATGATTACTAGATTAAGCATGAGTTAGGTGCTCCCTGGATTAGTCGGCTAGATCACCTTGATCATAGGATGTGGATCGAAGGAAGTAGAGGCGTTGTTCTCAGAACTGGAAAGGCCTCTTTCTACAAGTTTTCTAGTCTTCAAAACGAGAACCTCAAGCAACTTGCAGCAAAGAATTATGAGCTCCGGCAATCTACTTTCAGGAAAGAATTGGATGAACTCATAAGGCATGTAAAATCTACTCATAAGATGCTACTTTGAATATTGAAAAAAATAGCCAAACATATTGAAATGACGACGTTCTGATATATTATCTTCAATTATTGGACTTGATTTTTAGGTGGTCGAAAGAGAAAGGGCTGACCAATATGGGATTTGGAAGAGAAAAAACCATATATTCTTATTATGCTATTGCTTCTTGCGCCTATTTGCCTTCTGAATCTGTAATCCGATTAATATGTGCCAAATGCTCAATAGCTATTACAGTGGCTGATGATTATTACGACGAAGAAGGTTCACTGAACGACCTCAATATCCTAACAGATGCAATCCAAAAGTAAACTCGATACTCCCATTATATATTCATTATATCATTTTCTTCCATAACGTTAGGGAGTACATATATATAACTATACTTCGAGGACATGTTTGTAATAAATTCCACAACTACAAAAGCTCTGTTTACCAATAGTATTGTTATTATCGTTAATATTATTCTTGAAATGCTCAGATGGGACGGAAAAGATTTGACGGGGCATGGAAAAACAATATTTGATGCAGTAGATGATATTGTCAGATTTATTGCTTCCTCAAGCAGTGATCAAGATGGCAATATGGTGGAAACAGCATTACGAGACATCGTAATATTACTCATGCTCTGATTCCATGTTATACTGATTAGGATTATGACGAATGTTAGTATTATTCACGAATAACGTCTGTTAAACGATTTATTATTTGTAGTGGAAGGAAACATTCAGAGCATGGATGATGGAGAGAGCGTGGAGCGAGTCGGGGTATGTCCCATCTCTGGATGAGTATATGGAAGTAGGCTGCATTTCTATTGCAGCACAAGTAATGGTTCTTTCAGCTTCATGTTTATTGAACCCAATCATACCCATCGCCATACTCAAACCTGCAAAATACATGGAAATCACCAAGTTGCTCATGTCGTCTACACGTTTGTTAAACGATATGCAAAGTTATCAGGTACCTCCTACTATTCTGAAAATGCATATAATAATCAAACCTCATATATAGTATATTTGCATTCAAATTCACCTTCTATGTTGCTTTTGCAGAAGGAGATAGAACATGGAAAAATCAATTATGTATTGCTCTACATGAAAGAGAATCCAGGAACCTCCATCGACGACGCCGTGGAAGAAGTGAACCGAATAGTAGATGAGAAGAGAAAAGCATTACTTGAGCTTGTGCTAAAGGGAAATGAAGATGACAAAAAAGTATGGGGAACTTTGTCTAATAAAGCATTCAATCAACTCCACCTTAATTGTTTGAAAGTATTCGGCATGTTCTTCAATTCCTCTAATCTATTCGACTCCAAAACAGCTTTACTTGATGAGATAAACAAAGCCATTTACCTTCCTCTAAATAATCTTGAAGAAGATCAAACAAATTCGTTGTCGCGAAAATCGACCTGGAAACATATTCCGGGATCACTTTCACTAGGTGAATTGTCTCTAAGACGGAAGAAGAATGATGCTCTTGGAACATCTGCATTTTTATGCAGTAAGAAAGGGAATTTGAAGTATGGTAGTGAACAAGTTAGGCGTCCAAGGTTCATGGGGCTCATGAAGAGGAATCTATTGGAAGTTGGAAATGGAAGTTACTATAACAACTATGCTAGACAAATTAATGTGACATCAAGATTATGTATTTTGTAATAATTAGTTATTGGAACAAATGATTCATCAGTTATGAGTACATATTGCTGAAGGTGTGCCAACCTATATGTATAAAAGATCATATAAATTGGTTATTGGATGTATGTAGTAGAAAAAAGTGAAATTAAATATTGATTGAATACAGATTACACTTGTTTTAATAATATTTGACATTTTACTTATTTGTTATTTTCTTTATTGACTTTTATATTAAAAAAAAAAGTGTCATTTATTCTATTGACTCCTTAAAAGATGTGAAACTGTATTTGTTCTTTGTGAGATACGAACTCATACTTCACGAAAAGATGAGATTGCTAATACTGAACACTCAAGTTTTTTATTAACTGAGTTATCTATTAGGACATGTCTAATGACTCCTTCCATCCTACAAGATCCCACTTTTTCTTTTTTCTATTCAGTGTTACGGTGTTTATATAATGCAAAAATAGTGAATTATAGTTTTCTCCTTTTCTTACTCAATAGATCTATCTGGTCTGCTACGGTCGAGTATAATACATAGGGATGGGATGCAATGGGATAGATGGTAGAGGGTCCCTGCGCCGAAAAGCGATGATTCACTTGTTCCCTTGTCCATAGAAACCTTGTGGCATACAACCGAAACGACTCCCGCTAGAAAGCCGCCCCTTTTTCGATTTTGAATAGCCGATCTGTTATACACACCAACACATTATCCAAAGTGTTTTTTAGAGTAAAATAACAATTTTACCCTCTATTTGAAGTGTAGTGTTGCATAGCTTAATTTTCCAGTTGGGATTCCCACGACAACACTATACACATCAAAATAGTATTTTGTTTTGGACTAAAAGTACTATTTTATCCTTTATAACTTTCTCACTTAGTTACACTTCTAAATAGGGAGGGTAGAACAATAATTTCACTCCCAAAACTACTATTTTGATGTGTATAACGGATCAGTTTCACAACCTAACAACACAGGTAGAAATTAGCTAGAAAATAACCGCTTCTGGTCATTATTTCCCTTTTCCAGCATCACCATTCACCCAACTCGGCGTATACACACATACGATTGTTCTGGAACTTATGCCATTTTATTCATTAACTCGCTCAACTCTAACGAATGGTAAACCCACTTTTTACTCCTTCTTTTTTTGCTCGATTATCAATATTAATTCGATATCAAATCAAGAGATCTCAGCTCTTCTCAATTGCACGATTTGCGGGCTTTTCTATTTAGCTCTGATAAATTGCTTTTAGGGCCTTTGATTTGATTATTATTACTAGTGTATGTTAATTCTTAATTAATCGATGGCTTAAATAGTAATATTAGTGACATTGAGCTGGTTATTGTGTTTTAATATCTTGAATATTTGATTGATGATTGGTTTTCGATTTAGTAATGTCAACTGGGTAAATTGATTGCCATTATTGATTTCAACAACATCCCTTGATTCTCTAGAGGCTTCCTCCTAAGCGGGGTAAGGGGGTCGATTTTACACAACCTTACTCATCATGAAGTGCAAAACTTATCAACTACTTTACACTAAGGAGTAAAACACAGTTAGTGTAATGGGTCATTTCGATTTATATTGTTGCGTAGTAAATTCTAGTTGTCGGTGTGCATAGCGTGGTGCAATATAAATTCTGATTGGAGTTCGATAATCAATGGCAGTAGGAGTACTGTTGAAAACATTGAATGTAGCTGACATATTGTTTGTTCACAGGCATCTTCAAAGAAAGTGATAACAAGGGATGAGTGGGAGAAGAGGCTCAATGATGTTAAGATAAGGAAGGAAGATATAAATAAGCTGGTAATGAACTTTTTGGTCACCGAAGGTTTCGTTGAGGCAGCAGAGAAATTCAGATCAGAAACGGGAACAGAACGTAGTTACCATTTCATATCTATTGCATATGTTCTTTAATTGTGCCTTTCAGGGTAATAATCTTCTGTAACTTTTTCAACCTTATAAATGAGCAGCTGATATTGATCTTGCAACTATTACGGATCGAATGGCTGTTAAGAAGGCAGTACAATCTGGTAACGTTGAGGATGCAATTGAAAAAGTCAATGATCTAAATCCAGAGGTATTGCTACTCTGTTTGTAACTCTGTATTGCCATATCATATTGCATTACTAAGAATATGTGTAGTGTAAGTAAAATATAGAATCACGTATTTAACTGCTACCTCGTTGATGAATAATTAAGTAGCCGATTGCATTCAATACCGTTTATATAAAACTATGTTATAATACAACTTCACCTTTTGGTATATCCGTCATGAGCCATTTGATCCACTGGCGTACTAACTCTCATCTAACCCTTAATTCTGTGCAATGTTGATACTGTCTTTTTATTTATTTATGAATGCAAAGATATTGTCTTTTTATTTATTTATATATCAATTATCTCTTCATAAAGATTCTCTCTCAAGTATCATCGAGCTGAAATGGATTCTGGAAATGATCATAAACTGTTTAAGGTTTGTAGGTGTGCTTCATTTTTTGAACTGCTCATCTTTCTCAACCCTGTATAATTATCATAAATTAGGGAAATGTTCCCATTTCTGTTGAGGAAGTGATATTAATACGTCACTTATTATTACAAAAGCTCATTTGTTCATAAGAAGCTTCCTTTGCTCATATACTTTTGTGCTTACGTTTTACGGTCACAAGAACCTTGTTTTAGTGTGGTATTTATTCCTTGTCGAATTAGTCATTATTTTTGTGAATTTATACATTTTATAATGGTTGTGCAGATACTGGATACAAATCCCCAGCTCTTTTTCCATCTCCAGCAACAAAGGTTGATAGAGCTCATTAGGAATGGAAAGGTTGAAGAGGCTTTGGAGTTTGCTCAGGAAGAACTAGCTCCACGTGGAGAGGAAAATGTATCACTTGAATCGTTATATTTTCTTGTGTTTACAGACTTATAATTGTCCACATCACGAGATGTTTGCTACCATATAAGTTGATGGAATATCTCAGTTTAAATACCTACAATAGTATTTTACGGAGCCCTGAGTGGAAGTAGAGAAGTTTATTTCTACAGTCAGTATTATATACATTTACACTTACCTTGTGTTTACTCTTTAAATTATAATTAAATGTTACTTCATGCAGAAGCACTTCTTAGAAGAGTTGGAAAAGACTGTTGTGTTGTTGGCATTTGAAGATGCAACGAATTGTCCTGTTGGAGAGCTGTTGGATATGTCTCAACGCTTGAAGACAGCTAGTGAGGTGAATGCAGCCATACTGACTAGCCAAAGCCATGAAAAAGGTCATCTCTTTGCTTCTACTTGGATTTAATAGCATGATATTAAAAGCCTAACTCTGAATATGATCGCCTGTACTGACGCCTGAATATGATGGCCTATACTGGCATTTGAATATGATTGCCTATACTACAACAATTGGAACATATGTACTTAGAATTGTTAGTGAAATACCAGAGGACAAATGCATTAATCTAAGCAATTTTGCCTGCTACATGGAACATATGGAGTGTGCAATAATAGGGCAACCTAAGACTCCTATTCAAGTTGGTTATGTAGAGCTTTGTAAGAGAGGGAGAGTTCAAGCATGAGTTAACAAATATAGAGGACTTGTGAGATAGTATTCAGGAGTTTAAAATAACTGGGAAAGTGCTGTAGTGATCTCTATGATAAGAAAGCATCTCTAAAGTCAAATGAGATAACATATCGAGAGTAATTAATATGTACTGTCAAAGATAGCTGTAGAAAATTAGGTCAAAGATAGCTGTAGAAAATTAGATATTTACTTTACAGCTTGGGAAAACAAGAACAAGACACCGCAGCATCTCATTAGATGGCTTCTTCCTCTATATTCTCATTAGTGGTTTGTGTGTGTGTTGCCTATGATCGATTGTTCCATAGCCAGTAACAAACTCGATTATTCCTTGTTCAGATCCAAAGCTTCCAAGCTTATTAAAGATGTTGATATCGGCACAAAACAAACTCGATGAAAAGGCAGCTTATCCTCGCATAAACAATTTGTCCACTGCTGCTCTTGAAGATCCGACCATTTGAGCACCTAAAATCCCTTATTTTGGTCAATCCGCATGTATTGTGCAGTAGATTGCCTAGAAGTAAGTCATTCTTGGTTTGTCTTTGCAATACTTTGATGATGGCGTAGACTTCTAGTTGTCCTTAAGATGAACTGATGTACAGCAATTCAACGGATCTGTGAACTTTTATATAGATTTTACTTACTAAAATGATACTCCTTTGCTCAATATAAACGGAGAAAGTTAGTTCTCATAATGGTAGGAGTAGGACTTCGGAAGGAGTTGTTAATGACGATGGTGGCCAATTGCGTTAGAACCATTAACTCTGAGCTGTGTTTGCTATGTCATCTATTGTTTTAAAAATGCTCTATCAATCTATAATGAATCCTGTGGTACATGTAAACAAAATCACATAAAATGACACTAAATATAGATGCATGTTTGCTCTTGCACAATTATTGAGCTCTACTGGAAACAAGTATATTCCGCAAGAGATTTTAGGTTAAATAGCACCTTTATAAACCCAAATTTAACTTAGAGTACATATTTACTTTTTTTTAGCAAAATAGCACAAAAGGGGATGAAATGACTAATCTACCCCCTTTACAAACTTAGAAATATTCAATTGTTTTTTTCAATTTTTTGTTTCGATTTCTTTTTCATTTTTTCATTTTTGCAAAACAATTATCAAAATCGAACATTTTTGCAAAGCAATTATCAAAATCGAACTTTTTTTTTTGTCAAAAAACTTAGTTTTGTGTTCGTACTTTTTGAGAAATAACCATCATCATTGCTTTGTGTTCTTAGTTTTAGTTGTTTGCTTGCTTTTAATGTTTCTTGTTTTTCATCAATTTATTATGGGTTAATTTTAGTTATGGAAGATTATGTTTGACTTTGGTGTATTGGTTACTTGTTGATTTTTTTTAAAAAAATTCACCTTACAATGAGAATCGAACACAATACCTTTCAGGCAAGGCCTCTTAACCATTAGGTCATTCGATGTTCTCTTACCTGTTGATTATTTACTTATCTTTTTATTACATAGAAAATTATCCTTTAGGAATTATTTATTTGTTTTAATTGTTATTGTTGCAAAAAATAGTGATTAAGAATGACTGAAAGCTCATATTACTATCAAAATTATGAATTTGTAAATTTTGAACTCGTTAGTAAATGGGGCAGTTTTCAACTACTCCTAGTATTTAAGTAAATGGTGTATTAATGAAAGTGAAAAGTCAAACTAATGGTAGAAAAAGGTCCATCGAAGGATAAAGGAAAGAACAGTGAAATTGAAAGGAAATAAGACCACAAAAAACACACGCATCAGCGCATGCATATATATAGCTTCCCACGTTTATCAATCAGTCAATTTTCCGCGTACTCAACACAAATCATTCAACCCCTTTTCTCGCGCCCAAATTTCCACCAAACTTAATTTTTCTCTATCCTTTTCCCCTGAGAACATTAATAAAAATATTTTTTTAAAATTAAAATTCGGATTTTTTTAAGCAGAACTTGTCCCCAGAGATGAATTCTTCAATTATTGATGTAATTCTCTGAGGTGTTTAAAATCGCCTGCATTCTTCAATTGTCGTTTTTTGTTCGCCGTGTGCGCGTTTTAGGAAATTTTGCTATCTTGCGCTGGAATGCGCATTTATGAGAATTGTGTTTGATTGGATTGAAATTAGAGTTGGGTAAATCTGAGGAGGAGGGTGGAGATGGAGGAGGTGTGGGGGACGTGGGAGGAGCTGCTGTTAGGCGGCGCCGTCGTACGCCACGGTACCCATGACTGGAACGCCGTCGCGCTGGAGCTGCGTCCTCGCGTCGTCTCCCCGTGTTACTTCACCCCACAGGTCACTAACTTTATAATTATATTTATCATTTTTGTTATTATTCATTCGTAACTTGATTGTTTTAGAGGATGTTTGAGTTTGTTTATTTTTTTATCAAATAAGTTGATTTTGATAAAAGAGAATAAATGTTTGGCAGAGTTAATCGTAAATATTTATCTAAAAAGGTGAAAAAAGTATAAAAACATTTTTTGTGAAAAAAAACACTCCGATACAAATTGGACTTTTTAAAAACTTTTTTTGCTTCAATTTTTATTTCAATGGGATGATATAATTTATTTCATCATCTCCCTATTTTAAAAGGTAAACAGAATTATCTAAATGAACGTGTTCTTTAAGTTATACAGTAAAATATACTAGTCAAATATGTTTTTGTATATAAGTTCGAGAAAAATAAGCTTAGCCCAACAGGCTGTTAGTTGATATGGAAAATTAATTGACATTCTCGGTTCTCCAATTAATTTTGGGTTTTAACTTTTACATTCCAAATAATTAATTTTAATATATATCCCGCAAACTCTTAACATAATGTACTCAGTGTTGGTGCTTAATATGCATGTTGCATGTGTATGTGTGTAACTCGATCCAATTGAACCACCTATAAGAGGTTTTATAGGTGACCTTTATAAAGATGCTTGCTCATGATATCATATTAAAAATATATACTAAAATCAATTGGTTAGTAATACATTCAAAAGGTGGTAATGTGTAGGTCTGAGTTATGTGGTTTGCAAGTCGAAGGCACAACTAACAACAATTTATTCGACGTTGTCCTTTACCTGTAAGCAGGCATGCAAAATCAAGTATGAAGATTTGAGAAAGCGTTACTCTGGCTGTAGGTTAGTCGTAAGATTAAATTACATTTGATTTAAACCTTTAATTACAAGTTCGGAACTGTTTTGATTAATTAAATGTTCGAATGAAAGAAATTTCCCACAACTTATTTTCAAATATTTACTAAATAAAGTTTAGAGTTATGAATTATCCTGGTACATGGTTAATAGTAACTTGTGCTGGAATAGCTTGTCCTCACATGGAGAAACTCGGGCGCCGTGAGGGCGTAGTTAGCTCTCCAAAATATTTTGCAAAATAAATTTTTATTTTAAAAAAATAGAATTTGACAATTTATGTTTTCAAAATTGAGTTGTCCGCCCTGCCAAATATGTTTTCTTCATATCGTATGTATAAATATAAGTTACTTCACATCTTATATAAGATTTCTTGTTGTGCCACTAGATGTGTCCACGATTCACCAATCTACTCGCTTGAATGTTTTAACTCTGAATTGGGCTTATGTTCATGAACTTATGAATATGCCTTCTTTATTCAACAGTGCTTTGTATGAAGAGCTCCGGAGGAGACGAATTGCTGACTTGAAAAGGGAATTGGAAAAATCTGACGATACAATTGGGTTTGTACATCTTCTGAAGTTCTCTTTTCAAGTTGAAGCTCGACTGAAATTTTTTATGAATATTATAACAACGTGTGAGCCAAAACTGCAACTTCAGGAAATGTGATGCATGTGTTGATTCATAACTGTACTTTAATTTCAGTTTTCTTGAGTCCAAAATGAAACGTTTGAAAGCTGAAAAAGGTCCTTCCACCCAAGTTGATCATGGCACTCTTGCTCTTTCACCCGCTTCTTTAATGAAATCCGAGGATCTTGCATATTCTGGCAGAGAAACGCCCAAGGATGGATGGTCCGCGGATAGTTTTACACAGGACACTTCGATTAACTGTTTGTCCGAATGTCAGGTTCCAGCAACAACGTCAAATTCGGTGTCAGATATGAAGCCAGATATCTCAAGATCTGTCAAACAAGAGGGAGGAGGTGATATCAATGAGGACAACAGCAAGCAAATAGGGGTGACTATCAGAAAAAGAAGGGGTAAGCGGAAGAGGAAAGACAGGTGTGATAAGGATGCTAAAGAGGGAAGCATTGCTGAGAGTGACAACCTTTTTTCTACAAATGCTGCTGTCTCAGCTTCGCATTCAAAAGATACTTTAGCCAGTGAAGGCAATCACACTCTCGTTTCTTCCCCAACATATGGTCATAGCAGAGATTTATGCAAAGTTAGAGATAGTGACGAAGTGATGGGGATATTTAGTTCAATTGCACAGAATGAATTAGCATCCGTATTTCGACATCGTCTTGATAGTCAGGTAAAAGTTTTGAATTCTGTACTCCGCTGTTTAGACAATACAAGTAAAGTTCCGGATTCATTTGCGACTTGATGGATGACCGCATACCTTGCTATATTACAGAAAAGAGCAAGGTACAAAAAGATCATCAGGCGGCACCTGGATTTCGAAATAGTAAGGTCAAGAATAGTGGATGGCTTCATAAGATCAGTGAAGGAGCTCTTCCGGGACCTTCTTTTGCTTGCCAATAATGCACTGGTATTTTATTCCAAAAGAACTAGAGAATACAAGTCTGCATACTCCCTTAGAGGAATGGTCATGAAAGTATATAGGCAACACTGTGAGGATTCATACAACAAAGCCACCTCTAGTTACCTCCCATTCTCGTCACCATTGAGCAACGTTCCATGTAAGCCACGGAGTGCTCGCCCTCGCCCTTGTAAAGACAAGTCTTTTCTAAAATTCCAATCTACTAACGAGACTGGTAAAACACCAGGAGATAATGAAAAGTTGGTAGAATTTGTTCCCAACATTCCTTTGCTGTCCTTATTAGTGGCGAAGAAAAGATTAAAACGTCCTTCCACTGTAAAGCGTCGATCATCTAGCAGTTATGTGCCTAAACCTTCAATGAAGGAGAGGAAAAAAAGTAGCCCAACAAACAAGAGAATGATTTAGTGTATCTCACATTCTCACCAGTACCTTCATTTTTGCACCAACTATTGTAAATAACGTTGCTTGTTTTCTTGTTATGTTTTTGCATAACTTGCGGCCTTGCGCAAATGTAGAAACTGTAGGAGTAGACTTTAACATCATCTGTAATAACATGGTGGAATTATGTCGTCGTGTCCTAATACAAAATTTGTGAGCTAACTCTCTGGATTGAGTGATAGATGCTCAATTGGTAAACAAAGTCTGCATTTATAATATTCATGAGACCAGAATTGTTAACAGTTTCCTTGTCGATGTGTCACGATTGAGCTCGAACAAGTTTGTTGAAAAATATTTGCTTTAACATGTTCATTTAGATTATATTTTTAAAAAGAATATTAAGATTGCTAGGGAGATAAAATGCACGAACTAACTAAACAGAATCACTAGATCTAACATATTTCGAAAGCAGCTCAGTAATTAAAATACGTGGTCCCTAAAAAGAGCAAATTTGGCTATTTCCTACCGAATCTATTTACATCATTAAAGGGACTACAAGAATCTAAATATAGGCAATCACAACCCTTGAAGATTTATCTTGCAGCACCCCTTCGCTGTCAAAATCTTCTGGGCTTGAATTGTACGTGGCCAAAGAGATAGATTTCCATCTTGTTGCACAAGTCCGGGCACAATTAGCCATATCCACACGCTCACAGGAGTTCACTGAGTGTGGTAGATGTAATCGTATTCGAAGCGATGACCACATGGCGATCTAAATCAATTCTCTGGCTACATCCCTCAAGAACTTTGAAGTTGCTTAACCTCCCTGATAGCTCAGCTTGATCAGTGTCTGCTAAGGTCTCGCTCTGTCCAGGTCGTGAGGCTAGCAAATTGATCACTCCAACAGAACTGGAACTGGAAGTAAATTCTTCCTCACGTTTTGGCCAACTATTTAGGTCTATTTCAGCTTCAGTTGGTGAAGCACAAGTTTCTTTCTCGTGAGAATTATCACACAAGCCCTCGCCAATTTCAACATTCGGCTTACTCCTGCAAGTGAAGGCTGCACTGCAGAGATTTAGAATGGAATCATGCTCTGGTTTCATAGCTACGGTTTCAGCATCTTTGTCAAGCTGCTGCTTGTTCACCAAGTCAGATACAATATAATTGCATGGTTTTTTGCTTTCGGAGCCTTTCCCATTTGGAGACTGCACGCAAGTGATGCAAGTACAGCTAGGTTTATGCGGGGGGTGCATTGTGATCTCTACAGAAGCTCCCTCCTCTTCTCGGATGACCAAATTGACAACTTTGTCGAGCCCTTCTGAAGGCCTAACATGATTCAGACCCCGTTCTGTGGGTCTAGTTTTACTGATACATCCTGTACATAATACAAAATCTGTTTATTTAAGGTATAAGATACTCCTCATATGAATAAGTCAGGTATCTTTATGACAAATGAAAGTACTTTCATATGATGCATAATTATTAAGGGCATCTGTAACATTTGGTGCTTTAAAATGTAGAAACAGGTATGAGAAACAATATACCGTTACTGATATTGTCCGGAAGATCTCCAAGATGCCCTGCCATTAATTCTTGAGCTGCAGAACATAGAGATCTAACAGAAAAAAGTAACATGTAAAAATCAGGTCCTCGGGTGTCCATCTCAGACAAGTATACATCATATGTGTAGAAAGACAGTATCACCCTCATTCATGAAAATTGTTACCAGCTAGGCTTCTTGCATTCATCTTTTATAGAGCATAGCTCATTAAAGAAAGGCAAGCATGATGGGTATGCGGATGTAGTTTCTTATAAATCATGCATGGACAACAGTGAAAGGATCACACGACAAGCCTCTTGTTAGGAATTTGTTTTTATTGGCATGTCAAAAAGTTATGTTGTCACAAAAATCATGTAATACAACCAATTTAATAACCGAAAACAGAGGAATACTCAAAATCAGGCTTACGTCAAGAAAATTGACTCATTATTTAGTCCTCGGTATAAAACTAAAATTCCCTTGTTGTATGCAGGAATTATGATACATTTTAAAAAAATTTAAATAGAATAACAGGTTTGACAAAATAAAATTAAGGGTACAACTTTTCCTCTCTTTCTACTAAATTTTCTTATTTTCAAGGAAAGAATCTAATTTACTGCATTGATTCATTAGTTTGTCATAACTACAACAAAAAAGTGTTTTCCTTTGACTAGCTACAAAAGAGCGGATTAAGACCCTCAGTTACAAGCAATCAATTATTGAAAAGGAAATTACTACAAAAAAAAAAAAAATCATTTACAGGGACATGACGCAAAAAAGATGTGACACTCATAGACCCTACGAGGTATAACAACCTTTCTTTTAGATAAGCCATAGTAACAGAGAAACAAAGAAACATTGCAAAATAAAAGTTGATTTTAGGAGCTTCGAATAAAAATGGAAGATTCTATACCTCATAGGGTCCGACAAGTTTGCGGAACATGTCCACCTAGATGGTAAAAGAGTACCACTACGCATTTTACGCCACTTAAGACAATCATCACATTGGACCCATAATATCTCTACACTGCATAAAGTGAGATCAAATATCGGTTAGATGAGGAAAAACACAAGGTAGAAAATTCAAATGTTCTAACCAGCACAATTGATGACCAACATACCCTAGATCATCACTTGAGCGAAATGTTGGTCTTCCAATAACTGGAGCAGCCTGTAAAACACCACATCATGAAGATGGCATCCAATTAAGTTAGATAGCTTTCCAAGTCCATATTGATCATGAAAAAAATAAAATAATTTGCTTCCTTCAAGGAAAAGTTGTCTTCCAAATAGAAGAATTTGTGTAGAAATTAATTAGAAGTTGCATTTCATCAACGAATTTGCACAAATGTTAGCAATCATAATCCAAATCTTGGCGCATAACCATTGGCCTTCATTAGGATTTGACTACCACGAATTACCACATAGAACAGCTCCAAATGAGGAGAGGGGAGTAGCATCTGAAGTCTAAACACCACACTTGACATGGTTACTTGTCCAAGAGATTCTCAACACTACAAAAACAGAATAATGATGGCACTAGATGGGGCACAAATTCACAATACCTCAAACTCATTAAACTACATGACAGCCAAAACATCATAAAGGAAATGCAAAACAGAAACACTTAGCCTTGATATAGTCCCATGCAAGGTTCCATGGGGAAGGGAAGAAGGAGCGAAGGGGAAGTATCATGTGAGTTAGAAGGGAGCCGAGCAGGGGATACATATTCTTAGCAAATCTCCTTATCTGCCAATTGATATAAAAATAATGGGGAGTTATGAAACTAAATGTGGAACGAGTGACACATATTCTCATTCTGCTTCATATGCCCAACACATAAATGCATATGCTTCCAACCCCCCCCCCCCCCCCCCCCCCCACACACACACACAAAACAGGGGACCTATCCCTCCCTTCCACTCTCACCCAAAAACAAATCCTTATAACACAAGCCTCACTATACTCCTGGAGAAGTAACTTACTCAGAAAACATGAAGTGAGTGCCAGTACCTCATATTCCTCAAATTCGAAGCCTTCTATTATAATGATTTTGGGGACAGCATCAGGAGGTGGGCGGAGCAATCCTTGTGCTTGGGTGCATGTCAGTTTCAGCTGTACCAGGTCCCCACTATCAATCCTTATGTGCTTACGCCTTGAAGCCCAAGTGCTTCCCTTTCTTTTAATAGGGTTAACTGTGTCCGCTTCAACTGTTGCCACAGTAATGAGATCAGATCCACTTATGGCTGGACGATTACTTATTGTATCAAATTTGTCACGTTTACTTTTTTTCATAGTAGTTTCTTCTTTAATCTTATTTTTCCTTTTCGCAGATATCCCACCACCTGCTGCGATCGCTTCATTTCCCTACAACAGAAACACCCGTATTGCCATGTAAGTTGATGTCAATAGTCAAGTAATAGACTAGTTCAAAATTGTTGAACCCTGTTGTGGAAGGGAAAACATTATAGTACACTCCAGAACATTTTATAAAATCTGAATGTAACCAACTTTAAATGGTATAAACTGCTCTGGCCAGTTTATACTTCTAACAACATAATCTCAAGATGGTTGCATATCAGACAAGGATAAACCTTATCTGATGCTGAAGATACTGAAGCCTTTCTGCAACCCATGACCAACTTTCCCTCGGGCTCAAATCTACCAAATGTCACTGAAAAATGAGGAGCAAGTCAAAATTTAGGGGTTCATCAAAGAGAATTACCAACATGAATGCAGTCAATCATGTTCCATTTTCCACGTAGTAAATTGATTTGTCTTGACAAAATTTGTCTGGCATAAGTTGTGAAATACAAATTTCACATTCAGAAGACTCTCACATTCACAACATGATAAAAGATTAGTTATATTGCCCGTTCACACTACATTAAGTGTTTAAATGGCTCTACCTGACTAACGACAAATGTCAAGTAAACAAGGCTATTCTAGGTTATGTAAAATTATCATAGGTAACAAAACACGAGAAACAAAATAGTAAAATGAGGAAACTAAGCATAAAAGAAAAGCTAGGGATCACTTACCTATATCACCTGCATGTAATTCCAGTGCCTGCAAACAAGGTGTTATGCCTTCTAAGACGTACATTCTGCTATTGTTATTTGGCCAAAACCTAAACTGAAACACCCACTTGTTTCCTTTAGCATCTAGCACCTCAAGAGGGAGTCCTTCAGGGTGCGAAATTTGTGGGAGAAACGCCTGAGTACATTTTAAAGATAAATGAGAACCACAAACCATCAACGACATAATATATTCTAAAACCCATAAAAAATCTTAAGAGAATAGCATGGCCCAACATCAGAAGTCATTAATGAGAATCAGCGGTTGATTATCAGCCAGGTTACTTGGGAAGAGGTTACACCATCATGCATCAGATCCCATAAAAATATGACGGCCCACGTATAAACTAAGAATCACTCGACTAATACTTAAGTAATTGAGATTACTTGTTTCACCTACTTGTGTTTTCTGCTCAAGGTAACTTCCCTCATAAGCAGACTGCTGTCATAACGCCTGAGGGAAGGCCTCCAGAAAGCTGAAAAGCACTGTCAACAAGCATACTGCCTAGACTCGCTTTTATTGATGAATTGTTAAAAATCAAGGGCAGGCTAAAGTCTACTTAGTATTTTTAGTTGCTGATTTATTTTAGATTCTTACTCATACAATCAGTATTTGTTTACCTATATGTTTTCATTGATAGTTGTATATAACTTGAAACAACTGGTACAATAGCACATTTAAAATAAGTCAACCTACTTCCTTAATTTTTTGTGAAAGTCAAGGTAGGTGATCAAATCAAATACTAGTATATTGAGTTATTAAGTAGTATACTAATTTCAGTAACTCAATATACATGCAATATGCTGAAAAAGATGCTTTTGTAGAACTAACCTCGGCACATTTCTTTGGGAGTACTAGCCGCCCAATCTTCCCAGCATCACTAGCACTTAATGTTTTCTCAAACAAAGGTGTGATAACATAATTTCTGTCCACGAGTGGTTAAGAAACAGCAGAAAAACATGACTACTGTTTTCGATATGGGTACATCAGATTCAACCTGTTTCCACAGTCATGCTATTTCCTTAAACCATAAGTAAAAACTGAATATAAATAGCAAAAAGGTGTAACGCCTTCAACATGTATAGGATACGCTTCAGAATTTTGGCCTAGCTGATCTGTTGTGTGAGATGAGTATTGAGTAAGCAACTGACTTTTCCCTTTCCAGTCACCATTTAAATTTCCAGCACATGCTTTCAGGGTTGTAGATGTATCCACACGATTATGGTTGGATCCCATTTCGTTGAATGAAGTTGGCATAGTTGGAGATGTTCCAGTGGTTGCAACAGTGTTGTTAGCATTGTCAATCTCATTCACTGCTGAAGAGAGTAATGCCACATTAGTATTTTGAAAGTACATATCACTCTTAGAGGAGTTAGGGTGATGAGAACCATGAAGAAAAGCGTTACACGAATCCCCATGAACGTCTACAGAAATAATATGGAAGCAGAAAATGTTAAGGCTATAGGTATTCTTCTTTCTATAACAGGAATGTCCATGTGCAAAAGGGAAAAAAAGAACTGTCATATCAACATTGTAGGTAATTACCAGGAGTTCCCTTATCGCGACCACACGACCAGCCAGTCCTTGAACCACTGGAAAGTCGTTCCACTGAATTATCATTCTTTTCAACACCAAATGGGCATGCAGATGGTTTATCTGCAAGCCGAATATTATTACTACCCAGCAAATCGATCTCAGAGGATGCAGTTGCTTGTCGCTGAGACGTTATTGAAGAACCATTAAACAGGTTAGGTGCCTGCAGCCATGGGACTGGACCAGAACCAGTTATTGAGCTCCAATTTTTGGCAGGAAAATCTTTCATTCCCTCGGGATGTGAAGGAAGACAGAGAGATGGCTGTGGCCAAGCAGGATTCGGTTGCTGTACATCCAAAACACATATAAAAAGAATTGGAAGGTTCAGACTCTTACTATCTAAGAATATATCACCATATTCAAAACACATATAAAAAGAATTGGAAGGTTCAGACTCTTATTATCTAAGAATATATCACCATACCTGAAACAGGGATATGTTATGTCAATGCATAATGACGTAATGAGTCATATTAGGTCGCCAGCTGGTGTACTTTTTATTTATTAGATGAGATAGTACTCCCTTTGTTTTTTTATTTGTCATACTAACACTATTTTCTTGTTTCATTTTTTACTTGTCATTCTACATTTCCTAGGCACATTTATGTTTTCTTCTTATTATATCCGCTAGAGATAAATGTCTGTAAGCCATTTTTTTCTTCTTTACTTTAAATATTGCATGAAATTAAATGCGGTTTATTTTCAAGGTTCCATTCTCCTATAATAAGGGTATATGACATTTCTCAATTATTGTGCCGAAGTGTAGAGCGAAAAAGTAAGAAAACAGAGGTAAAAAAAGAGAATTTTGTTGTGCTAGGCAAATAACAGACATTTTTGTTTAGTTAGTAGTTCTAAGTTAGGACAATATCAAGATTAGTGTTCAGAACATTATATTTACAGCGCATGAGCACACTAACTCACAAAAACAGAAAGCAGATATTGTGGATGGATTGTAGTAGAAAATACGATGATAGGAATCTGAATTTCAGCTTATAAACAACAAAATGATAAGATCCAAGGAAGAATTAAGGGAAGAGATGAAACAGTGATACTGTTGTTGCTAAGATCATAAATGAGATGAATGTACATTCCGCAGACATAAATAAGACTTACCAAAATGAAACTTTTCCTTGTACACAGAAGACACTCAATGCCTCCAGCATCCAGAAGCACAAACATATGGAAAGAAACAATGCATCCACAGTGTATTTGCTGCAAAGAAGATGTAGTCACTTCAAAACTAGATAATTTCAATGTTTATCAAGGTGGAAATAATTAAGGTTTAAGAAAAGCCTAGAGAACAAAAATGGAACACGGTTGTGTAAGCTTGATTGAAAAAGCATTTCCACTAATACATCCTTATGGAGAATAATCTTGGAGATGGTCCGGAAAAAATTAACCTTGAGAACAGGTCAGGTGTACGTATTATATTATGTGCTAACAGGAGAACTTGATGGCTGAAGGAGCCAGTAATTCCCTTGAACAAGTATTTATATGTGGTAATAGATATGGAAACATAAGGAATTTAATCAAACATGGGTGACACCGCTATTACTGTCCACCTATTACCTTTGATGGGGATTCAAAGATATTCTAAATACCTTCCGACAAGTTTCACAACATCTCCAACCAGGTAGATTAGAATGGAACGTCTCACAAAATCTCCCTTCCACATATGCAGAGCTGCAGAATAAGAAATTTCTGATTAATGTTGATAAAACTGAAAATCGTATTGAGATACCAAAGAACAGTTAAGTAATCAAAATGAAGAATCAATGCAAGCAAAAGACTACTAATATAGCTGCTAGCTTCATGATGGAGCTTTCATTGTCATATAAGAGTATGCCCCTATAGGCATACCAATCTGCATTCTGCACGCGCACCTAGACATGCAAAATTTATTACAAAGATCCTTTAGAGTGTTTCTGTCTTCACCATTTT
The DNA here is from genome assembly GCA_003412495.2 of Echium plantagineum. Taxonomy (NCBI): domain Eukaryota; kingdom Viridiplantae; phylum Streptophyta; class Magnoliopsida; order Boraginales; family Boraginaceae; genus Echium; species Echium plantagineum. Next base: position 5,371,115 of record CM016561.1, read on the forward strand.
CCAACTGCGTAGCTCAATTACCTCTCACATCTCCAACAGGCTGTTCATCACTTCGTTTGATGAAAGAACTCCAGTTTATAGAGCTCCTGCTTATTAGTGTTCTTTCATAGGGAACTTTTTACCAATTGAGGAGCAAACATTTGTTAACTCTGACCATTGAAAATCAAACTAGACAATCTTCTAATTCTGACACTCAACAGGAAGGTATATAGAAAACACCGAAAATGCAGCATTTTACATTCACTAGATATTGACGAAACACTAGTCTCACATTGAATATGACAAAGCTACAGAGTTTTACTTATCTGCAACCAATTCAGTTTTAGTATGGACCTCATCGACTACGAACATGGTATGATATATTAAAGAGGGACCCATCTAATATTGAATATGTATGTCAAAACATATAAGATGGTTTATATGATCATGAACTTTATTCATCTAAAATCGGCTGGTTTTAGTATTGAGCCCCCGAGTCTCACGGTAAATACGTTAACACTAAATAAACCTTATCATCCAAGTAAAATTGATCACTAAAAACCAGGTGTACGGGAGTAGACTAAAGAATGGCCCGTCTCACGGTAAATGCGTTAAAGCATACAAGGAGGTGGTTTATACGATTCTCGCCTTTGTTCATATACAACCACTTGACTGGTTTTAGTATGTACCATGGACTCTTTAACAATAAATAAACCTCGGAAGATCACTCACTCAAGGCAACCAATTCATCACTCAATCAATAAACAACACACTCAAAAAATAACCAATTCACAAAACAATCAATTAATAACATCAACATAGACACACACAATTAGAATAAACTAGAAACAAGAAAAACTCATACGCGCAAGGCTCACAAAGCTCGGCAAATTCACCAGAGCGGCAACGCCAGCCGTTCCTAGTCTGCTCCACAGCTTTCCTGCATTTTGAATTGAAGCAAACCTTCTCCGGCGCCTTGACCGTCATCGAAGCCGCCGTCGGCATTAGTCAACGGTCAAGTAGTTGACTAATTCACACTATATGTAACTGAAGTCAGAAAAAAACGGAAAAGTGATTTTCACTAAATAATGAAGTTTTTCCGGCGGAAAATGAAAAAAAAGGTAATTATTTGCGAGAAAAAAGGAGAATATAAATAGAAAGGGATAAAGCTGAAATTTGGAATTGAAAACCTAACAGTAAAAAGCGGAAAACGAAAGGAAAAAGATTTTCCAATAGTTTTGGGGAAGAGAAGTGAAGTGAGTCAAGTGTTTGTTTGAGAGTGCGTAAATAACTAAATATTATTGTAGTTTGTTGCGTTTGTTGAGTTTGTAGTGAGAGAGAGAGAGAAAGAGAGACAGAGTAAGAGAGTTGTACGATGAGGCTTAAAACGCACGTAATGTTGTGTTTGTGTATATGTACTTACTGTGCACCTTGCTCTTTCTAGAGCCTAGACTCTTGGGCTGGAATGACTACTCATCTTTCCCACTTAACTTCGACTCTTGGAGGCTTGAGAGGTGGTATTAGTCTATTAGATAGCTCCATAATTAGGCCCGTAAATGAACCTAAAAGTTCGATTCGGCTCGTGATACTCGGTTTGAAAAAGTTTGGTTCATGACGTGGCTCGAGATACCAAACGTAGAGCCGAACCTTTAAAATCAATACTCAGCTTGATTCGACAAATGGTTCGAAAAAACTAGGCTCGACTCACTATGTAAAATTATGTGATATAAAATTTTAATATAGATTTATATGAAAATAATTTTTGGAGTTAATTTGAGAAATAAAATAAAAATTGGATATATTAATTAATAAATAAAAGAATAGAAGTGAATTCACAATTATTATTATTTTTTTTATATAATTAGCGATGAGTTGAGTTTCGAACCCAGGACTTTCATGTCACTAGCAAGAGCCTTTTCCACTAAGCTATTTGATTAACTCAATGAATTCACAATTATTGAATCATATATAATCCATCGCCCGATTCGTGTCTTCCCCTACCTTTCTTCCCCTTTCCCTTTTCCCTTTCTTCCCTTCACTCCCCTTGCTCATTGTATAGAAGGTTAAAATAAGCCGATTAACTTGCCTTGCCTCCATGGGCGGATTTAATATACATGTAGGATATGTATACCCTATCAAAAAATAAAGATAACTTAGTAGTAAAGATTTACATACTTAAATGTGAGGTCATGTGTTCTACCTTGTGAAAATAGCAAACTACCTTTTTCAATTAAATTGCTCATCCGATTGTAGAAGCATTTCGTAGTTTTCATTGTTCATTGGTATTTCTAGTTATTGATTTATTGGTACTTTTATTTTAGTTGATTGTACTTTTATATCACTTTTTCATATTTTATGTATTATACATTTACTCCTTAAATTTTATTTTATTTGTTTTTTATAGTTAAAATAGTTAAAAAGTATATTGATAATGTAGAATGACAATTAGTTTGAACTACATAATTGATTGATTAATAATTTTATTTTATATTTTGAATGATAAAATGAATACCCCAAATAAAAATTCTGGATCCGCCCTGCTTGCATCCCATGTTCGACACCTCCTTCCGGCTGGCGACGGCCGCCAACGCCGTAACTTATGGTAAAGCTTAAATTTTAGTGTTAATTGTGTTTTTTATCGTAGATATAACATATTTGGTTGATTTTTTTTGTTTCATCACCTTCGAACCGAATGTTTTTCGAACTGTTCGGCTCGAACGAGCCGAATATTAGTTAACACTTAAGGTCGAGCTTCGAGGCGAACCTTAGGCTTGAGATGAACGTGCCATACTCGAACCTTCCGATGTTCCGTAGGATTCCGCTCGTTTACAGCCCTACCTCCACTGAGTATACAAAATATATAATCTATTGAATTCGGTAATTATGCAGTTCATTTGATGGTCGAATGAATTTTTATATTTAAGGTTGACTTGAATGTTTGGCGAGTACGGATTTTTTAACGAAATAGAGAGATGGTATCGAGTAACCATATTAAAAATATGTAGAAAATTGCCAATGAGTCAAATTTTAAAGATCGAACTTTTTTTCGTCTAGCGTATCAATTCAGCAAATACCAAGCATGCATAGTGCTCACAACAAGTTAAGTTTTCTTTATCCACAAATTCAATGTGGTATATATTAAACAAAAATACGAATTTTATTTAAATCTTATTGAACTAATGCAAATATGACACTCATCTCTGAAAAACTTGGGCGGCTTGAACAGGCTCGAACCTCGCCTCTCTTGAGAAAGAAAATATTTTACTTGAGGGAGACTGGAATTTGGCAACTGGTGAGGGAATCTACACAATGTTCGCTCACATAAAATCATAATCATCATAATCGTCATATGCTGCTGTAACCACAACATCTTCATCTTTGTCAATGTGCAACTGCTTTTTCTTTGAACCTACCAATCAGGAAGCCACGTCAGTACCAGACCAGTAGCAATTCTAACAATGTTTAGAGATAAGGATTCAAGACACAAGCAGAATTCAAACCAGACCTTTCTTTTTTCCAGCATTTGCTTCCTTCTCTGCTTTTATCTTTTCATTTGCGATCGCCGTAATTGACGAGGCAACATCTTTTGCATCTGCTCCTTTTAGTGTAGTCATCGACAGTCTCATCACAGATTTGAGCAATCCAATATAATGGTAGCTTTTCTGCAGGGTACAGAAGTTCAACTATTAGAAGTTCCTTCCTTTTATCTAAAATATGTAACAGAGAAAAAAATCAACATACCTCATATGGACGCAGCTTATGAGAAATTAATTCAGCATACTCCATAAAGTCACTTTCTGTTTTAGGAATAAAATTATCAACCATCTTTCCATCGCTTTTCTTACCAAACAATTCCGCAGTGGACCTGTAATCTGCTTCTTCAACCAACCTATTTCAAAGTATTCATAATAATCCACTGAGAACAAGGATGATAACATCTAGTCTATTGATGCAAATCATAAGGATTATTGAGGAAATGACAAGCAAGCAATTATTGCAAGTGTCATCACTATAGGGTTATGCAAAGGTTATTGTTTTTGCAGGACCAAAAGATATTATATGCATATTTTTCTAAAATCTTCAACATTTGGAGAGTTCAACATTAGCATGTCAATATCACTCCAAAATTAGAGTAACGTGAACCAGTAGTCCAACACCCCATGAAAGAGTAGATATAAAGGAATTGAGGGGGAATGATATGTTCACAACAAGTTAAGTTTTCATTTAGTACAATTGACATTCGAACTCAAACTCATCTTACTGAAGAGATCTTTTGGCCGAAAAACTTACATTACAAATATGTGGATCCAGTGGAATGAGTAGTTTATTGATATTTTCATAAAAAGAGTTCTGTTGCATTGACTAACCAACTATGGAGTAACTGATAATTGATTGAAATTATAAACTCAAAAGAAAACCAGAAATTCTCCATCAAAATGAACAGAATTAACTCAAAAAATGAAATGCCACCTTTGCTGCCTCATTTTTTCAGCTACAGGATCTAAATTTTCCACTGCAGGGTCTACTTTCGCAACTTCTACAGCCTTCCCTTTCTTCTCAGACGCTTTTGCAACCGACTTCTTTGAGATCTTGTCGGGAGGGGGTTCTACCTTTGGTTCCTGAATGTGGGACATAACAGAGTTTAAACAGACCTATAAATACTACAAAGTGAAAAAAAGGCATGTTGCAAGAAGAGTGCTCTAAGAAACTGCCTAAACAACGAAGTTATGTAAACTCGTACAAAGGTAATAACCCTGAGATACATCTAATTATAGCTATGCCGATCAAAGAGACAGCAATGAAAAAGAACCATTTGTGCAAAATTAGCTTATGTTTTCATAAATTAAAATGTTTTACTTCATGCCGAAATTAAGTCTCTACTACAAATTTAAACAGAATAAAGATGCTTCTAATATTTTCTCTCACCTGCAAGTCCCTAGTTGGAATCTAAGGGGCATGAGGTTATCTTTCCATGTCTTACGAAGTAAAAGATTTTATGTTCTTTGGCTTTTGGAAATAATGGAATGTATCAAAATGGCTCATTATACTACCTGCACCTCATAGCTATTGTGAAATAGTAGATAGTATTTATACTGCACTCTTGGGTCAATTCGGAGACAATCTCCATGTTATCACATGGTAAGACTGTGTACTTCCAACCCCCCTTAACGTGCTTGGAGAGATGTGGGAGCCTCTACAAAGGCATTTGGGCATGTTAGCCTTAGTGAATTCAAGGTCGCTATGAGCATCAGGGTTTAATATATCAAACAACCAAATGAGAATACTATTCCAAAGCAAGAAATCTTCCAAAGAAATCAGCTAGGATCATATTTAGAAAAGAACTTTGTGATTGAACCACAATATGTTCTCACTACAAATAAACAACTAAGAGTTACCGGCTCATCTTCATCTTCCCAGGACTCCTTTATAGCATTGTCATCAACGTCTTCATCCTCCCATGAACTTTTAGGTTGCTCCTTCTTAAGGATATCTGGAACAGGCACATCATCCTCTGGAAGACAAAAAAAAGCACCAAATAGATGGCACATGAATGAAGATTTATCATGACTCGTGATATGAGTTCAATGGAATAGACAGTTATAGTTAATTAATTTTATCCAAACACATTAGTTTCATCAATTACTTTTTCCCATCTAGTAAGTTACATCAATAGTAGCAATGACACAAAACTCACATCAAAGCTTCTATATCCTTTGGCTCTTGGATATAATGAAAAAAATCAATATCTCTCGTTACACTACCAACACATATCAATTGTGAAGTAGTAGATAATGTTTGCACTTCATGCATGAGCCAACTCAGAAACAACCGGCCTGTGGCATACTATTCGACCCTCTCTTACCATAGGGCACGTAATGTGCAAAATATGAATTCAAGATAAATTGATTGCAACAAGCAATAAACGTGACTAAAAATTCATGACTCCAACAAAGAGCAGACCAATATCGTAAAATTAACTTTCGTTTTCCAATGGACACAGATCACTCATAACTCTACTAAATAAATAGCAATCAGAAGTTATCAAAGCATTACCCCAATCCTCCATGTGTGAAAGTATCCTTTTCAACCTCCAATCTACCTGCAGGGAAAATCAGAATTTTTTTCTAATAATTGTTTGAATTTTGATATAACTTTGAATTGTAGTGAACCTTATCCTACATAAATAATAACTTCAGGACACCATAAGGAAGGAATCATATATAAAATTCAATAAGAGATACCAGAAAACAAAACAAAAATATATGTTGAGATAGCTTAAATAAATTGAAATGGTTACCTTGTTAATTCTGAATTATCCCAAAACCGTAAGAGAATCTTCAGTTAATCAAACGCACAATCGTAAACAATTAAATGCACAAATAACTATGATTAATGGGTCGTTTAGGGTTTGAGCAATCAATAATAATTTCTTCTGACGGTTCGTCATCTGGGCCGTGCGGTTGGTATATTACTTGTAATTTTATTTCCGGTATAAATCGTTATCAGTTCATTAATCGGCTTTACATATCTAGCTTTGTTAATGCGGTCCGTTAAAAAAGGGTATCACTACAATTTACACTAAAACTTCTATAAATTGATAATGTTGGACCTGTCAAATTTATTAATTTAGAGAATATTAATTTATTGATAGATTAATAATTTATTAATATAAAGAGCTTTGCATGAGATGTAGAGTTTTTGCCGGATTAGGACCGTTGGCGAAAATTAGAGATGGATATCAATAATCTAATGAGCTATTCGGGCGAGAATGAACCTTGTTAAGAGGTGCAGAATATAGAAGAAATTGTTTCTACTATCATTGAGAGCAATGTTGATGATGAAGATGATACCGTGTCTTTGAAACCTGTTACTCGGAATGAAGCACTTTTGGCATCTAAAACTCTCCACAATTTTATGTTACAATTCGAAAACACACACCGGAACTAATGGATGAAATAAGAAAAATTAGAAATGAACTCCAAAGTGATTTGAGCTTTAAGAAAAAACAAACTACTAGGGGCGGGGCCTAATATTAATTATGTAAAATATAATAAGGGAAATAGTCATTTTACCTTATTAAATGAAAAAAAAAACACGCTTCAGGGACATATCGAAACAATTAGAAATATATAGGCACATTAAAACTAATTTGATAGTACAGGGCCAAAATGCGAATTAGCCTATAAATTTTTTTTTGATAAATAATTCTTGTCATAGATTAACAATTGTTATGGCTAAATTTGCCAATACAAGAAGGAATCAAATTAGTAACACTATTTAAAGGACTAACAACATTGAAATCATTAATAACAAAATCTTGAAGATCTTGAGGGCAACTCACATTTGTCGGCATCCAAAAAATATTGCAGCATTTCTTTGATTCATTACTGAGCAAAAGCATTAAATCTTCATCCTGGTGAATGGAATGAAAGTATCTAAACCAAACCTGCGAAATGAAGCTATCAGTAACAATAAAAATGGTATGATTGTCAATTCTTGAGGCAATAATGATGGCAGTGAGAATCCCGGTACAAATATTCTGCAGGTTGAGCTCATTCTTGTCGGTTGTGTAGTCCTTAATCAGTTGGGATCCTTTGATGATGTTGTGCTTGCCATAACTGGTTGATATAATGAACCAGAATGGGTCTATACTTGAGGAGACACCTAGCAATATCTTGTTGTCCCTTCTGTTACAACTCCTTGTGCAAGGGCTGTTAGAAAGGGTGATGTGATCTCCATAGGAGATATTTGCCGGTCTTCTAGTCTCAGACCCTGAGTGTAATTTCTTTTTAATAGGGTGATGGCCTCTCTTGAGGGCAAAACCTTCAAACCAATCCGTAGAAAGGGAATTGGCAAGTAAAATGCTTTTGGAATTAGTAGGATTGATCTCGTTGAAGAGACTGTCATTCCTAGTAAGCCAGATAACCCAAAGAATACTTCCAAACTTAAAAATATTTCTTATGTTAATATGAGTCCATTTACTCATTAGCCAACGGGAAACCGTAATGCTAATGGGGTCGGAAGGTGAAATGTAAATGTTAAAGTGGGAGAAAAGAGAAGTAGAAAAAGGGCATTCAGTGAAGATGTGTTGAAGGCTTTCTTGGCTTAGTTTGCAGAGGGGGCAGGTTAAAGAAATATGTTTCTTGGTTTTATTAGAGATGAGGTCCAATGTGGGAAGTCTGTTTAAAAGCAGTCTCCATAGGAAAGTGTGAATTTTTTCAGGGAAAGGAATCTTGTATAACATTTTCCAAGTTTTGTTTGGGATAAGATGATGATTTGAAGGCCTTGGGGTCATGTCATGTTGGTTACCATTGAGATTGTTGTAAAGATCTTTGGATCTAAAATGATTCTTGCACCATATTTTTGTGTCATGATTTTGAGAGGGGGTGATATTGAGAATGTCTACGACCATAGGTGAGGGAAAAAGGTGATTGAGAATATCAACGTTCCACTGATTGTCCTCAGTGATAAGATCAGAGACTAGGTTTAGGTGACAGTTGGGTGGGGGAAGGATATTCAAGGAGGCGAGAGATGGATGGTAACTATCCTTATTATTCCTGAATGGAATCCAAGATTCATTCCAGAGATTAATTGAGGATCCATTTCCAAGCTTCCAATTAGAGAATTTTTGGATGGAAGAAATTCCTGAGGCTAGGCTCCTCCAGGTCCAAGAAGAAGAAGATTTAGAAGTGGTCGTTGGTATGGCAGTTTTGGGGAAGTATTTGGATTTGAGCAATTTAGTCATAGGGAGGTTTGGTTGTGTGAGCAATCGCCAACCATTCCTGGCAAGGAGTGAGAGGTTGAAGTGATGAAGGTGTTTGAATCCAAGGCCACCATTTGACTTATCAAAGTGTAGAAAGTCCCAATTGACCCAATGAATTCTTTTCCCTTGAGATCCATTCCAAAGAAAGTTGGCAAGGAGTTTGTCAATTTTCTGAAGTGTGTGAAGCGGAAACTTGTAGATACTCATTGGATAGACAAGAATGGATTGGAGAACAGATTTGATAAGGGTGACTCTTCCTGGGAAGTTGAGGAACTTACAATTCCAGGATGAGATTTTCCGTTTGACTTTATCAATAATGCCCAAGAAAATTTGCTTTCTGTCAGTGGTGATGTCAAGGGGTACGCCAAGATAGCTCCCAAAGGAATCAGAGACATTGATTCCTAAGAGTGATAATTTGTGGAGTTTTAGGGCTGAAGGTGATGATGGATTTGTTGAAATTGATGACCTGACCCGAGTCCGAGCAAAACTAGTTTAGAGCCTTTGAGAATTCAGTTATTGACTTGATGTCTAGGTGAAGGAAGAAATAACAGTCATCCGCAAAAAGAAGGTGGGAAACTTTAGGCCCATCTTTTGCAATAGAAACTCCTTTGATATAGTTAGTATTCTGGAGGTGGGAGAGGGAGGATGAAAGAGCTTCTGTGCAGATAGCAAAAAGGATGGGTGAAAGTGGGTCACCCTGTCGAAGACCACAATTTGGAGAAAAGAGATCACTAGGCTGACCATTGATGAGAAGGGAATATTTGACCGTTGTAATGCACTGTTTAATCAGCTGGATCCAGTGTTGAGGGAAGTTGAGCTTGAGAAGAAGAGAAAGGATGAAGTCCCAACTAACTCGATCAAAGGCTTTGCTCATATCAATTTTGATGGCAGCGACCCCATGTTTTTTCCTTTGAGAGGTTCTGATTGAGTGGGTTAGTTCTTGTGCCATGATGATATTATCATGAGAATTTCTACCATGGATAAATCCATTTTGATAGGGTGAGATAATGTCATTTAAGTGAGGTTTAAGTCTATTAACAAGAACTTTTGATGCAATTTTATAGATGACATTGCAGAGACTTATGGGTCTGTAATCTTTGATTGTTTTAGGATAATCAACCTTAGGAATGAGTGTGATAAAGGTGTTATTGATTTCCTTCAAGATGTAGCCTTGATTAAGAAACTCAAGAGTTGCAAGGGTGACATCCTTTCCTACCACATCCCAATTTTTTTGATAGAATTCCGCAGGAAATCCATCAGGACCAGGGGATTTGTGATGACCCATTTGAAAAAGAGCTATTTTAATTTCTTCCGAGGAGAAAGGGATGTTAAGATCTTCGATTTGAAGGTCAGAAAGAGTTTTATTGAAGTTGTCAAGAGAGGGGAAGATGGAGGTAGGGCATTTAGAATTATGATCAGAATTGGAATGGAAAAGATTCTCAAAGTATTCTTTACAGTGCTTCATAATTTCATCGTCCTGGGTAATTGAGTTCCCAAGGTTGTCTGTGATTTCCAAGATGTTATTGATCTTGGTTTTATACTTGGCATGAGCATGAAAAAATTTTGTATTTCTGTCACCTTCGGTGATTGCCCTGATTTTGGATCTTTGTTTCCAGTATTCTTCTTCCGCAGAAAGAAGGAGATCAAGTTGAACTCTGATTTGATCATCCTTTAGCTGGGTGGATGGGCAATGAGTTTTAGACTGGGAGAGAGAAAGGTGGTTTTGAAGATGTTGGATTTGGGTGAAAATATTTCCAATTCTATTTGAGTTCCATTGCTTAATAGTTTTTTTTGTACTTTTGAGAGAATTGATGAGCCTGAAAGTATGAGATGAGGTTGGAAGTAGCCGGGGATTCTGATGATGTTGACTGGGCCAAGTGGTAAAGATCAAATGGCCAAAATCAGGAAGAAGGGTAAGAAAAGTTTCGAGCTTGAAGGGCCTAGGTTTTTTATTGGAAGCTGATTTTTTGGAGATGATAAGAGGGCCATGGTCAGAGCGTTGAATTGGAAGGGTGGTACAGTTGGCATTGGGAAAGGCAGAAATAAGCTCGAAATTAGCCATAGCACGATCAAGTTTTTCGTAGATTTTAATGCCATTACGAGTACCAGACCAGGTGAAGTTGCAACCCATGTTGGGGAGGTCTTCAAGTCCAAAGGTGGAAATGAGGTTAAGAAGGTGGTTAGATCCAAGGATACTACAAAATACTTCTAATTATAAAAAAGACAACATAAGTTAAGGTAGTAATATAACAATTAATGCACCAAACGCCAAATTATGTAAGCATTGTTACTTTTTTTTTTTTTTGTAAGTTAGCACCAAATGTCCAAACACCAAAAATATTATAAATAATCGTTATAAAATCAAAATTTTCTAATAGAAGCTCATACAAAATGTTAGAAGTCATCCATAAATTATTGAATCGTTCATGATCTTACATATCACATTAGCACCTGGTAGTGTCTATAAATTACAATTACTATTTACTAGTACAAAATTAGAAATATTCTTCGAAATTCTAGTCGTACAAATCCTATCTTCCATACTTGTCCACTTGTCCCTACCAAGCTAGTTATAATTTTGGTAATAGCTCAAGCAAAAGCAAACAATTCTGACACTCTCATGTCAGTTGCAACCTGTACTCTTTTCTTCTGTCAACAAAATGCCATAAAAAACTTCAAGTACATTCTTACAGCTTCAAGAACAAAACCCAATAACCCAATTTTTTCAACTTCTTAGATTTACAAATTTGGTTTTACTTATTCTTGTTTCATTTGGGAAACAGGACTAAAACTGCGTATTATCCGACCCTCTTACCCCGTTTATCCTGTTTAGACGGGAGCTTCTTGATAGGTATTGTTGTATGTTTAGTTGCAGATTTCAGGTTGCTTACATTTACAGAAAAGTTAAGGTTGAGTATGTTACGGACCACTTTGTCTTGCTTTCTTGTTCTTTAGTTTTTTATGCAGCTGGAAGTAGAATAAACATAAGCATTAAATCATTAATAGAAAGGTGAAAACAGAAACTTCCATAGGCTATGAGTACCACATATAATTCAATGCCAAGTAGAAGCACACTGGAGCTTATGCTGGAAAAAATTCAAGAATTGGAAGAAGAAGAACATGGTAAAGGGTCTCTGCCACCACTTCCAGTGAGGCCAGTGTCTAGAGCTCGGCTTCCGTCTCAGGCGAAAAGGGCACTTCAACAGAGTCCTAAGCTTGTGAAAAAGGCTAATTCTGCTTTCATGAGGGAGGCTGTTGTTAATTCTGATCAAGAATTAATTCAGGTTTGTGGCGGATAATTTGGTTTGTTAGTATTTAGATTTTCAGTTATTGGAAGTATTTGGTTTGTATAGATTTTTTCAGTTCTTGAATTGATTGCATATAATCATGAATTTGGAATTGTTACTATCCAATTCTTGTTGAATGTTGGCTGCCTGAAATTGAAGAAAATTCATTATCTTTTTGGTAAAACTATGGTATTTATCAATGAAACTTGGTTCTTTAGTTAGATGTTGAATAGTAGAGTTATTAATTTGAAATAATGTTTTCATTCTGAGATTTATCGAATTTCCCATTTATTGATGCACCAGGAAGAAAGATAACATACAAGTTTTGTTTGTAGAGTTGTCAAAATGATTTTATCTCAAGATATATAAGTGTTTTTGGGGATTTTAATTTGTCTTTCTGTTCCTCTACAGACCAATGGGTTTGATGGTGCAAGTACAAATGAAGCGGAGATAGGAGGAGTATTGATTATGCAGAGGTGCTATCGGGGCTACCGAGTACGCTGCTATGTTAATGAGCTCAAAAGGAGTGTCATCATACTGCAGTCATGTAATGCTTGTTAACCATTCATCCTGTTATTTGCATAAATAGATTCCTGTTTGACCATCATCGATCTAAAGCGAAGTGTCATAGGGTGAAGCTTCAGTCCTTTCAGTTCTCAGTTTCCTGTTATAATCTCAGTGGCATATTTCATGAAAACTCTATGATCAGTAAGGACATGTTTTGTTGAACTGACATAACTTATATGCTAATCCAGTGATTCGAGCTAAAATGTCAAGGAAGGCATATCAACATCTAGCGGAAAGGCTGTCACCCAACCATGAGATGCTGAGACAGAATGTGCAAGATGTTCAAAGTCACTTGTTGCCAGCACAAAATGGAGCAATCATAATTTTGCAATCTGGTATGGCATATCAAATAACTTTAAGCACCCCCGTGTCATTTTCAACTTTTATTTTACTATATCTTTTCTTTTAATGCAGTACTACGAGGTTGGTTGACTCGAAGGCATTATAAAAATATTGAGAGAGTTAACGTTGTTCCTGTTGAGAAGTCAGGAGATCAAACAACAAGCAAGCCAGATTCAATGGTATATCTAACCCTTTTAACTACAAATACAGTATCTTAGAATTTTGGTGTGCTTGATATTTTCATATTCAGAACAGACCAGTACATATCGATTTCTTTCATTATGGGAAAGTAACAACCAGTTTCTGTTGAGAAATCGAATTATAATGCTTGAATAGAGATTATAGAGACAATCTATGCTACTCATATGGCAGTATCATATCTTTACATTTTTTACCTTATACAGTAGATTTTCAGGGGCAAAACTAGTATACATAAATATTTTTGGCTTATGAAGCAAGTATTTTGTCTTGGCAGGATTGGGTTGAAATTCCATACTCAACTGTTTTTGAACTCCAAAGACGAGTTCTTAAGACCGAGGCAGCTTTACAAGAAAGGAAAGAGCAAAATGCTGATTTGAGGAATAACTTAAAGCAGTATGAGGAAAGGTGGCTTCAATATGAAGAGAAAATGAAGTCAATGGAGAAGATGTGGCAAGAACAACTGATTTCTATCCAAGTGAGTATCTTCCCTTGACTGTGTTATTGCATACTCTGTGGACACTTGACACAATTATTAGTTCGACTCTTGAGAGACGAAAAAGTGAAGATATATTTTGGAATTTATGTTGTTAGTTTTTCACTTTTAGTAAGAATGGTTTTGATTAGGGGACTTGTGAATGCTAAAAACCTGGAGACTGGAGTGATGATTCATAGATTTTGCAGGTAACTCTAGCTGATGCAGCAAAGAAGAAGGTCGATACTAGAAGATCCTTGGCGGCATCGCCCGAGTTGCTCCAAGATGAATCACCATTAAACACGATAGACCCCACCACTCATCCAATTAACCATCAAAACGGGGAATTAGATGATAATGATAATGGAAACTATTTCCAGGTAAAATTGGGCAGTCGTGTCTCAAAGAAAGATGTCATTGTAGAGTTCCAGAAGCTGGAATCGCAGTATGGTGCATGGGAGAAAGAGTACAGTATGAAATTGGAAGAAACAAAGGCTACAATGAAAAAACTTTCACTGCTTCAGAAGGAAAAGCGCCATAAGAGATGGTGGAGAAGGCCCTTACGAAGTTGAGAAAGTGAGCATAAATATGAAGTTTTGAGTTTCCGGAGAGATGACATACAAAGCTGATACATTTGAAGCCAATTCAATGCAGCAACGCCCTGTGAAGATACTCTTCCCCCGAACGATGCTTCTACTTTTTAGCGTTAATGTGCACGCATACATTGTATTCCAGGAAAGTAGAGGAAGGGAATCACAATTGCTCATAGTCGCTTGTTGAGATTCATGTAAATCTGTGCAGTTTGAAACTTAAACATCGTCATAGCAAGTGTGGCAGCAGTGAACCTAAACATATTTATTATTCATCGAGAGAGTAGTTGAGGAAGAAGTTTGACACAGAAGATCAAGATAAAAGAGAACTAAATGACTTGAATCAATTAACTTACCAAAAAACTAGCAGCCATACGGAGGACTTTTAATTAGTCTCTCCACAACGCGTCACACGTGGCTATCTGCCTATCTCCATGGTTTTTGTCTTCAATAAAACACACTAGAAACTCCAGATTTGGACCATCCAATAATCTCTTCAAATAAATCTCTCAAATAGTGAGAACTGATGAGACTAGTGTTTTAAATCTTCATAATCTAAGCTGAATGGCTTTAAAAGAAACATTTTGGCCTGATGACTTGTTCATTTAGGTTGCAATGAGCTTGAAGATATTTGGTAGATTAATTATTTAACTTTGAACAATATATGAAAAATATTAATACAAAAGCTGTTATTACAATCAATTGCCCTTCTGGGCTGAAAGTCTTAGTTGTATCAAGGGAGAATAGTCATCAACTTATCCGAGAATGTATATCATTGATTAACAATGTCTTGTGAAAAGCTCTGAAGATAAGGATCAATCTTGTACTTGCTATACAAGGGAAGCTCCAGAGCCTTCTCAGCTATACTTCTGTCCTCGTGAATTTTAGCGATCAAACTCTCCAGGGACGAAAAGTTCAACTGTTACATTGTAATCAGAGATGTCAGAAATGAAGCGAGCGTTGATGTGGAAAATAATGAACATAGCTTGTAATTGGTGATACCTCAGGCCGTATGTAGCCAACAATGACAAGGTGCAGTTCTTCGCCATAGAAGTCCTCAGAGAAGTCATGAAGCAACCATGGTTCCTATGGTAACATCATGTGCAGATAGAGTTACCCCCTATGATGAAAGAATATAATTTACATTAGAATTGGCAAAGACTACGTTGCAGTTGCACTCACTATGGTCTTCTCAGCATTGTTGAAATATGGGTTCCAACCAATGCTCATCACCATCTTGTAAACGCCATGATTTTGTAATCCTGCCCAGCCAAAGTAGACTCCAGGCGGATACTCTGAAAGTACATCTGAATACCCTTCTGTGGATATATTAGCTGAAAGAGAACAGAAGCTTAGTTGAGTTAGATGACACGGCTGACCTAAATAAATAAAGTAACCTACATAAAAGCAAGGAACGACTCCAAATATACCGTCAGCAGACATCACCAAACCTACAGAATACAGACTGCTAAGGTCTCTTAAGAGAACATTTAGGATATTGTAGCCAAGAAAGACCCACATCAGACTAAGTTTGTACAACAGTTTGTTTCATTGAGTCCTGCCAGGACTCCTTCCTGACTTTTAGTGATTATTATAGAAGTGTTACGTTATTGTATCTAGTTGTAGTGTTGTACTATCTGTTTCTGTGTTATCATATTAGAATCAAAATAGTATTAGGACTTCATTTGGTGTGTATTATGATTAGCAACTCATACACACAGTTGTAATCATTCAGAAAAAACATATTCAACACATTCAATTGACTGAACCAGTACAATTATTCCGTTAATTGCTAAAGCTATTTGAACTTACTAGTTTAGCTAAGTTATTAGCAATATAAAAGATGGCTTGAAGAAAAACAAGGACTTACAGCTGATGATATAAGCTGGCTAACCAGTTATACATATAACAAAAAGGGGGAAAGTTAGCTGACCTGTAGGAATCCCAAGCATCTTTGATCCACGTTTAAATCCTTTGACGACAGGACCTCCAACATTCCAAGGTCCCACTGGTAAAGTATTTTCTATCCCTGTAGTGGATATTGTTGCAAAAGTTGTCACATATCTAACAGACCAAGACAAGTAAAACTTAAGGTGGATGAGAAATACAAAAAAACGGACTTACAATCTTGGAATGCAGGCAAGCCCCATTGTTCTGGTCGAAAATCTAGAAGCGAATTAATTACCACATCAGCTGATGTGTAAAGATTGGATTGTTTGGGGAGAGAAGGTACAGCAACCACTTCCATTTTGGCAGCCTTACCACCGGTAACGCCTGGTCTGGCACAGTAGATTTCACATAATATAATGGCAGATTCGCGTACAATGTCAAACGAGATGATATTGAGATCATACAGCCATCCCAGATTCAAATTATTAAAACCAGATTCAAATTATTAACAAACATTTAAATAGTTCCGATCCAGTAGTATTGACTTCGTGCAGTCAGAGAACTTGGACTCAGCGATAAAATCATATTTTTTCTAGAGAATCTTCGAAGCATGTTCAACTGTCTTCTAATTTACTTCAAATTCAGAAACAAAATACCTCATTATATCATTCTAAAGTGATGACACTTTTGCATCCTTCTCAATAATTCTAATGGAAGCGAAAGAGACAGAGGAAAACAAACTCACAGTGAATCTTCAATGACAAGACAATTGGATGGATCCATGTGTAGCCTTTTAGCTGCTTCAATATATCTTTTATTACAGCATGCAAAACGACAACACACATAAATACTTCATTATGGCTTTGAAAGTGCATTTAAATCGCGCCATGCTAAAGAACTCACATATCTGGAGACGGCTTAGGGCTTGTAACTTCGTCACTTCCTACTATAACAGAAAATGATTCTTTCCATCCTGTAATCCCATAGTTGTATATATACATTTAGTTCTAACTTGGTAATAGTAATCACCATATTTTAACATCCAACATTGACCTACCCTGATGATATGATATTTTGGTCTCAATATTCTCCTTTGAAGAATTTGAAGCCAATGCCATTGGCACACCATGTCCTCTCAAATGATTAATCAAACGATTGGCACCAGGAAGGGCTCGAACATTACACCACCTGCAATGATTAAATCTCTAAATGCATGGTAATGTGTTGAAAAGATACAAATTGTTGTACCTAAAGTCAACAAAAATTAGTTCTTTAATTACTATTACACTATTCGGAAAATGTTTTGTGAAGTCCGAATGAAATAGTGTTCCCCTGAATTAGAAGCTAGGCACACATTTTCTGTTTCCACTTGGGTAGTGGACAATTAAAAGGTTATGGCCATCTATTCTGCCATTGTTTATGCATTTGTGCATCAATTCAATATGCTTGCTAACAACCGATGAAGACTTCTGATATAACCACTCCGAAAGCAAAATGTAACCTATAGAGTATAGACTAAAAGTTGGCATATTTGTGCATGACATTGTTATAAAACTAGCACGCTCTTGCTAAAGGAGACCAATAGTAAAAGTTAAGTTGATTACTGCTCCGAGAACATTGGATTAACTTCCATCAATAGTTCATCTGATGAGATGGGAAGTTCATAATCTTCAACAATTGCAGATGCAGCTTCATATTGTGTTTTCCCTACTATTCGTTGAGCTGTACTGCCATCCCAATGCTTTCCATATTTAGCTAAGTATATTTTCATAACATCAGATGCAATGCCATCTGTCATATAAAAAAAAGATGATTGCAATAGAAAACACAAACATACGTTAAGTTGAAAGCATACTAAAGTGATACCCTTACAAGACGGCAATGTAACCTTACCTGTATTGATCAGAGTACCATCTAGATCAAGAATTACACATGATACTAACTTTCTTATAGAGATTGTCATTGTCTTGTGTGCCAAATTCAGCATAGAGTAACACCAGCTCAATCATGTAGGTGCATCAGCAATCCTGATCATATAGAAAAAGTTAATAATTGTTATATGAACATATAGAAATCGTAAGATTCCAACTGCATAACACTAATGATAGAAAACCATGTAGGTGCATCAGCAACCGTAATCAAGATTACTAGATTTTTTATAACCATTAAATAAAAATACAAATAAATAAAAAATTAGCAGGAAGCAAAAGCAACACCCTAAATCGATATAGAATTTATCAACATGATCACAAATCAACATAAAAGTTGCAAAATGCAACATGCTTGAAACTGATAAAGGAGCCATCAATAGGATGAGGATCACAACATCCGGAGTTGTGAATCACAATCAACAGTTTCGAGAAAGATTAAATAAACAGTCATTCATACCACCCAAATAATGCATAACATCAGCAATTTACCACTAAATGAAAAAAATTAATAAAATAACGAATTTCAATTTCACTTTACTAGATGCAACTACCCTACACAAAAAGAATCAAGTATACAATGTCTCAAAACTATCAGAAATGAAATATTATTCGAAAAAAGTGCAAAGATACATATAATGAAGAAAGTATTAATCTTGTTCAAAACAATCAAATATTTCGAGAGTAAACAATCAAATATTCTGATACAGAGATTAATACTCTTATACAACGCAAACAAAAATAAATTAAAATCGAAAAAACATGCTTACATTACATGAGACCACAAGTAAACTATAATTCAGCATCAAAATTCAAAGGGCGTCAATTATAGGTAACACAGCTCAAAACAGAAATTTAAAATTGACTAAAAATAAATCATCTAAATCTATTATCTGAAACAATATATCGTACGTAAAGCTAAACTTATAAAATGTAAGAATTATAAGTTGAAGCATTAGAAACATAAAACAGAGTGAATTGAATTAATACGAAGTGGTAAAAGGAAGCTGACTGACCAATTTATTTTTGGGGGAAAAGATGATGGGTTGCGACTGAAAATGGCCTTTTGTAAGCAAATAGTGGAATAATATGAAGTCTATTAGATAGACTGAGAAATCGAAGATTTAACTTGGGGTATTTCGCTAAGTGGCTGAGTTGCTATAGACATCAAATTGGGGTTAGACTATTTCCACGCCTTCATGTTTTCATGAGAATGTGGGTTTTGTACGATTGTGCCCTTTTTTACAAATACACGACTATAAGTCATGTGAAAATAAGTTCAATTAATGGTAAACAGGCTACATAAAATATCCATTATCCAATATAATATAAATCCATACTATATCCTATCATGCATTTTTTTAGTTACATATTTCTCATAATTTTTGTTTTACTTTATGTGTCATACTTGTTAACTATTGATTTTTGCTTTTGTGTATTCACGAAATTATTAATCTATGTAATAGTTTTGTTTGATTAAATTATTGGAATATACATGAGATTATAAATAGATTTTGCATTCTATTTCATTGACTTTTTAGTTCTTAGTGTTTTTATTTAAGAATTGAAAATAACTTAGTGGAAAAGGTTCTGATTAGTGATGAGAAAGTTCTGAATTTGAAACCTACTTCATCGCTAATTTATAAAAATACAAGAAATTGAAAAAAACAATTAATAATACTAAATGAACGATGCTTTTGTCAATATGGCCGGTGATATTGTCATTATTTTCATAAAAATATAATACAATATACAGGCGAAATAAAAATATTAATTTTCGCAACCGAATCTAGATAAAACTGTCTGTTTAAACTGAAAAAGTAAAACCGGTAAGGAAAAACCGGCTAACGAGTCGAGTTTTCAAGGATCGCCCGGGCCTGATGCCTGGGGCTTTTGATGGGGGCCGGTCCGATATGGGGCCTGAGGCCTAAAACTGAGCCCATATTTGGCCCTCTAATAAAGGGACCGGGCTTATGAACATGGCCAGGGAACGACCCATTTGGGCCCAGTTCGTTTGACACTCTACCTGTATAGAGCTAGTTAGATAAACGGACTATTTAGTGGATTGGATGTGTCCTGGGCTCATAGTTTCGGATAATGACCCGAACGTCATTTGGGTTGTTTATGTGGGGGGTTGAAATTTAATTGATAACATGGTTAGCTCATAGATGGATTTTTATAGAATCACTAAATTATACTACCTCCGTCCCTTAAAGATTGTCACATTTTGACTTTTGTTAGTCAAACATTACAAAATTTGATCATTAATTCCCGTTAAACGATAAGAAATAATATAGTCTTGTGGGACCTTGTTAGATTCGTCTCAATATATATTTTTGAAATATTAACTTTTTATAATTTTTTTACATGTAGAATAATAGATATTTATGTTTTAAATCGTGTTTTGTTGACCACCAAAAGTCAAAATGTGACAATCTTTTAGGGACGGAGGGAGTATTTTTTTCACGCCTTCTTATTACAATTAATTATAAATTTCGAAAATAAAATACAAAATTGTTTATTGTAAATTTAAGGCATGTTTCTAAATTCAGAATTTCCTATATTTTTCCGAGCATAGCGATGATTATCATTAGCGAAATAAATTTTTGGAATAAATTTAAAGCTCAATAAAATTTGAACCGAAATAGGAAAGCAGTTAGTTGTACTTGAACCTAAAAAATATATCTCTTTTAAGAATCCGTAACATGATCAGGTAGTGTCTATGTCACCAACATAACTGGGTAGGTAATGTGATGGTGGAAGATTAAGTTGAGATGTAGAATGCTTTTATGGCAAATGGTTCATAGAACTTGCAACCAAGGAATCGATGTATACCTAATCTCCTCAACAATATGCTCTGATTCATTGAATCTTTGGACCATATTGCCTAGTCTAATTTCCTTTAGGTAGCTTTCTGTATTACTCCCTCCCCTCTCCTTCAATATTTCATTATGTTTACTAAATTTTTAATGCAAATTAAATGTTTGTATTCATCATTTATCATTTACATTATTATTTTGTTTCCTCCAACATTTTATTGATTGTCAAACCCATTCCTTCTTAAATTGAAAACAATTTACTATTTAAATTACGGTTCATTAGCTTCTTTTTATTCATTGATGGTTCATTAATGATAAACAATATAAATTGTATCATTTTATAATATATTTTCTTCTTCTTTGGTACATTTTACTAAGTAGTATATACCATTTTCTCAAAAACATCACTAGTATGAATTATCTAATTTTGTTGCGTTTTAGGTAATTTGTATCAATTTTTGTTCAACAAAATTTTGTACACATACTGAATCGGTGCATAGAATCATTTAGGTACAATTCTTTTCGAATTTGTTAATCAATACCATCTTACAATGATATATTTTAATAAAATATACTATTTTTACATTAAATCATATATATATTAATGATGAAAATTGATAAATCCTAACCATTGAGGCGTTCACGAATCAGGCCTAAATTGTTTCATATATCAATATAGTTCCTTCAAATAAAAGCTAATCATATTACATTGCAAGTATTGTATTGCAGATGGAATACTAGACATATATGTCCTTCCATCATTGAATGACATTACTAAGAGTCAATTATTGGTCACTTATTCGAAAAGGATATTGTTAATAATCAAAAGATTCTGAGTTTGAAATTCACTTGATCACTAATTTGTAAGAAAAAGAAAAGTCCGATCCAAACAATTACATCGTTGCACATTAATTGATACAGTGCCTGACACTAAATTGTTAATTACCTGACGTCCAAATGGAACAACAATGGTTCGGAATAATTAGCTATGATTGATGGTACATATTCCTTAATTATGAGTAATTAACACGTGTAGAGTGAGAGATTGTTGTTCGTAAATTGTAGTTTATGATATTGTCGAAGTTAGTAGAACAGAACATTATCCTACGTTAGTTAATAAGCTAGGTTTTAAGTTAATGACTCAAAAAGAATCCCTAATCTCTCAATTTAACCAATATTGGTACGGACAACTACTTTTATATATATCAGCCAACGTACTCCTGCTATTACACTTTATTATAAAGACAGATCTACTTCACCATCACCATGTTTCCCATATTAACAACATTAATGATTTCATAATCTTATTAGCTAAAACGTCACTAATCAATCACATAATAACTAATCATATGTTTGGCCTCATGCATATTCTTTTAATTTCCTAAGGGCGCGAAATAGGATAAGCAATATATATCTTCTTCAATATATCAAATAAAATACCGATAATACATTACACATCAATAATTTATTTATAAAAATTTGATTTATTTTCTGGTTGACCCCTCTGTTATTGTACACGTTTCAAATTACCTCATAATACTAATTGCCCTCTGTTTATTTATTTTTTTTTTAAAGAAAAATTTGAATTAACACATTTATTAGTTTTTGAAGCTCTCCATCCATTTCTCTAACAAGATCTATTCTGTATGTTGAAGACATAACTCAAAAATCAAATTTCCCCACCAATCATAAAAATTTGGCAATAATATTCACTAATTTTGCGTTGGTACAATAATAATTTATGAAATTACAAATTTCTTTGGTAAACAATTCTTTTCTTTAATTGACGCTAGATACTAACTACAATAATCAAAGAAGGAAAAATTTGTTTATATGTATAGATCTAGATTAAAACTTGATTAATACTAAAGAAATCCGTTTATACAATATTAGAGTGTATTAACGCGTGGAAGAAATTGACCAATTATATTGTACAACAACATCGAAATTTCAATTGACTATTTTGTACTTTCTTCAAAATCCAAGAATTATTTATTCGATCATATATCTCATAAAAGATGTATTATCATAGATCTCGATATCTCGTGCTTTGGAACAAGAAACATAATTAGTTTAACATCATTATTTCAATATATAATACGACTACACGAGGAGATATAATAATACATTGTTGTATCATTAAAAACCAAACAAAGCTTAAATCAACACATTACATGTCATTAAGGAAAAGAAAACAGAACAATGCTCAAGGACCAAGTGGACCACATTTAGCTGCAGAGAGAGCTGAAATTAAGAATAGCATAAAATATGGTAAGTAGATTCCTGTATACTTAAACAGATGCATGCAGTTCTCTAATAAGAAACCAAACCAAACCTTATCCACTTATTGAGATCGGATATATAAATTAAACACGACTTTTGTTATCAACTTTAATTTATATGAGATCGGTTATATGAATACATGCAGTTGGCGATATGATTATGATTAGAAAAGAATGATAAGAGGGGCAGTATTTCAAGAAGTTGAGGAGACTGGAGCCAGGGGAACCACTTGATTATCACCCTCATTTTCATCATTAACTTCACCATTTCCACTTCCAACTTCATCTTCTGAAATGTTCCCATCATCTTGCTCCTTATCATCATCAATGATGGAACTCGAGTTTTCGACGCAAGATTCACAGACTGTGACAGTAAGGGGGAGCTTTCGACCAGAGGAATTCCATTGTGTTAAAGATTGACAACAATGGCAGAGGAGAGTTCTTGAATGCTTAGCAACTAGGAAGTTTGCTGCATGAACTCTGTAATCACATTCCCAACAAAGTGTCGCCTTATCTGATTTGCAAATGATTCTTGCCACAAAACATTTGCAGAGTTCACATTTCTTCATTCTTTGATGGGAAAAATCTTATTAATTGTATTGTTTTGCTTCTTTAAAACTATATAACTATTTTTCTTTTTTTTGGCTTGTACCTTTTCTTTTCAAGAAATAGAATGAGGGGAAGTTAAGTTCCCATTGAGATCACATCCATTTATAGGCACAAGTTTGATAGTTCTTACAAGTTCATTGAACATGACCTTGGACAATATTAATGTATGTTTTCTGTTTTTCAACTAAATGTACGTGTGTGGGATAAGGAAATATTACCATTTAAGGGTTACAGACGTATTTCATGACACATGAATTCCCTTATGTCATATTTTGATCGCATTTGTTCTTATTCAATCACGCATGTTTGTTCATTAATTACTCACTAACAATTACAAATATTGTGCCAAACACTTTAAGACGTTAAACAATTTTAAAATTTACCATTTTGTGTTTGTTAATTACTACTATATCAAAGAATATCAAGCATGCACTTAAGTTCATGATTAGGGTAAATGTAACTAAATGTTACATTGGTTCAGTATTGAGAAAATATATTTTTGGGTTGAGATATTTCATACTATTTGATGACACTAGTTGCACTGAGAGGAGGAAGGACGGGGCGGGGGCGATCGCCCCTCGAACATTAAAGAAACCTCATATGGAAGAGAAGTAATTTGAAGACAAAGCAATGAAGTAATTAATGGCCCCCTCTAACTTATTTAGAGCGTGTATTAAAGATCGAGTCCTGGCACACATGACACATGCAATCAGTAACTTTCACTTTTTTTAATTGGTGGTGGTAATAAATAACGTTATGAAAATTATTTGTTAGGTAATATGTTTGAAAGATTGAAAAAACAGTCAAATAATATAAGTACAGCCCAAAGGGACTATGTCTACCCATCCTATAAATCTATAATGAAGATCATTATTAAACACTTATTTCAATCCGATTTATAACTCTGTTCAGATGCCCAACACATTAGCCCCAGCGCCAGACCCCAAGGCAAGAGGCAAGAGCCAAGAGCCCAAGAGTGTATTTGACAATAACGGCCCAAAGGATCGAGCTCAAATCCATAGCCCATTTTTCATCATGAACAAAAATACCTTAGAAACCCTAATTTATGATTTCAGTCATAAAAATCACCCTCTCCATCTCTTATCCCTCATATCTCTTCTTCATCATCCTAATCTCTGTTTTGTGTTAATTAGTTTTATTCTTTCCATTCTTTTTATAGTTTAATATTGCAATAATTCCGAATCCTTCCCCTGCAATGAATTTCGTATTTTGATCTGATCAATGAAAGTGTACTAGCTCAACTGTTATACAATTCGATCATCTCTTGTTATTTATGTTAATTTGGCGAAGATGAATATGCTTATTTCTGACACCTCTTGTATGAGAAGAGCCTCAAAACTCTTCCTTGAGCACATTAAGCAAACCTCTGAGCCTCTCAAAATCAATTTAGTTTAATTTTTTTTCATCAATTTAAACCGTATTTATTATATTCATCGAGTGGAAATTCAGGCAGCCCCCTTTGGAAAAATATAATCGAAAGGGAGGTGTTTATCTGCTCGTATATATATTATGCTTCTGCTCTTCAGATTTGCTGAGATTAATTATCTTTGAAGCGAGTCGAGTAAAGCTTAAGTACACCCAAATTTAGTTTTCCCAATTATTTCAATCAATTAATTTTTATTTTGCAATATTTTGTAGGAGTTTTATTACAATAGGTGCTAATTAGTTTATAATTTCTTTAAAATGTGATTATGTAGATGGATTTTGATAAATTTGTGTGATTAATTCTATATTGCTTCAGATTATTAGGTTGCATAATAGATACTATTAACTAAATGTAATTTTGTACATGAAACTGGATTTAGTTGTTCTCCTTTAAACCAGAAAATATTTACTTTAACTTGTACATTTTGCAATTAATCATTGCTAAATCGTTAATTTTTTGCATGGAATAGTGTACAATTTTCATTTTTATTCTTCTATATATTGAATGCATATGTCATATGTTTAGTAATATACCAAAAAATCTTTGATATATTGCACGTAGGACTACTGGTACGAGTCCTCGCTAAGATATGGTTGGGAGAAAGCAGTCTCACATTGGTCAATTGTGATTGTCTCTATTTGTTCTCATGAAAACATTGCGGAACCTGTTCTGCATTGGTTGATTAATACTGTTAGAATATGTTCTCATCAAAGCCAATGCAAAGTGTTGTGTTGACTTTGGACAGACGAGAACGAGAACGAGATTAATAGTTCCTGGAATAAGCCAATGTTGCAATGTTGCTTCATTGGAAATATTGGAACAATATCTTTACACATTCAGGAAAAATCCACCTGAAAATTTTATTTGAAACTCGTTGCGAACAGATTAATTCAGGAAAAATCCACCAAAACCTGTGTGTTTCAAACTCGATGGTTTCAACCCGTCCCTTGTTCACCCTTGGACACTAGTTTATAGCTAATAGAAACAAAAGCATGGAAAATAAGTGAGGGCTTTTGTCAACCACGCTTGAAAGCTACCATAATCAAACATAAGTTAAATTTCAGAACACTAGTATTAATGGCTCTACGAATAATTAGTTCTGAATACTCTGAAAGTGGTTATGCTAATTGAAGAATGATAAATACTACTTCATCATCCCTTAAACACTCCCGTCTTCGATAATTGTTTACAGATTTAATCTTGCTCCTAGTTGTTCATCAGTTGATGAAGACAGATCATATTCTTTAAAGACTCCCATATTCATGTATACACGGTGCAGATGCGTTTGTGGAATGATGTTTCTTGATGATGAACTAACTATCACCTTTTTAGTTCGGTGGGATATATTGGTTCTGTGCTCATTCATCGTCCAAAACAACCAACCTTTCACTGTGGTAACTGACTTCAACAATGGCGGGTCTCCCGCAAATCTCGCCTAACGAGCAGTTATATTGCGCGCAAACTGGTGCGTCTTATGGAGTGGCAATTGTTTCCCAAGGATTGTTGGTCTCACAATACCCAATATATAACTCCATCCGTGCACACATAGCGATGGACAAGGCACAAAGGGAATGGTTCTGGAGCAATCGTTCTCCAACTCATGTCCGCGCCCCTACCCCCCAAAGTGAAAACATAAGTAGTTAAGCATCCATGCCCATGTTGAGGTTCTCTACTTGCTCGTGTTTATTTGGACAAGTGCATAAGAACAACCCTTTAAACACTTGATTAGTTAGTAGGATCATAACCAACGCAATATAGAACAACATTCATTTGCATTCTTGTGTATCTTTAATGCTTATCGGTACGAGTCTTTGCTATCTGTCTCACATTGGTCCATTATAACCGTCTATTTGTTCTCATGAAAACATCGCAAAACCAGTTTCGCATTAGTTAGTTAGTAGGAATATGTTCTGATCAATGCCAGTGCAAACTGTTGTGTTGAGTTTGGACAGACGAGAACAAGATTAATAGTTCCTGCCTCCTGGAATAAGCCAATGTTGCAATGTTGCTTCTTTGGAAATATTGGAACAATATCTTTATACATTCAATCAAAATGAATATCACATATGAACAAAGGAGAGAGTTAACATAAAAATGAATGTCCTTTTTAAGGATTGGTTCTCAAAGCTCCAGATATCTTTATTGATAAATCTATCTAATGTTCATTATTCCCAAGTCATTTGTGCTCCTTCGCAAAATCTGTTGGAGCTATTGATCATTAAAAGCCTAAAATATGATGGATTGTAATCTTTGTATTTTAAAATATGATGGATTGTAATCGAGCTATTTGAATATACATTGATAAAATATTTTGTCAATGGAATGTGTAGTAACCACGTCAATTAATAGACAAGTAGCTTCTTAACACCTTTTGGGTGTGCATATAACAGATCAGCACTTTTTGTTAAAACAAAATTGAAGAGTTTATTTTCTAGAATAAATTGATCGGTTTTAGGCTTAATTTCATCTGGGCACCTGAACTTTTAGAATTTTTTTAAATCGGCACTTGACAATCTTTTTATCTCAAGTAGGCACCTGGATCAAAAAATTGGCACATAAACTTTCGTTTTTCACAATTTTCCTAATTTTTTAGATTTTGACATTTTAAAATTGTTAACCAAAGGCAAGTTAGTCATATTAAAATTTGACTTTTTGGAGGCAAAATTGACACAAAATTTCAAAATATAATTATATAAAAAAAAAAACTAAAACTAAAAAATCAGCCCCTACCCCATCCCCCCCCTACCACATCAATTGACATGCTTCCTGTACATGGAATTTCACCATGGAAGGCAGATCATCTGCATCTTGCTTCAAGAAATTGAAAAAAGAAACCCACCATGGAATTCCACCACCTCCTCCTTATCATCCTTATAATCCGCCTTTTGTCCAGCCTTAGACACTAGTTTGAAGCTAATACAAACAAAAACAAGGAAAATAAGCGAGGGCTTTTGTCAACCAAGCTTGAAAGCTGAAATAATACTAATACTTACGGGTATGCTAACTGAAAAACATTAATTATTAGAACATTGGATGATTCTTTAAAGTCTCATCTTCGATAATCTCGGTCCTAATTGTTGATCAGTTGATCAAGACAGACTATATTCTCTTCATAATAGTACATCATTGTTGATCAGTTGATCAAGACAGACTATATTCTCTTCATAATAGTACATCATCGTGTTATTATACCACTTATTCCTTTCAGGAACACCTCCAAATGTGATTGGAAAAACAATTAAATTTTTGAGACGATCATAGAAAATAATATAAAGGGCGCAGATGGGCTTTAAGGTTGTTCTTTCTTGATGATGAACTAACATGACCTTTTCAGTTGGGATGGGATACGCCGGTTCCGTGCTCTTCTGGAACAACACACTCTTTTTAGTCCATAGCCCTACGCAATGCTCATTCATTGTCCAAATATCCAACCATCCACTCTGATAATGGACGTCAACAAGGGCGGGTCTCCCACAAATCTCGCCTAACCAACAGTTCTTTTTCGCATCATATGGAGCGTCTTGTGGAGTGGCAAATGTTTCAAAAGTCTCGTTGTCGAGATGAAACGCGACCAAGGATTGTTGGTCCCACAATACCCAATACATAACTCCATCGGTGCAGACATAGTGATGGACACGGCACAAAAGGAATGGTGCTGGAGCAATCGTTCTCCAATCGAAATCGGCGCCCCGAGCACCAAAAGTGAAAAGATAAGTGAGTTGAGCATCCATACCCATATTGAGGTTCCTTTTTTGCTCGCGTTCAATTGGGTAAGTGCATAAGCACAACACCTTAAACACTTGATTAGCAGGATCATATCCCAAGGAATAAGTGATATACACATCATCAAAATCTGGAGGAATAGGTGGTAGGGAAAGCGTGAACAATTCATGAGTGGCTAGGTTGCATAATGTGAACTCCTCGGTTTCAATTTCACCCCAACCGATTATGCCTTCCACAACTGGAGTAGTCCAGTCTCCTTTGATTGTAACCTTATGTTTCTTTAATCTGGTATGATCATCGTTCAAGTTCACATACCATCGTGTTTCATAGTGTTCGATCAGAAGATGCCGAATACCACCACCAATTCGGCGGTGCTCAAGTGCGAATTTGGGGTTGCATATGATTGAGTACCAGTGCTTTGACACGCATTTGAATCGCATTAAGGACTTGGTGGGCAGATAAAGAAGCACCTCCCAAAACAAGTGATCAGGAATTATTATGTCCGTGGGTAACCTTTTCGAATAGCGGCAGAGATCCATGTGAAATGTGAATCGAGGTGTGGAACTTTCGAGAACTGAAAGCTTTGTTTTATAGTAGATTGGTAGATCCCCTTAGGTTTTAAGAACGGTTTGGATATGTCTCTGCTTATTGGGCTGTATTAGAAAGTGGACTTAAACTTCACCTTTTGGATTGGAGTTTTGAGAAAGTAGGCTAAATACCATTGAGCCATTGGCATGCAAATTGCAGCGGTCTGAAACATTTAAACAATTTCAGTGTTAATGACAAAAATTGATTAATGATAAATAGTTTGCCTCAAAATATGTTATGATTATGAATGATCCATATTTAATTTTATAAGACAAAACTAGAAAATAAATATTTACATTGTTTTCTTTTTAAAATTTTAAACGCAATGATTCCCCTGTATAAATGTCAGAACATTATCTAAGAACATACAATGAAATCAACAACTTTTGGAATTTAAATCGAAAGAAATTAACCTAACAAAACGATCCCTTGTAAAATGAAGGAAACTAAAAGATGAAAGAAGGAATGCATTGATGGAAAAACTTGGTAAAGATATGACTAATGATATGATTAGTGAGTTGTGAACAGATCGATTTTCCAATGGCCGAGTCATACTCAGATTCAAGCAGTATAGTT
The DNA here is from genome assembly GCA_003412495.2 of Echium plantagineum. Lineage (NCBI taxonomy): Eukaryota > Viridiplantae > Streptophyta > Magnoliopsida > Boraginales > Boraginaceae > Echium > Echium plantagineum. The sequence goes on from CM016561.1 coordinate 5,401,179, forward strand.
GAAGGAAATGCTTGTTGTATGTAGTGTTGAATACTGTTGATGGATTGATTAGTTTCTCGAGGCTGGACTACTTTGAAGCAACTTGGCACTTGAGTCATCAGTCATGGATTTTAAGTTAGTGTTTAATCGTATCAGAATAGCCTAGTGGAAAAGGTTTTTGATATTGATTAGAATGTCATGGGTTTGAAAGTCACCTCATCGCTAATTTATTTGATGTAGAAAGAGAATATAAAAGTATAATAATACTCCCTCCGTCCCTAAAAGATTGTCTTTTGACTTTTGTTAGTCAAGCATTACAAAATTTGATCATGAATTCCCATTAAACGATAAGAAATAATATAGTCTTGTGGGACCTTGTTAGATTCGTCTCAATATATATTTTTGAAATATTAACTTTTTATAATTTTTTCGCATGTAGAATAATAGATATTTATATTTTAAATCATGTTTTGTTGACCACCAAAAGTCAAAATGTGACAATCTTTTAGGGACGAATGGAGTATACTGTTGAAATTTTAAAATCTCATTTTAGGATTACTTCATCGACTCATGCCTAAGAGCATTTGTAGTAGCTTCCCCAAATCCCTTCTTAGCATTAATATAGGGAGGGAACAAGAGAAATACTAGGGGTACGATTGGACCGGTTTTTGCGGTTTTTTGCCCAAAAAAAAACCCGATCCGATTTTTCGGTTTTTAAAAAAACCAAAACCGAAAACCGAAAAAACCGAGTTCGGTTAAAACCGCCGGTTCGGTGTTTTGGCCGGTTATGGGCTTCAAATACTGGGCCGCTTCTGGATCACGTTTGGGTACTTTTTGGGCCATTTTCTTTTACAGATTGATTATAAGCTTTTTAACTACAAATTCATATTTAGACTCATATTTTGTGCTTTCTACTTGGATTTTTTTGGTCTAAATCTACCATCAACACAAAAAATAATACTCACAAGTCACAACCTCAATATAAATTAATAACAATATCATTCAAATGTTTGGAATATAAAAAATAAAAATATTGTTCAAAGTCCAAATACATAATAACAATATCAATCGGATCGGTTTTTATCCGCCGGTTATTTTTTTGTAAGACCGATCCGATCCGATCGGCTTTTTTAATCCAAATAACCGAAACCGATCCGATCGGTTTTAAAACCGAAAAAAACCGCCGGTCTTGGATCGGTTCGGTCCCCGTTCGGTTTAAGTCCATATCCAATCGTACCCCTAAGAAATACAATCAAAGAGTACTTTTTCAGGTTCCCTATACTAAGTGGGACCCATATATATTATACACTCCTCTATCTTAATGTGTAAAGATGAGGACTCCCACCAAACTCCCTATTCTCCTCTATTACATCAATTTTTGTCTTTTCACTTCAAATTTTATTATTTTTCTTTTTTCTTTTTCAAATAAAATTATACTAATTATTATTTTATTTTATATTGAGTTAAAAAAATTATATTGGAGCTTAAAAATATAAAAAATATTTCAAAATTTTATTATTTTCTTATTCTTTTTTTCAAATAAAATACTAATTTTAATTTTTTTCAAATTTTATTATTCCATTTTTATATTGAAATAATTTGAGTTGTTCTTCAACATTTAAATAATTTGAGTTTGTATTTAAATTGGAGCTAAAATTTAAAAAATGTTGATTTGAGGAGTATAAATAGGGAATCTCGTTTTGTGTAAAATGTAAAAGTAACTCCCAAATTTGATAAAGTGAGATAAGGAGTTGATTATAAGGAAGAATGATAGGGAATCTGGTGTGAATGCTCTAAGGCCGACCCCCATAATTTGTACTTCAAATTAAATATTGTAGGGCTAACGTGGAGGTGTAGACTTGTCAAATACTTCCTTCGTCCGTAAAAGATTGGTACATTTTGACTTTTGGCGGTCAAACTTTTATAAATTTGATTTATAATTCTCATTAAACAATAAAAAATAATATAGTCACGTGAGATCTTGTTAGGTTCGTCTCAATATATATTTTTGAAATATCAATTTTTTCATAATTTTTTCGGATGTAGAATAAGAGATATTTTAAATTGTGTTTTATTGATCACCACAAGTCAAAATGTACCAACCTTTTAGGGACGGAGGGAGTATAAAATACTCACCCTTCAAATTTTAATTTTCATTGTTAGTATTTTTTTCGGTCAAATATTGAAATTTTTTGTCACGAACTTTCATTAATCGATAAGAAATAATATAGTCAAATCATGTTAAATTTGTTTCGATATATATATATATATACTCTAATTTTTATGAATATAAAATTAAAAATATTAGATATTTAGATATTTATATTTTAATCGTATTTGAATAATTGGGAAAAATCAAACATCAATAACAATTTGGGAATAACGGAGTACTAATAGATAAGTCGTACTAGTCGTAAACAACAGGTTACAGGAGCATTGATGTATAAAAAAATAAAACGAATAAGATGACGTAATATAAGTTTCCTTGGGGATGGTAGCAGTAACGTAATACGACAACGAGGGAGGATATTATGATTATCTTAATTTCTTATTTAAAGACTTTTAATACTAAAGTGTTAATTGAAGCTATGAGTGGTTCCTCTCTGTTTTACTCGTACTACTGAGTTGTTCACGGTAGAATCTTGTCGTCATCTAACCAATTTTGATCTCTTATAGTAGCGTACTAGCGTACTTGTTTTATTGCAAAAAAAATTCCATAACCAGTTTTAGATTTTGAAATAATAATAATTTAAATGTCCCTTTTCTAGTTTTTCTGCTTTGTTGATATTCTCGTTCAAAGGAAAATCACAACGTTCACACTTTACATTGGCAATTCCCATTTTGTAGAATCAAATGTCCAAAGCAGATAGCAGTCTCCAGCAGCAACTAGCCAGACAACAATTTGTCGCTATCTTGTTCGTTTTCCATGTTTCCATTTAGACCATTGCCCTACAAATAAATAAGCGTGGATTTAGAAATTTTCTATTGAATGTTCCAAGTAGATATAAATTTTGAAGTGAGTATTTCAATATTTATACATATTAAAATATAAATATTAATTTTTATATTGATTTTTTTTGTTTATATCTATATAACTTTTTATTAATTTGAAAAAATAATTGTTCGATCTTGAATGTAAAGAGGTCTGCTACACCAGCTACAAACTTCAAGTCAAGCGGCCAACGACCAACGTTTCAGGACGACTCATTTTCCATTTTTGGATTGGCTTCAGAATATGCTTGCTCGTGGATTATCTACACTGAGAGACTTGTAGTATTCATTTTAGTAAACAAATACTCTTATCACAATTCCCAAATGCTTCTAAAAATTGAAAGGGAAATTAATATTTTTTACGTCCCTAAAAGATTGATACATTTGATTTTTCATGGTTAAATTTTAAAAAATTTGATTAAGAATTCTCATTAAACGATAAGAAATAATATAGTCATGTGAGATCTTGTAAGATTCATTTCAATATATATTTTTGAAATATCAACTTTTTATAATTTGTTCGCATGTTGAATAAGATAAATTTACGTTTTAAATTGTATTTTGTTGACCATGTAAAGTCAAATTAAAATACATCAATCATTTAAAAATAGAGGGAGTATCATTCTAACCATCTACATATACATATATATTCAAGTTATATCAGGAAAGAAAACTAAAAGTAAAATTATCGTTCTAACGATCTATATATTCATATATATATAGGAACATTCATATATATTTATGTCAAAATAGTTAAATAGTTAATAGTGAAGAGTATATGTTCAAATAAATATGCTTTAGATATACAACTTAATTTTTATTACATTATGATATTGTATTTATTAGACAAAGTTATACTATATTAATTATATAAAAAATTATAAAACAATATTTGAATAAAATTAGAGAAGTTATACATACTGCAGAGATTATTACTAGCTAGTACCAGAACGTAACCCCCACTCATTTCTTCTAAAAAACTTGAAGAGGAAATTTTTGTTTATAGTGCTCATTAATAATGAATATGTAATAATAATTCATAAATATTGATTTCAAATTAAGTACTGTATGTCCATAAGCAATGCACGTCCTCTCATATCTTCATACACATACATTCTTATTGAAGATTAATAAAGCAGTAATATCTTCGATGATTTCACAAATATCTAAATGTTATAATTCTGTTTGTAAACATTTTAGTGAGAATATAGCAGACTTTCTCATATCAATATTATGTAAACATTCTTATAATGTGATCAAACACTCAATACAAAACATTCAACTCTCTATTTATAGACTTTATGGGCTTCAAGTGATTGATCGAGATGAAACTGCTTAATTAACTTTTGAGCTACTGTTTCACTCCATCCAGACCCCAACCCTCTATAATTATCTCGGTTAAATAGTTCAGACAGTTGTGAAATTCATCGAGACTTATTACACTCTCGATGTATTTCATCAACTGTATATATATAATTCACTGTGTCCATCATCGACTCATCGAGGTGTACCCATATCTTGATGATACCGATCACAATAATGTGCACGCGTTCTTTGCATCGACTCATCGAGATTCGAGCGTACCCATCGTGACCATCTTCTCTTGATGATAGTACCGATCACAATGTGCACTTCGTCAATATGAGACCGTGCTACATTTAAATTACTTAAGAAGGAACGTAACATGATCTTAACACAATATATATAACAGAAAGTGTAATTCACATATATACCATGCTATGAGGATTATTCACATATAACTCAATATTAAACCTAATTATGTTACAATAATTCCTCATCACTTTCCCTCAAGTCTCTCAGCATTCATTAAAATGTTGAGCCAAAAATTAGTTGATTCATCAAATTGGGAGGTTGCTTTGGTGCCCGGGGATTCGATTTCATGGTTGGCAGAGGTGCTTGATGATTTTATAACATCTTCAGTCCAAAATGATGATACCCCGAACGAGTCTTGTACTCGAGTAGATCCTTGATGAGATAAGTCTTTGGTTGGTGATGGGTAGGACTCGATAATAGGAAAATCAATTGATTGAGTAGTAGTGATAACACTACTGCTTGTTGATGAGTTCGTGTTTGATGAGTATGTTTTATCAGAAGCATGAGTACTCAACAAAGAGATGTCTTCTTTATTCATTTTCCGGTTTTCTCGTTTTGGCTTGTTGGATTTGATACAAGGATTCTTTTTGTTGATGGATTTGCTGTTTTTTTTCATGTCGAGATACCAAAAATTCTTGATTTCATTATCAGTTCTTCCTGGAAGGTGTTGAGCAATTTTGGTCCACCTACAAATGCAATCACATACTATTAGAAACATACATAATCATGGATTTTCAAAAGTATTTTATGATATATTTTTTGTAAAATATTACATATATAACAGGTACAGATCAGATATACTTGAGTTTTGAATTTGAGAAGTATAATTATCAAATCTTAATCTAGACGATCTTTTAGGTCGTTTAAAGAAGCAGTACTATTAATTTATTATCATCAACTGCAACAAATAGATATAAATAATAAAAAATCTTGAATGAGGGAAACTTGAGAAAAGGGAAAGATAGTTCTTACTGATTTCCAAATGATTTGTGCAATGTGATTATAGTCTCTATTTCATCGATGGTGAGACGCCCTCGCTTCAAGTCTGGTCTTAGGTAATTTACCCAACGAAGTCTGCAACTTTTGCCTGATCTTTCCAACCCTAATAAAACCAAGTAGTGTTCTAAAATTAGAAGATAAAGAAACTAATTATATGATGTTGATGAAAAATACCTGCAGCTTTAGGTATTTTGGACCAAGTCTTAGAGCCATGTTTCTCAACATAAGCCCTTAACCTTTGATCCTCTTCAGGACTCCATGCCCCCTTCTTCAGCTCTCCCAAACTGTCAATCATAATAAGCTTCATTTTAATTAATTCCCAACGTACTCACTTCTTCATCTCATGACTCCAACTATTTATATTCAATTCAAAAGACTAATAGGCTTTGTCGTTATCATGTGACTATCAATTATTAATTATCAATTATCAATACAGTGTTTATGAGATAGGGACATAAATTGTATATATGTGTGTGTTCAACCATTTGAATATCGTTGACACATAACACATGCCATGACCAAATGTATGATAATGAATAGAATCTCAAAACCCTTATATTTACCGACTCCTGGTTAATAAGATCTTGTCCAATAGCTTATCGAGTACATGCATCGTCGGAGTAGTAAGCAATATGATTCAACACTAACCAGTGGCGGACCTATTAAGGTTCACCGCTGTTCACTCGAACAGACATTTTTTTTTTGAAAAAAAAAGTTATATATATAAAGGAAAAATTAATATAAACTTAGCATTTAAATATATTTAAGTGTTTTGAACAGGCACTTTGAAAATTATAACAATTTCGAACAAACACTTTCATATGTCTAGATCCGCCACTGACACTAACACTACTGGTACGTGATCCGGAAATTTACTCAATATCGGAACACAAGCGAACAATACTTAGTGTTAATTACCCCTAATTATTGTTGTTGTGATGTTATGATTAGGCCATTTTCAGTCGTCATCAAGAACATAGACACATTAAACTAAGGTAGAGAATAACTAATAATTCAGTGCTCCGTAGTATACGGATGAGAGGGGAATATATTTTGTGTGGTAAATGATGGGTGACCCCACATGTTCTCGAGTGGTGACAAATATGGAGGCCACTTGGGCAGTGTGAACTTGGATAATCTGTAATTATGGGTCACTAACTCACGCTCGTGCTGTGTCTTGACTAATTCAACAACTAATACGACTTACGACTCAGCTAATGAGAACATGCTGAGCTAGGAGTATAGGACTTACGAGGCAAACGAGACATATAATTTTTGTCATTCAATTGGACAAGTCTTGCACTAAATTGGACAAGTCATTCACAATATTGACCCAATCCAACCCAGTTTTAACGGGTTAACTTTTTGGATTGATTTTTGGTAAAGATCGAGTTATGAGTTTTACGATTCAAAATCCGTATTGTTAAGGGTCGAGTTGTGTGGTAGGTAAATTCTATCCATATATTAAATATTACAATTAATTTATATTAAATTTTGAACTTTTTTTGTTGTAAATTAACGATGTTTCGAACCAGAATCTTTTGGTCACTAGCAAGAGCCCATTCCACTAGGCTATTCGATTAACTCATTTAATATTGAACTTAGCTGGTGCATTTGATTAATCATTAGTTTTTGCCTAATTTTTTGTGCAAGTTCAATTTGATTATTGTTCGTTTGCATTTCTTCTAATATATGTTCTCGTATGATATATTGTAATACAGTAAAACGTCTATAAATTACTCCCTCCTTCCCAAATTATTCGTTTCATTTTGACTTTCACGATCTACGAGACACAACTTCAAACATAAATATCTCTAATTATACAAGTGTAAAAATTATAAGAAGTTGACATTTCAAAAATATAAATTAATATCTTTCTAAGATAATAAATTTGTTCGGTCCTGATTTGGGCTAGTTAAAAAAATTAACGAAATCGATAAAATAATAAGATAATAATTTTTCTAAAACATTCCTTTATAATAGAAGGTCCCGCAAAAATTATAAATTAATAATCCTTAGAAATTGAAATAATATAATTACAATTTATTTAAAATATGACTATAGTAGTTTGTTTTTTCTTAAAGTTCAAATCACATTGGAGTTCATCTCTAATTTTTCTTATTGCATCTATTAGTTCCGATGTTGTGTTTTCGAATTGTAACATAAATTTGTGAAGAGTTCAAGACGCCAAAAGTGCTTCTTTTAGGGTAACAGGTTCCGTAGACACGGTATCATCTTCATCATCAACATTGTTCTCAATGATAGTAGTAATATCATTAAACTCTTCATGTCATTAAATTGTACATATACTTATGCAAAAACTCTTCAACTCATGCAAAAACTCTTTAAATTAATAAATTATTATTTTATAGATAAGTTAATAACTCTCTAAATTAATAAATTTGACCGATCCTAACATTATTAATTTATATAAGTTTTAATGTATGATACTTCCACCTTTTCAAAATGTTTGACTATAAAAAAATATTTTATTAAGGATCAATAAAGATTACTGTTACATAATAAAGATTAGTTATACATAGTATATGTTGAATTAAGTATATATTTTAAAATAAATCGGACTTAAACTTAAGATTTGAGATTTACATTGAACTGTAGAATCGAACATTGAAATTGAACTATATCCAACATTTGATTCAATTGGAGATCTACAAAATGTCTAACTGTTAACATGCACATCCCACATCGAAAGTTGATGTATTCCCGGATCAATATATAAGATCTTGAACTACTCTCTCTATTGCCAATTGTGCCTCCACAAACTCTTAACATGGTATCATGAGTCAACCCGAGTTATTGAGACACGGGGAGTGTTAAGATGCACATCCCACATCGAAAGTCAGATCAATATATAAGATCTTGGACCCCTCCATATATTGTCAATTGGTTTTAGAATAAAACTCTATAGACTCTTAGCACTAACTATGTCTCCACATCAATAAAGAGGTCAAGAATCATCAATAAGCTATCTGTATACACCACCAACCCTTTCATAACATCATAAAGTACTTCCAAAATGTTGTATGATTTTTACATTACAATTAGTGATATTAGCACCTCATTTATGGTGAAAATATAAATGAATAGTTACAAAGCAGTGGATGGTTAGAATGAAGAAATATACTGTAAAAATCATCGAGAGCGAGTTGTCATACAAAAATCTCCTTATGCATGCATATACAAGCATGATTTTTGTATGGAAGTTACACTTAATCATCGAGAGCAAGTTGTCTGAGGCGAGTGAGATCACTGAGATATTTCGTTGAGTTGTACTCCTCAGCATCCCACAGCTCTTCAGAATAAGTCCTTTGAAGATATCGTTTCTGATGTTCTCTTGGGCGTCTAGGGTAGCTTGCATTCCCCTGCAGTATTATCAGCACCTGCATCTCTCAACATAGTTAGGATCCAGAGCACTGCCGACAAAGTTCATATAGGCATTTGAATGATTACTATTTAGTACTCGCCTGACTCATTCGGGGCCTGAGAACTGGATTCGGTTCCACACACAAAGATGCAGTCAAAACAACTCGCTCCATCTCAGCCGAGTTATAGTCATCGCCAAGAGAAGGATCAACAAGTTCTTTTACACCTTTTTTGTCGATCAATGGCTTTGCCTGATTGTAATTAACTGAATAGCCTTAGCATTAAATAAACTGCTGTGAGCGAAGGAGTTATGAGTAATATTTTGGAAGCAAAATAACCAAATATACCCAAATCAGAAGGCTTTTTCCAGAGTCATCTAAGGCTGGGCGTCCAGTTATAAGTTCCAAAAGTAGTACACCGAAAGAAAACACATCGGTCTTCTCGTCAACAATGCCATGCATGAAGTACTCTGGGGCAAAATAGCTGTGAGAAAATAACATATTAACTGAACAGAAACGAAGTTCATCAAGTAAGAGGATATCAAGTAGTAAGTGAACATTTTGAGGAAACAGACCCGAATGTGCCTTCGGATTTCGTGACATTATGGTGGCTCCATTCTTTAGGCAGCCACTTTGCTAGACCAAAATCACAGATCTGGATTTCTTCAGTTGGTAAGTAAATGACAATAGACAGTTAGACACTACTAATAATAAGTAATAATCAACACCCATGTGTAGCAAGAAGGTTAACTAATAGTAATATCTTCAAATATATGTCCAGTCACATATTTTGTAATATTCACTTCAGTTCCTTACTACAAGAAATGTTTAGGCAACTAATGATTTCTTCAAATATCATCTCCAATTTAAGGAATTATCTGAATATTTTTTACTGGCATTGGTAATTGGAGATTAACACAGATGCAATTACTTTCCCTTCGATTCTATAAATTTGCTGTGCTAAAAGAGAAGGATTCACAAGTTTTAATCAACTCCTCTGCATTAATAATAATAAAAAAGTTCCAAATACCTGTGCCTCGAATCCCTCTGTAAGTAGGATATTGTCCGCTTTGATATCTCTGTGAATAACGCGCCTCTCACAATTTTCATGAAGATAAAGCAAACCATCAGCAATTCCTAGTATAATTTTGTACCTTACTTCCCAATTCAGTTTCTCCTTAGATCCTGAATGAAAGAAAATCACTATTAATCTATCTAATCTTTTATAAAATTTCGATAATTAGCGAATAAAGTCTAACAAAGGCTAACCATGAAGAAGTGATGCTAAACTCCCCAATGAGGATAATTCTAGAACAAGGAAACTTCCTCCTTCAACTCCATAGCCTATCATTTTGGCTGTATTCGGATGATTCAAATGTGCTATTATTCCAATCTCTAGTAAAAAGTTCATCACTTGCTCCTCCCCCGTTCCTTTACTAAGGCGCTTGACAGCAATTAGTTGTCCATCTGGCAAGGTTCCCTTGTAAACCTCAGCATAACCCCCTTTGCCAATAACATTTTCTGCCAAATTGATTATACGATTAAACTAGAGAGTAGAGACATTTACAAACAACGGTAACAACTCAATAGGAGTATAATAAACCAAGCACAACTTTCAGACCCGGGCTAAAATTATCAGTTGCCTTCTGAAGGTCATGTAGGGTGAAATTTTTCCAGGAAGATTTTAGTGGATCAATGTCTTCTTTAACACTTGAGCTTTTCCTCCTGGATAGGTTTCGGAAAGACAAAGGTGGAAACCTTTTAAGAGATTGTTGTTTACATAATTTGGCGAATTTCTGCCACCTGCTAGGCTCTTGAGAGTTTTCTGAATCTTTTTCTGAGTCTGTCTTCTCATTCTGGAAACTCGATCCGGCGTTTATTCCATGTAAGCATGCCTCTAGGGCTCCCCTCGGGGAGGTCACGTCATCTTTCTCTCTGTCCAGCTCATAGCATCTCAACTCTGAAACAACATCAATTAAGAAAAGGTCCCGAGAGCAACAATTAAAGTGTGAAAGAAGTATAAGGGTTAAAGCAACAAGATAAGCTATATCACCCCGGGCAGAAGCAGATGGTTTTAAACATTTGACTTTTCTTCCCCCTGGTGCAACCACAAAACGTTCTTTGCTTTCAACATGTACGGGACCGCCTTTCAGAAAATGATAGCTGTATATACATGCAAAAGAAAGATAGAAAGAAGTAGAGACAGACGATATTAGAGGCAGAGAAAGCTCTCGAGATGTTCACAGAAGGCATAATTCGATTATTATCTTTGGGAGATATCATGAGGACAATTAATCAATGAAACAAATTTTCCAGAAAAATGCAAAGCCCAAATAGCCCTGATTGAAAAATTTGCCTAGAACCTAAGTCGGTCAATAAGTATGTTGCTAAGTCATTTTTTTTTATGAATATGTAACCCCAATAGAAGCTGGACTCACATTACATGATCGAAATTGGGCATCAGAAGTAGAAAACACATAAAACTAAACTACCAAAACTTGGATTATCTATTTAATGAATATGGTTAATTACATCTGACTAACGCTACTTGTCCAGAACTTCTACTAGAAGGCCGACCTTGAATTTCTTACATATAGTTCGACAATAAACTTTACTATGCATAAATGAAGAAATAAGCATTGGAGGAGAGTATTACATACAACTCATCGACAGTGAATTCATGCAATCGGCTTTTTCATATTTTCGATACTATACATCTTCCAGAAACATGTCTTGATATATTTCAGTCTGTAACAGGCTAATAGCCTTAGCTAATTGTTTCCTTACTTAAGGAATTAAAACCATGCATTTAGTAGTCAAGCAACTGTTAGTTAGCCTAGCTAATAAGACATACTTTTGAGGATCCATAAAAAGGACTATATGATAATAAGAATGACATTAAATTAGTAAATCCTACTAAATAGCTCATTCGTTAATTGTTTAAGGAGAAAACCAGAAAGAAAACGATAAAATGCAATGCTCTGGCATCAATAATTAGCTTTTCATGCAAAATAATCAATCCTATAATCCTTCTAACTATACACTGGCTAAAGCGAATTATATTCAAACAGTTAATGACCATAAGATACAACAAACAATGTCCCAATGATTTGCTCCCGCCTAAGCGGGTAAGCGGGGGTTTGATAGTACCGCCTTACCCTATATATACTAAATTGCCACATGGGGGTTGTTTCCGAATAGACTCAATTCTTAAGCGAAAAGAGGATCTACAATTAGTGTAATGAGTCATTTTAATTAATTCCATAAGAAAATCAGAGAACCAAAGAATTCACTCAAACAAATTTACAACGTAAAAAAACAGAAAACCCAGAAAGAGAGACTTACAGAGTACGACGAGGAAGAGGACAATAATCTTGATCAGCCATGTAAAGAAGAAACAGAGAGAGAAAAACATACAAGTATATTCAATAATTTGAGCATAAGAGACAAACCCTATGTCTAAATATTAGAAGAACATGCATAATTGATGGTAAGATCACTAAGATGATAAAGTTTTAGTAACATAAATGGATCAAGATTATGGAACATCATTAATCAGTAAATCTTTCTTTGCATGATTATTATATGTGTTTTAGTTGCTTAAGCTATGTCCATTAACTTTTGAAAGTGATTAAGATGAAGAATATGTTGGAAATACGAGGAATTAATCATTGGAAGATAGAACAATACCGAGTTATGCTCATGGCCATTAAAACTTTGAGAGGTATCTTCAATTGCACTCCCATATGATTTAAAGTATTATTACGATTTACGAGTATAATATATTGGGCCTAAATCCATAATATACGCCCGGCATAATTCATATGGTTCCAATTTCCAAAGTCCGATAAAGCCCCTGTCTTAATGGATATTGAACAACTGGGTCTAAAATCCAGCCAACCCCTCACCTAATTAAGTGTCACTATTGTACCATAAATTACGTTAAGATTCTGAGACTTGGATTTGTTTGTTTAGCACTTCAATACGAAATTATGTTTTTGTAGGACTCGAATTAATATCGTGTGAAGAGGTTGAGCCTTTTACCAACTGAGCTATGTTTTGGAGCACCACTGGATATGGAACCGATGTCATTGGTTGACGCCCAACAAGAATATACAACGCCTATTTATGATTATGGATAGCCCAGTCAGAACTCTGGTTTGGTGGCTTGACCGTCGATAACTCGATCCTATGAGACGGAAGTTTATGTTTATCTGTCAGGTCGAGACATGAGACGATAAATATTCAATGTATAACATAAGTTCGGCTTGACTAAATTCTTCATATAATTTAGGTTCGAAGTGGTACTCAATATTTAAAATAAGATTATACATTTCATATATAATTGATTGGATACCACTTGATTTAAAAAATAGTGAATTCTCGACCCAATTTTATTTGAGGCTTGAGTTCGTAGAGTATATAATTTTTTTGATAATTTACACAATATATTGATAAGAATAGCAAAAACTGTTTCGAACATAATATCAATCGCAAAGTATATCTTATGGGCTATGGCTTAGTTAATAAGGCATGAGTTGCTCCATCCCATATTCCCATTATTAACTAGTGTTGGGTAACATTATACTCTGTTCATTCCTTATTGATAGAGTCATATTTCATAAATAAAAATCTTAAATTAATTTTTTTTTAATTCAAAAAAATGCAGGAAAAAAGTTAAATTGTGAAGTATGAATTCTTCTAAAATTTTGTGTAAAATGAAATATCCCAACAAAAGGGATAAAGGGAATAGTCTCTTACTCTCTTAACAATTTATGAGATACAGTAATTATTTTTTTGAGAAATGGTCATTTATTAGAAAAGTCAAAAGTAAACTTAATGTGTTTTTTTTTTAAATTAGCGATAAGGTAAATTTCGAACCAGGACCTTTTAATTATATCTAATGTGTATCTTGTGAAGTTGTTGTAATGGTTGATGTATTTCGCAACAGAAATATTTATTGTCTTATCGATTTTTAATTTATCATATCTTCAAATATATCGATTACTATAACTTTTACGCCTTACTTAATTGATATTCCGATTTTTTTTTTTCTGTTTATACCACATTACTAAGGGAAAATATGTCAACATTATGTGGATTTAATTTTGAAGGACTAATATATCTTCCAACTACAATCTGTTGTGGGAGAATACACTCTCAATTACATCGACATTACATCACTGCTTATGAAGTCAGTACATCAACATTACATCACTATTCACTACTGCCTAGGTAAAACCACTGTAGAATCAAATACTACTCCTTAAACACTATCACCAATAGAGCATAATATTAATTCACTCTAAAGAACTGTGCAAAATTTCACACGAGAGAGTAATTGACCACAATATAAATAAAAGATGAAATATACTCCCTCCGTCTCTAAATGATTATCACATTTGACTTTTGGTGGTCAATAAAACACGATTTAAAATATAAATATCTCTTATTCTAAATGCTAAAAAATTATAATAAGTTGATATTTCAAAAATATATATTGAGACGAATCTAACGAGGTCCCACAAGACTATATTATTTCTTTTCGTTTAGTGAGAATTCTTGATCAAATTTTGTTGTAATTGACCACAAAAGTCAAAATGTGACAATCTTTTAGGGACGGAGGGAGTAAATTATATCAATATATTTTTATTTTAAAAGAGATATAAATAGAAATTTAATTTATTTTATTTGGATAATTAAACAATTAATGTATTTTTCAAAATTATAGATGATGAAGTGTATGTTGGTGATACGAAAGAAAGAGAAAAGTGAATTATTTTATGAAATGTTCTCTATTATAGAATCTAAATATAATTAAGATATTTGATGATGTGTTGAAAAAATAACCACATGTGACAAGGAATAATTGCTTTTTGAATTGTCTTCTATTGTGGATAGTCTAAGTTATTGTTATTTTCAACTTAAATAAAGATTTTATTCAAATAAAAAAGTTAACCTATTTTTTGAAGTTATAATTTATTTATTTGATTTTATATTTAAATAGTACATAAGTATTATTTATTTGTTTGTTATCATATTTTACATCAATATAAAATATCTAAATAAGATTAATGTGTACTTAAACTTGAGTATCTTTTATTACTAAGTCAAATATTTCATACTGGAGTACTATTAATTAAAAATAAAGATGAGTAAATTATTCAATCGGTTGGTGATTTTGTAATTAGAAGATGAAATATGAAAGAAAAATTAATGCCTTAGTTAATAATCAATCATCAAGAATAATCATCACATAAAATTAAAAGTCCTCCAAGGCTGCAAAATCCTCCAAAGAAATTGGTTGGGAAATTGCTATGCTGGTTCCCACGCATGAAGGGAAACAAAGTGCTTCCAGCAGCCTCGATAACATTCTCTTAGCCAAGAGCCCAAGATGATCTAGAAGAAGTGATGTATCGGATAATATAATTTCAAATTTTAAGGTGATCTTGATTTGCATATTATTACTCTATTAAATTTTCAAATTTATAAAGGGTCTTTCTAAAATGTGCCCTAAGGGCACATGTTAAGCACTTAATATGGTAATATAATTTAGTATTCGTAAGCATATAAGGTAACACTCCATTGAATTTATCTCGAGTGTCTGATTTAACAAAACACATAATTAATTAGCGGGATATTTTATTCATATAATCGACTTCACTTAAAAGAATAAATTGGTTTAGACGACGTATTAGTTATCTTGTAAACTGGAACTTCAATGCTAATTATGCTGAAAACTAAAAGAATGTTTGTTGTATATATACTTCAAATTTTCTACAATAATTCTTGGTCAAAAGTGGTTTCTGTTATTAGAATGTTGAACTAATTGATTACTTGGAAAAATCAACAACGTAAAATGTAGATGAGCAAGACTTAGGCCTGTAATCGAGTCGAATCGAGTCGAATATTTGCAAGGTTCGAGTTCGGTATCATGCCTTCGAACCTTTTCGAACCGAACCGTTCGATTTTGGAAATACCTAAAAATCAAGGTTCAGGTATCAGTATCATGCCTTCGAATATACTTCGAGCCGAATCTTTTCGAGTCGAATACGTCGGACTATTTCGAACAGAGCCGTTTGATCACAAGGCTAGGCATGCCTCATGAAGGGGAGCGGGGTGGGGTAACGGCTTTTGAGAAGAGAAGAGATGAGGGAGGGCCGAAGGGGAGGGGGAGGGTGATCTGGAGAGTAAAGATGAAAGAATGAGAGGAGTACACTGTACATATAAGGGAATATATGTGGGTTGATAAGGATTTTATCATTAAATACATATATAGTGATTAGGGTTTATATGTGGGAATATATGTGGTTGAAAGGAATATATATATTAGTCCACAATGGTTCAGCCCTCTTATTTAGTGACGGGGGAGCGAGGGGGGTGATCGAGCCGAACTAAATCGAACCGTTCGTCTCGATTTTGGAAATACCTAAAAATCAAGGTTCAGGTATCAGTATCACGCCTTCGAACATACTTCGAGCCGAATCTTTTCGAATCGAATGCGTCGAATAATTTCGAACCAAGACGTTTGCTCACAGGCCTAAGCAAGATAAAGTAAAGCTATAATATGAGTTTGAAAAGTCATATGTTTGGTGTCTTATAAATAACAGAGTGATATGTGTTCCCTCTACTACCATTCGAATTTACGTCCTCTGCCTCTAACATTTCAATTAATCACTTCCTACCTTCCTATAATTATCTTAATCAATAATAATGACGGTCAAAATCTACATTGTGTAAGCTTCTCTTCATGTTCATTGTCTCTTATTAATATATATCAACGTCAATATATTTCGGTACCTAAAAAGGCTCCATCACCTTTGATTCATTAATTTTATCGTTCATGAACGTTTAAAATTTGATAAAAAAAACATCAATTATATATATACTTTAAATTATTTTGGCACATTTTAATAATATGTACATTAACATCTGTCAATACCAAAAATTCGCCATGGACCATGGTCATTGTTTCAACGAAAAATCTAAAATAATAAATACCTAAAATTCGTTGCGTTAATTTTTCAACGAAAAATCTAAAATAATTAATTAGTTTGCATATTGTTAGAAATAATGATCGAAAGTACAACAATGTGAATTAGTGAACCCAGAAATTGCAAACGAAATAAAACTAGAATAAACTTATCGGTTTAAGCTGCGCCGTGGTATGGAAGCCACTGACTTGAAAGCTTTATCGACACGACCTCGGTGGTAATCGTAAATGTCGGAAGCTCCCCAAGGTTAACACAGCAGCTGCGAGACACGTCCACTCGTGGCTCACAACTTTGGAACTTGCAATAATTCTTTACCCAGGAATAGAAGAAGAAGGCTTGATGGTTTCTAGTTTTTCTGGTATATCAAATGTGTGGCTATGTGTTTCTATTTATAGCTGAACACAATAACTAACATAGCTATTGTAGCTAGAGAAAACCGATGCGCATTTAATGGACCAATAAACCAAAAGTTATGGTTACATTTGACTAAGTCAAAGTAACCGTTGTCTTTCTTCACCTTTTGTGGGGGATTGTTGGAATAAAGGAGAGCTTGTACTATCATAGAATAATACCACAAGCAGACATTGTTATACTTCTATATAAAGCTTTCAAATTGTTCGAAGTAAGGCTTAGAGTGCTTCTAAGGCTACACTTGGATCATTTTATCTTGGGAGACAAACACCTTACACGATCCTAAGCACCAAAGGGGGTAAGGACGAATTGTAAACACTTGATATATACGGTGTTGTCCATATATATATATATATATATGGAGGTTCTTTGTGTGACATATACGATGTCGTCCAACTGGTCGGACAAATGTTTCAAAGGACAAGTAGAAATGTGGGAGTTCATGGATAGTAGTAAAAAAAAAAAAAAAAAAAAAAAGGAAAAAAGAAAATTGAAATGTTTTTAATTTGGCATGTAAAATTGTCAAAGAGATATATGAGACTTAATGTCTTGATGCAATTATTGAACCCACTATAGATTCGGAAGTGAGCTTAATAGCTTATGAAAGTTATACCATACAAGTAATAATTTAACATAATTTTGTGTTAAATGTGAGTTTGAAACTCCAAATGAGATGAATGGTTAATGGAAAATGAGAAAAACTTGCTTTTCTATTAAGATTATGTGACAATATACTTCACATAATTAGTGTAACTCCAAGATGAGGGAGAGTACCCAATTTTCATGTGATTGATTAATTTGATTTGATTTTGAGAAATCAATCATGCGACTAAAGAAAAAAAAAAAGACCATTTTGTATATGTGAGATTAAAGTTTGTTCAACAAACTATTACTAGTAAACACTTAATAAAGTGACTTGTACGATGTTGCATGATAAAGTGATTGATAGACTAGTACGATGTTGCCAAATAATCTCTTAAATGAGAGTGATATAGATGGTTTAATAAACAACCTCTACGGATGTTAAGGCGTGGGAAAACCAAGTTGATTGTTGATATAGGTCATGTTGTTAAAACTTGGACCTAGATTTTGTTATGCAAATAAGTTGCACAAATTTTGTAATTATTTGTTGATGAACTATTTATGGGAAAAAGGTCCTTATTGTGAAAGCAGGAGTAAGAAAAGAAATGAGGGATAAATTGTATCATGAAAACACTTTGCACATCTTGACTGTCAAAGTTTTGAAAGTTGCATTTATGAGTTACTCATAAGTGTGTATATGATAACTTTGGATAGTTCAAAGAGATTGATGATGAGTACTTGCGACCTATCTTATGGTGATAGTTTTGAAACCCTATACCTCCTACTTTTCAAAGTATGGGGTACAAAGTTGAGACACATCTTCAGTATAACTGATATGGAAGTATGGAATTTGAATAAAAGACATTCAAAATATTTTGGATGTCGAGGATTGTGAGATTTAATGCTCAAATCATTTTGTGAATCAAAATACACATTTCAAAGTAAGCCAAGTCATAGAGAATAGCAAAAATATTTAAAAAAAATTAATTGGCTCATTGAAATGTGGGGGCATATATGTCTTACAGTGATATGAATGGTTATAAATGAAAAATGTGATTTCAAGATTGCATGAAATTTAACCAACAAAATGTGGTAACTAAAAAGGAAATGAAGTTCACATTTATCATGGACTTGATTAATTTGGTAATCAGGTAAATGTCTTGTGACATTAGACTAATCACTAGGACATGAAGAATCTTTTGGGATGCCCTTCATCGTTTACTAAAGTACTTGGAAGGAACTATTAATGTGATGATGAAATCAGTTCGACTAGCGGGTATGTGGTTACCATGGGTGGTGGCGCTATTTTGTGGAAATCTGCTAAACGAACTTGCATAGTGCGCTCCACCATGGAATATGAATTTATTGCTCTTGAGTTAGCTGGACAAGAGGCAGATTGGTTAAAGAACATATTGTCAGATATGCCATTGTGGGGGAAACTACAAATATTGGTTTCTCTTCATTGTGATTCTTAGGCAACTATTGGAGTTGCTAAGAATAATTTTTATAATGGAAAGAAATGACACATTCGAATTAGGCATGGTGTCATTAGACAACTCCTGAAAAATGGAGTAATTTCTCTAGACTATGTGAAGTCCAAGAGAAATATTGCAGACCTTCTTATCAAAGGGTTGACAAGGACGATGGTCCTTGCTACGTCGAGGGGAATGAGCTAATGCCCTTGAGTCGGAATAGTGTGGTGGATACCCTTTAGTGGTCAAACTAAGCCACATGATTCTTGATGCACTACCTTCTCATTCCTATGGCGTGTTGTAGTGCTTTATCATATCCATAGCCAGTTATTTGGTGGTGCTTTGAGACGCACTTGATGGATGTTGATTTTGATATCCATAGCCAGTTCTTTGGTGGTGCTTTGAGACGCACTTGATGGATGATGATTGTGATATTCATAGCCATTTATTTGGTGGTGTGGTGCACTTGATGGATGTTGTCTACGACATTCCATAGCCAGTTATCTAGTGGTGACACACTTGATGGATGTTGATCGTGATATTCATAGCCGTTATTTGGTGGTGTGGTGCACTTGATGGACACTGTCTACGACATTCCATAGCCAGTTTTTGGTGGTGACACACTTGATGGATATCGATCTCGATAACAGGGTGGACTATATGTCCTTAATAACTAAGAGATAGTGCTATTGAGACGCACTATAAGAGTTACCTACGTGAGTGTGATGGTGAGGCCGCCATCTATGAAAGACTTGGGCACGTCTTCCTAGAGCGCTCATTAGACCCGAGGTGTACGCATGGCCATTATATGCGTTTGTGTTGTATCGCGGAACTTGCATGATTTTGAAGGTATGATATGTGTTGTGGGGGTCTCAACCGAATTTCAACAAGTTCAAGAGAAATTCACTTATTGAATGAAAGTTGTTGCCTCACTTCACTACGTGTCAATTCAAATCGAAAGATATTGACACTTAAGTATCCAAACTTTCCTTTACCCAGGATTTTCTTCGTTTGTCTTTCTTCACCTTTTGTGGGGGATTGTTGGAATAAAGGCTCATAAAGCCAATCATTTGTTGTTAACCTAGACTAACGGTCCTTTGACCAAGTCAATTGGAGGTTAGTCGAACCCATTTAAACCAATTTATTCTCCTAACCTTTAGTAACTTCCTCCTCTTAATTCTGTTATTCAGCATACAACGGTTACTTTGACTTAGTCAAATGTAACCATAACTTTTGGTTTATTGGTCCATTAAATGCGCATCGGTTTTCTCTAGCTACAATAGCTATGTTAGTTATTGTGTTCAGCTATAAATAGAAACACATAGCCACACATTTGATATACCAGAAAAACTAGAAACCATCAAGCCTTCTTCTTCTATTCCTGGGTAAAGAATTATTGCAAGTTCCAAAGTTGTGAGCCACGAGTGGACGTGTCTCGCAGCTGCTGTGTTAACCTTGGGGAGCTTCCGACATTTACGATTACCACCGAGGTCGTGTCGATAAAGCTTTCAAATTGTTAGAAATAATGATCGAAAGTACAACAATGTGAATTAGTGAACCCAGAAATTGCAAACGAAATAAAACTAGAATAAACTTATCGGTTTAAGCTGCGCCGTGGTATGGAAGCCACTGACTTGAAAGCTTTATCGACACGACCTCGGTGGTAATCGTAAATGTCGGAAGCTCCCCAAGGTTAACACAGCAGCTGCGAGACACGTCCACTCGTGGCTCACAACTTTGGAACTTGCAATAATTCTTTACCCAGGAATAGAAGAAGAAGGCTTGATGGTTTCTAGTTTTTCTGGTATATCAAATGTGTGGCTATGTGTTTCTATTTATAGCTGAACACAATAACTAACATAGCTATTGTAGCTAGAGAAAACCGATGCGCATTTAATGGACCAATAAACCAAAAGTTATGGTTACATTTGACTAAGTCAAAGTAACCGTTGTATGCTGAATAACAGAATTAAGAGGAGGAAGTTACTAAAGGTTAGGAGAATAAATTGGTTTAAATGGGTTCGACTAACCTCCAATTGACTTGGTCAAAGGACCGTTAGTCTAGGTTAACAACAAATGATTGGCTTTATGAGCCTTTATTCCAACACATATAGTTAAATTTTTATGTTTCGGTAGCTAATAGGAAGGTCTTTTTTGGCAGATACTACTCTATGTACGGTCATGTTCTGAAACTTGCCGAAGAGATGAAGAAAGGTGCCGAATCAGTTGATGGAGTGGAGGTCAAATTGTTTCAGGTATGTTTTGTGTTGTTGTCATTCCCTTTGTAATTATGTTCCCAGTCACTACTCGTACGTAGAATGCACACCCGGTAGATAAACTTCGGACTAACCCAATAACATTCAAATTGTTGTCACTCCCCTTCAATTCAAGTATTTTGCATGTCTCCATACTGATAAGATTTACTAACTACTAGGCCAATTCGACGTAATATGCTATATGACTATATATTCTTTTCCTCTTAATAAGATGAACGTTCTGATTTTTTTTCAGGTTGCCGAGACTCTACCTGAAGAGGTACTAGCAAAGATGCATGCTCCTCCAAAGGGAGACGCACCTATCATTAACCCCGACGAACTGAGTGAGGCAGATGGTTTCCTGTTTGGTTTCCCAACAAGATTTGGAATGATGGCTTCTCAATTCAAGGCTTTCTTTGATTCCACTGGTGGTATATGGCAATCTGGTGGATTGGTAGGCAAGCCTGCTGGCTTTTTCGTCAGCACTGGATCGCAAGGGGGTGGTCAAGAAACAACTGCGTAAGTTTCCAGATACTTTGACATATTTAAAGTGGGACGATTTACTTTTAATAACTCCAGCATGTCCAATCCGGATTTTCGAGGGTCGCGTGGAAGAATTGGGGGACTAGGTCCATATATACTAAAACTATTCTATAACCGTCTTGTATGATTTGACATATTTAACATGGAGTGGTTTGCTTTCAATAGATTCTATCAGATTATATACTTAATTTGGTTTCTTACAACGATTTTGTTGAGAGAAGTGAAATATTTGATGACATTTACAGATTGACTGCAATTACTCAACTGGTTCATCACGGTATGATTTATGTGCCGATTGGGGCTACATTCGGAGCTGGACTATACGAAATGGAGCTAAGGGGTGGGACTGGCTATGGTGCGGGAACATATGCTGGACCCGATGGAACCAGGCAGCCAACGGAGCTTGAACTCAAGCTTGCTTTCCACCAGGGCCAGTATACTGCAGGCATTGTCAAGAAGTTCAAATCTTAGTTATACTTCCTTGGATTCTTATAATTTACTAGCCTTTAGCCTTATATCGTTAGCATTGTTTTGGCGATGCCTTAACGGGATAAGACTTGATTCGGTATTTCGATTTCATTATTTGCACAATAAACAACACCATTTTACTATGGCATATAGTATGGTTGTGTCCTATTGGATATGTCATATTCAGTCAAATAGTGTGGCGACACTTGTCACCTTTTCTTTGTATTGAATAAACCAAGTTAAAGAAAAATCAACCTATACTATCTATGATCTAATCTCGTTGGCATGCAGTGCAGTGTCGCATTAGCACCTCAAAACTCAAAGGGTTCCCAAAGAGAAACTCGAACCATTCTGAAGTAGTCCTTAATAAAACAATGGTCAATGGAGAGAAATTCGGGTTGGCTATTTAATCTCGACTTAATTTTAAATTTTCATTTTCATGCTTCAATTTTTTCTTTTTAGTTCGACTATGTATATTTGTATATGTTATACACTTATACTCCTTTCGCTTCAATTTACTTCGTAATAGACTTCATGTATTTCAATATACGACTTTAATTATTAATTAGTTTGTATATACATAATAGAAAATTAAGGGAAAAATTATAAAAGTATTTTCGAAGCTGAATTCAAGAAAACATTTATGTTTTTTGAATAAATGAACATAAAGTAATTTGACACCACTAAATTTATTTGAAATGGAGTATTGTTTGAAGCCTCACTTAGGGTATGTTTGTTAAATCCATTAAGTACTTAAAATTAATTAATTCAGTACTTATTTCATTAAGTATATTTGTTAACAAAAAAAGTTAAGTACTTAATAAATTCAGATCTGAATGAAATCCTTAACAAAATTTTAAGTCAAAATTTACTACTTATTTTTCTCCTCTTAATGACTGAATCCCACAATTCTCTCAAAACACCAATTTGCCCAAATCTAACCTCACACATTAGACGTTTCTTTTCTCTTCAAACTTCTTCTCCAAATTATATACTTCAATTGATGAGTATTTCTCTTTTTCTCTATTCAATTTATTTTTGATATTATATCTTCTCAATGTAATTCTCTATTTTAATTATGATAATTTTATCTTATGGTTAAAACTGAATTTTTAGTTTTTTTTTTGCATCTTTGTGTTACTATTATTGTTAAAATATTATTTTTTTATTGATTTTGGTACATATTTTGCTTATTAGTTGCGATTGTGATTGTTGATAATGATTTATGTTGCCAATGGCTGTGATTGGTGAACAGTCCAATTACTATACGTCTTGATATAATGTGTATATGAAGAAGTGATGATGATTGATGAGGCAGTCGATACATATATATGACTAGTAATCATAATTTTTGTTTGTTAGGCCCTGTATATGTTATATTTTACTTTTTGGATTTTAGATATTATATCTTTAATTAAATATTTAATATTTATTTACCTACATTAATTATCTTCTTTATAATTTTATAACTTATTCAATGACATTAATTATTTTGTATAAAATTTTAATATTTATTGAATCATATTATTATATTTATACTATATATAATTTAGATTATAATATTTATATAAATGACTTGTTTATTAATTTATATATATGAATGAAGTATGCTATAGGGCAATTTTATCAATTCGACTTAAATTAAGTCTTTTTTTGTGAACTGTTATCAAACACTTAAATATTTCAATATTCAGATTCAGTTATCATTCAGATTCAGACATTCAGTTTTCAGTCACTTGTTGTCAGACTTCAGACTTCAGATTCAGACATTCAGTTTTAACAAACAGACCCTTAATTTTTAAATTTCCTTGTTCTACTTTTTGTTTTATTGTTTCCACTCTCGAGTACTTGGTATGAAGGGAAATTTAGAGCATACTTGTTTTTACTCAAAGTTACTTTTGTTTATTCCTTTATTTAAAACCTTTTTACCTAAAATAGAAATTTTTGTTGAGGTTCCATTTTATCAAATAAAAAAATAAAAAGTAAAAAGAAAATTAAATTTATGAGATGAATTTAAGTTTTTATTAAAACTTTATGCAAAAATAAATGGTCTTTAAAAAAAGAGGACAGATGAAGTATATGTTAGTATGTTACTCAGCCAATTTGTGCGACCTCAACAAAGGATATATGTAATACTCCCTCCGTCCCTAAAAGATTATCACATTTTGACTTTAGGTGGTCAACAAAACACGATTTAAAACATAAATATCTATTATTCTACATGCGAAAAGATTATAAAAAGTTAATATTTCAAAAATATATATTGAGATGAATCTAACAAGGTCCCACAAGACTATATTATTTCTTATCGTTTAATGGGAATTCATGATCAAATTTTATAATGTTTGACCAACAAAAGTCAAAATGTGACAATCTTTTAGGGACGGGGAGGGAGTATATGTTAAGAGTTTATGAGGTTCCACTCTAAAAGCAATTGGCTATAAAGGGAGTAGTCCAAAATCTTATATATTAATTCGGGAGGACACCGATATTCGATGTTGGTGTGCACCTTACAAGTCCAAACTAATATATTATGATACAATAATAACTTAACGAAATTGACAATAAGAACGTCATCAAATCTATGTCATCTTAAAGATTATTATTACAAAGTGAAATTATAGACATAATATGACATTCTATGTGGAAAACTGAACACAATCTTAGAACATGGTTGATCAGTAATAACTAAATCTGAATGCAACAGATCGATACATGAGATCATATTGTTTGATCTTCAAATTTTGGTAATAGAAATCTCAACGCCGTCAACAGGCTTTTGATGTGGGAGATAACTCAACCCAGCGTCAGGATTTATTAATTCCCATCTGCAGTTCAATTTCATGCATTAATTAATTTATATACTCATAATTTAAGAAGTCAATTTATTAAAAATAAAGTTTGTACAAATGAACAATTGAGTGAATGGTACCTGTATCCTAGAACCATATGATGAAGAAAAATAGAGATTTGTAAACGAGCCAGCATATTTCCAGCACACATTCTTGACCCCCCACCAAATACCAAATATGTTCCAGGGCTTGGTGCCACCTGTGCAACTCATCAATATTATGATTTATGAGTAACGAAAAACAAGTTGAAAAGATAAAACATTTTATTATTAGTATTTCCTTACATTCCACCTATCAGGGTTGAAACAATTTGGATTCTCAAAATTTTCTGGATTTGTGTGGAGGTATCTGATCAAACAAACTACTTTCCAACCTTTTGGTATTCTATAACCTGCAAGATCGAGTTTCATGTCCCACAATTATCTGTTTGGGAAAATAAATAACTATAACCTTAAAAATCCATGCTAATAATAACTCTAATGAAGACGTAAAAATATTTAGATTAGATTATTATAACTTGGTCCTACTATATGAGATTAAATCTATGCAATTTAAGCTCTACTCCAGATGCATACAATTATCGAGGCTCGCGTCACTATCAATTTATTATATTAGCTAAATGTTTTTCAAAATAATAATTATAAAGAATAGTAAGTATCAGTTTATTATATTAAATTATTTATTCATAAATTTGTAATAACTTATCTTCCTAAAATAAAGTAGATTTGAAAACATGAGGCTTTACTTCTTAATTTGTAATTGTTCCCTTCCCATATTATGTATGGTAAGATTTGTAAAATTAAAAAAAAAAAATTAAACGTTTTTGAAAACATATATCCAACAAAATTTCATTATAAATTTATTTAAATAACAAATTAAATAAAAAAGGAACGGCTAATTTTTTTAACTAAAAAAACTAAAATAAATATAAAAGATGCAGATCGGTTACACTTTTATTAAAAAAAATCTATTAAAATTTCTATTATTGTATAAATTACACAATAAATTCTTACACCAATATATAAATTACCATGATAGTCATTTAGAGAATTCTTAATACAAAAAAACTTAATAAGATCACTTTTTACATGATTAGAGAATTATTTTAGTTACTCAACGTATATATGTAATAATCTGTGTCATCCTGGATAATAGTAACAGACATACAACTGATACAATTGTACAATGATTAGTTGTTTAATTATTCATACAATCAACCTAATTGTTTAGAGTTTCTGTTGAAGTGTAGTAGATTATTAGTCATAAATTAAAGCACCAATAAAGAATATACTTATGCATGCAAACAAATTAAACTCTCGCTCGATTCCATTTGTACGTATTCATCAATACTTTAAGCTATTTTTCTTATCAAGATCATCAGATTATATATAAATAATAACAACCTTTATAATCAACATCAGTTTTGGCTGTCCGAAATACGAGACTAGCAATGTTCGCCATTCTAATTATTTCTTCAACCACCTGTGTATCAAACGTGCAATTAAGTAATACCCAACAAATTTTATAATCACCAAGTAATGACATTGCGTCATTTAGTTTGTACATAATAACATACTAGTCATATATTGTACTCCCTCTGTCTCTAAATGATTGGCCATTTTGACTTTACATGGTCAAATTTTAAAAAATTGATCAACAATTCTCATTAAACAATAGGAAATAATGTAGTCATATTAGATCTTGTTAGATTCGTCTCAATATATATTTTTGAAATATCAACTTTATATAATTTTTTTAATATGTAGAATAGGAGATATTTATGTTTGAAATCGTGTTTTGTTGACGATAAAAAGTCAAAATATACTAATCATTTAGGGACGGAGAGAATAATATACTAGTGATTCGTGCACAGTCCAACCTGTGCGAAATACTGAAAAAATATTTAACATAATTATGAATATAAATCTAACAAATAAAAAATAACACGTGCTCAAAAAAAAAGAATTATATAGATTTATCTGCTCATTAAGAAATGCAAATTGAATTAGTTAGTTTTGTGTAAGTAATGAATAGTTACTTTTTATATATATTAATCAAAAATAGGAGGAATTGTCATGTGACTTTTATATATAGATAAATATATATATAGTTGTCTTTTTTATATAAACTATAATGAAAAGCTTTGTTGCACGTGATTCATTCGTTATAATTGATGTAATTTTAAAAATACACGATCATTTAGAATTATAATGGAGAGGAAACATATATATATACCAATTAATAATAAGTAAGATTATTATTGGATAGCAACATACTCCCTCCAATCCAAAAAAAGTGTCGTTCGACTTTTTTGAAATTGAACTTTGACCATCAATTACTAATTATTACTTATTCTAAAAAAATACAAAATTTATATAGTTGGATTCATCTTTCCAAGTATTTTCATAATATAATTTTTTAATTAAAAAAATATAAATAAAAAATAGTTGAAGGTCAAACATTTGTCTCGATATGTGAAAGAGATATTTTTTTTGGATTGGAGGGAGTACCTTACTAGTATATGTCAATTTGGATATCTCGTCACTAGTGATGAAATCTCCATTTTTCTTGTTGAGAGCAAGGTGTTCCTCCTGGTATATATAATGAAAGTTTAAGTATATATATAAGTGAAGGAATTTGTTTGGAAGTGTATGTTTTGTTAACATATATAATTACCCTAAGCTTTTGAAGTACATGTGGGGTCTTGGCTAGATGATAAAACGCCCACATGATGGCACTAGAAGTAGACTCGTAACCAGCCACAACTAAGCTCACAATGTTATCAAGAATTTCTTTATCACTTAATTGTTTCCCTTCATCATCTTTTAACTTCATTAACCCATCTAACAGATCATTTCTTGAACATGCATTATTATCTTCTTTCTTTCGCTTCTCCATTTCTGCTTCAAATATGGCATTGGCTTTCTTGCGGCACTGCACAAATTAAACGAAATTAAATGGGAAAGATGTACATAATATATGATCGAACGTGCTAATATCTAATATACGTCGTATATAATAACCTGAAGGGCATGGTGGAAGGCAGTTCCTGGAATATTGATAGGATTCGCTCTTACTCCTCTCACTATCCCAATAAATAGTTCGGTAAGGGTATCAACAACAGGCCCTGGCTCAAAGCTAGCAAAATACTTCCCTATATTCTCAAATGTTACCTGCACAAGTTATGACAGACACTATAAATTTAAAAAACAAATTGATGAATAACGAACTTCTAAGATGAAGGAAATAATTGTATACTGAATTCGATCATGCTCTTTCAATTTTACCTGTTTAACGTGTTTAAGTACTTGGATTCTACCAGATTGGGACCATGAATGTAGGGCACTAATAATGCGAGGTTGCACCATGAGGGCAATTCTTCTGAGAGCATCAGGTTGGTTAATTGACTTAACAACAAAACTTCTAATCCTTGTATGTGCTGCCCCTTGAACAGCTACCAATGAACTACTGCCTACTAATTCATTTGAAGGCCATTCTAGGAAAAATTTATCCTCTGATGATGTCTGAAGTACAAATTTTGTTGCTAACGGTGAGCATGATATAATTACTGGTGAACCAAATAGGTAGCTCTTGTATAATCCTTCCCCATCACCATACCTGAAACATACAATTATTATTTATTCTACTATTACACAAAAATTTGAAAACGTCAATTAATCTGAAACGAACAGAACAAGTCAGTAATATTATTATTATTACTACCTCCGTCTCTTAGAATCGATGTATTCATCAGGCCTCTTGAGGAATTTGAAGTACCAAAGGAAACTGGGCAGGTCTCCGATGAGCGGGAAGCCCATGGAACCCGGAGGAAGCTTTGTGCCACCACGGGAACATCTGAAGCTGGCTGGTGCACTATACCAAATTTCGTTCCACCACCATAATAGCCACCCTATTATTGATATTATGCCTATCCCAAAGGTCACATCCATTGCAAAGGACATTTCCATATTATATTGACTACTATAGTCTATATATATGAATTGTACTTAGTTTATTTGTTTGTAACCGATTCTTACTTGCGTCTCTATTTATAGGCAAACAGTTGACACCTAGTAATAGTACCTATTAGTCACTCTCAATACAGAAGTTAGCTTCCTCAATTGTATCGTTCCAATTAATTTAAAATAGATGTTTTAGTCATCTAAATGAATCGAAGTGTTGATTTAAAATATATTAATTTGAACCACCGTGAACATATTGAGGTCCTGCCCTGGCCTGTCTACTTGAACCACCGTGAACATAATAACGACTAGTAGAGAAATTGTGGTAGATTCTAAAGCATATTCGATCGTTTTCTAATTACGGAAATGACAAACAGGCATGCATGTGTTTGGAAGCATATAATATGCTATGATACTATAATCGGATCGTCTTAGCTACTATTTTAATTTAATACGTATTTTTTGTCTAACAAAGTTTGTTATCTTCTCGCAGAATCAAATTTCAATTTTGGAGGATATAATGAGGTATCTAACACTTGCAGACTTGCTAACATCATCGCCAATCACCACTGAAACCTACTGAAGTATATGTTCTGAAAAGACGTATTAACAACAATAATTGAGTTGGTAAAATTAAAATTATACATGCATGTAAGAAAGAAATATTCCATTCGTTTCAATTTGATTTTGATTGAGAGGTTATTAATTTATTATTAAGCAAATAATCAACTTAACATTAAAAGTAAACAACAATAATCGTTCGGTTGACTTTATATTTAAGACATATAATTAAATATGAGATAAAGAGTATCATTCTCTATAAACTTATATAATGGAATGTTACACATTATGTATCTAAACGAGATTAATTTAATATCAAAATTAAGGAGTATTTTTTATTGGTAAACTAAATCTTTTGTTTAAATTGAAATGAAAATAGTATATTGTTAATGTGTACATCCACATCGAATATCGGTATCCTTTCGGGTTAATATATAAGATTTTGGTCTACTCCTTTTATAGCCAATATTAATTAGTTTTAGAGTGGAATTCATAGAATCTTATCATGGTATCATGAGCCAGCCCGAGTTAATGAGGCACGTGTAACCCCGCCGATGTTGTTCCGGTAATTAATACCGTCATAAAATGTTTTTGCCGATAACTGGATTAAACGTGAGGAGGAGTGTTAAGATGCACACCCACATCGAATATCGATATCCTCCCATATCAATATATAAACCCCATAAACTCTTAACACAACTCAAACAACAATTTCATAAATATATTAGTACAAGTGTACAACAAAGGCATATTAAAAAGAAGGCGGTCTACAATACAAATCCACATACAGACATACTTACAACACAAATCCACGTACACACATACTTAAACCACACATTTATATATTTTTTAGTAAAATGGTATAAAGGGGATGAAATGACTAAATTATCCCTATAAACTTAAAAGAAATTCAATTTTTTAGATAGTTTTATCAGTTTTCTTTTAGATATTGATTTTTACTTAGTAAAAAAGGTTCGATTTGATAGTTGTTTTAGCTAAAAATTTCAGTTTGGCAAAAAGTTTGATTTTTGTAACTTCTTGGCAAAAAGGTTCGATTTTGATAGTTGTTTGGCAAAAAAGTTCGTTTTCATAGTTTTTTGACAAAAAAGTTCGATTTTGATAGTTATTTTGACAAAAATATTAGGTTTTGGTGGTTGTTTCACAAAAAGTTTTGATTTTGGTAGTTGTTTCAAAAAATGGATTGTGATAATTATATTGGCAAAAAGGTTTGGTAGTCGTTTTAGGTAAAAAAAAATTATTTTTTTATTAGTTGTTTTGGCTAAAAATTTTGATTTTGACAAAAAAATGGTTTTCGATAAGTTTCAATTTGTTACCATCACACGATTTACAAAATCTATATCCTCAATATGCACAACATCAACACCCCAGGACTGGGGACCACATGAGTCCTTTCTGGAAATTTTCGAAGGCCCAGAACAAAGACAATTAACTTACTCACAGAGCACTCAAGACATGACCATGGTCCTGGAGTGATCTTGGGACCGGACACAGAACGTCCAAAACCTTTCAGACCATCTGTGATAGAAGGAAGACAAGAGTCCTCATATTATACACGTCGGACAAAAAACCTATCGAGGATCCTATTGACGTGGATAACACCCGAGGAGAAATTACCCACATCACCTTGGCTACAATACTAAAATACTGATAGATTAATTTTTTTTTTTTAAATACTTCAAAAAGTTATAAAAAGTGGAGGTAGCTCGTTAAGTTCAATTCAAGCCCCGCCTCGACTCGCTCCACATTGACTCGACTCATAAACCACTATACATACCGTGACGTTATCGCCATAACGGGCTTCATCGAATTGTATCAGTTTCCGTAGAAATGGTACGATGTTGGGCGTTAATTCTATCTCTCGTGCTCTTCATCCAGCCGTCCGTTTCCATTTACTGCGATCAAGACGATTGCTATGATCTCCTTGGGTACACCAGCTATTTTCTTTTTAGTTTCTGATTAATTGATGATTATTGATAGAATGCTGGTTGGTCATATTTCACATATTTTTAGTATTCACCCTTTTTATGTTGTTTTTCTTTTGCCAATCATATTGATCAGTGTTGGCGCGTTTACATATTTTTGAATTAATTGGTGATTATTGCTACAATGTTAATTGGTCATATTTATACATATTTTTTATTGTTCAAGTTATTTTTATGTTTTCGTTATATAATTATACAATTTTGACTAAATTTTTTTTTTGGGATTAATTTAATGTGTTTAGGGTCACTCAAAATGCCAATGCGTCCGAGATCAAGAGAGCTTATTACAAGCTCTCGCTTTTACAGTAAGAATTTAGCTAATATTCGTTATTCTAATTTTGATGTTACTTTTTGATTTATTAATTTTTTGTTACCTGTACAGTCATCCGGATAAGAATCCCGATCCAGAATCCAAGAAGAAATTTGTGAAAATTGCAAATGCTTACGAGGTGAATTATTCCAAAAAAAATCGACAATAGTATTTTTCTTCCCTTTCGTGCATTTAACTGGAAACACAAACCAGTTATTAATGGTTTAGCGTGTTCGTGATTTCTGGTGAAAGCCTGGTAGCGATATTGCTGATTGTACATTGGTTTCAGATCACATAGATGGTTATTGACTATTCGAATGGTCTAAAAACTAATATTAGCTTCAGTAATGTATCAAATTTATTATTATTGATAATAAAAAATGTATGTAGTCTTCACAGTATGGTCCATTTTAGTGGTGCATTAGTTCAATGATGAATAAATTGATGATTATTCATTGGTGGACTGTCAAGGAAACTTTGGC
Source organism: Echium plantagineum (assembly GCA_003412495.2). Classification (NCBI taxonomy): domain Eukaryota; kingdom Viridiplantae; phylum Streptophyta; class Magnoliopsida; order Boraginales; family Boraginaceae; genus Echium; species Echium plantagineum. The sequence goes on from CM016561.1 coordinate 5,434,040, forward strand.
TGAATGCAATTATAACGACAAGTGCATGGTATATTGGTGAACTTTGTGATGATCATGGAAGTTGATAAGCTTATTACATTTTACAATTAATGTGTTTCAACCGTTTTATTTAATTAACCTGCTTATTGAAATGGTTGTCTTAAAATAAATGTACTATTATACGTTGATCAAAAGTAAGGGTAAGAAAAATAAGGTGGAAGATCTCTGGCACTGTATAGAAACTAGAAAGGCAGGTCATTCAAGTAAACCATAGGAAGTATTTGTTTAGATTTTACTGTAAGTATGTGTATGCGTTTGTTATGTGATAATAATGTACAGAAATGTTCATTTACATTGAAGCATCCTGATGTTCACTACAAGTTCTAACTTATCGCATGGCTTGTAGATTTTAAAAAATGAAGCAACAAGGGAGAAATATGATTATGCAATTGCTCATCCTGAAGAGGTAATCTAATAAGTGTATATATTTTGGGTTTTTTAGAAAAAGTATTCTGTCTTTCGATGTAGAAAGTTGTGTGGTAAGTCTCCGTGCTTTCGGAAATCAACTCAGCAATCTTGCCAACTGTCACTGCCAATCCCTGTTTCTTTTAACCTTTTGGATTGTTGTTGTTGCGTGTGTGGTTTATTGAACAAATTTGTGGAGTACAAAAGATTTTGATCGTAGTTGACAATGTTATGTTTCTTCTTATCAGTTCTTTTACAACACAGCGCAATATTACCGTGCTTACTATGGCCATAAAACAGTAAGAACTTCGTCAATTCTTTCTGTTTGAATTGCTAATATATCTGTTAATAACATCAACACTATTTACCCGAGCTAAGATATCGTTTCACATTCTTATTTTCTAGGATACTCGCGCCGTCCTTGTGGGTCTTCTGTTAATCATTTCTTTATTTCAGTATTGGAATCAGTGGACAAGTTATAAGCAGGTTAAATGTTATATGTTGTAATTGTTCAATTCATATTTTGATTTTACTATATGTAAGCTAGTATTTGCTTATAAGTTATACTAGATGTCAAATTCTGATTTTATAAACAGTTCAACTAGTATTGGACGCTTTCTGCAACTTCTCTTTATAATATGTAAAGTGCGTATGATAAAATGGAGTATCTTACTCTTCATCTTCTTAAGTAAGCTCAGCTGATTAGTTTAATATGTTTCAGGCTATTGACATGGTCAAGAAAACCCCAGCATACAAAAATAAGCTACGGGCATTGGAACTCGAACGCACAGGGAAAGTGACAAAAAATAAGAAAAATAACAAGCAGATGAACATGTATGAATGTGTTTCAGATTTTTTGATTTACAATCATTGCGAGTATTCCCATATCAATCCTAGCAAATTTGTAACATCTTATTTTAATCTAACGATCTCGCTTTTGTATTAGCTTAACGTAGCACTCTTTGTTGCTTTTATCAGTGAAATGCTTGAAGATCTCAGCAAGGAACTTGATTTGCAGATTACGGGAGCTGATAAGCCATCAATTTGGGGTCTACTTGGCATTCGTTTCATTCTTCTGCCGTACACTCTGTCAAAGGCTCGTCTTTTCCCTTCTTTGATCTGATTTTTTTCTTACTCGTGTACTCGACTCACAGAAATTCTGGATTTTGGAACTGATGTCTTATTGAAGAGAACTTCTCATCAGCTTTTCCATATACAGCTACTATTGTGGAATGGATGTTGGTTCTGGAGATACAATGTGAAACAAGCAACATACTCATGGGAAGATGCATCGTACTTGACTAGGAGATCCCTTGGCATGCCACATGAGTCGTGGTCATATATGGGTAAAAAATTAACGCTTCCATACTTCACTTATCTAGAATTGAAATCCCAATGTCACAGCAGGGAGCTTTTTTCTTTCATTACCCTAGACAAATATTATTCTAGTACAATGTCTTTTTAGCCATCTTCTTAAGCTCTCCTACTTTTCAAGTTACAGATAAACCTGGCTGTTCAATATAACTAAATATTCCATATTCAACACGATAGTTCTGATAGGCTTTTTGGGATTTTAGAGGGAGTGGCCCTTACCATAATATATTATGAGAGAGAAACTAAACAGACTTACTGTCTTATACACCTCCCATCTACACATTTGAGTAAGATCTATGCTAACTTGTAAATTCAATGAACCCTCTCAGATGAATCGACAAAAGAAGATCTCGTTGGAAGACGTCTATGGGAGAAATCCAATCTCGAGAGTTACCTGACAGAGATGAGGAAGGAGTCAAAGCGCAGAAGGTAGCAAATTGAACATTTGGCAATAGAGAATCACGAGCCAAAAGAGGCTGAAGTTGGGAGATCGGAGCTCAGTTGCCTCTCCCTATCTCAGGTGAAAACAATTAGTGAGAGGTTTAATACAAATTCACAATACTCGAAGTGAGCACATCTTAGTTTGGCTTTAGAGAGGTCATAATATCTTCTGATAGGGTAGGAACTAATTGTTTAGCAATAACATTTTTATACTTATAGAGTTATACTCCACTAAAGAACTCAGAACTTAGAGATCATTACAGTGTCAAAAATTATCTGACACTCTAGTGTTGATACATCAGATATAGAGCTTGAAATAACAGTGGTCGTAGTTCCTATCGATGTAGTTACTTCGATTTCCGTGGTTAAGCATATACTCAAAATATATAATGCCCCCTGTGATTGATATTTATTATGATCATTCTCATCTTAAGAATTTCTTCATTGATCATCCTCTTCTATCTATTATCTAGGCTTTCCATCACATTACCATCTACGATGTGATTGACTTGTCTCATGGTTGACATCTGTAGTTAATCTTCTCCTTATATAGTGCTTGGATTTCCATCCGCTCCATTATATTTGAGCTTAATATAAAACCTTATGTTGTTGATGAGTTGCAAACTTGCAATAGTCCTAATTCGGATTGGATAACCCTAGCTTAGTTACTCTTAGATGCACATTTTAATGTACCTTCGCAAAGCTATATATATTGTCCCAATTCCGAACACAAGTGGCTGTTCTCTTGTTGCGTAATTTTAAATAAATAAATAAAAACTTCAAAAACCATCCCTTGTTTGATGATGACAGCCATGTCACTTTCAAAATGCTGCTATAAATTCCGAGTTTTTCTGTTTCACTTTTTGCAAGTAATGGTGAAGTTTCAGGCTGGATCCTTTGCTATATCGTGTTACACTACACCAATTCGCTAAAAACCGTGTTACAAACTTACAATACACCAAATACGAGCAATAGATATAAAAAACGACTAATAGTAGATAGCGTAAATTTAGAAACATAATAGATTAGTGTTATCATAGGATTATCAAACAGACTGATAGGCACTCAGCTTCATTACATGTCATTGTTGGGACTAATATGTATTCACTGGTACAAAGATGAGTTTAGCTTGTCTACATCATACATTGCTTTGCTTGTATAACTTGGTATCAAGTACTTGCTTTCCACACATAGCACACACTCCTGCATATTAAATTCAGTTTATAGATGAAGTTTTCTATATGGGTTATTACAAATTACAATAACTGTAGGCTATGAATCTACCTTTTGAGTAAGCACATGTATGGCAATATTTAGCATTTTGATGGACTTGTTGCTTGCAGATCGTGCACTTGACACTGCCGTATGGTGTCCATCTGCAACAATAAATGAAACAATACTCAGCCATAAGAGCCACCCAAGCAAAGTGTTTAAACTACACTAATCACAGATCCAACGTGTCATTTTCTCAATTTGCAACATCAATGACGCGACTTCCGACTCTTCTTGAGATTTCGTGTGATCGATAAACTAGAAACTGAAAGATCACACAAACTAAACAGAACCAACTCATCTGGAAACAAAAAAGTTAGTAAGTCCATTAGTTCCTTTTCCTTAAACTTCACCAAGCTACTAAAATCCTACTCTAGGTTGGCCTCATTATAAGCTTCCTTCGGATCAGGAATATCTAAAAGCAAGGTCTGGGTGACACAATATTATCAGCAAAGAAAATACAAACAGATAAAACTGGATTATTTGATAAAAACTTCTTGTAATTACTCAACACACTTCAATCCTTAAGAGGCTCCCACCCAAGCAGGATAAGGCGAGGGCGGAGAGGAGCCGGATAGTGCACAACTTTGCCCCTGCCATAGAGAGGTTGTTTCCCAATTGACCCAAGAGTAAAGTGCAAGAACTATCTAATACAATAGATATTTGTGAGGATTTCCAATCCGAATATCGATATCTACCAAAAGAATCAAATCAAAGAAGGAAAAGGGATACCGTCTAAAAAAAGAATGTAGTAATCGTTTTTTTTAGTCTTTCGAAAAGGTGTTTCGTGGAATTTCTGTCAATAGATCAATTGATTACTTCTTTAGATTTTGAGAGGCAAGAAGAATCTTCACCTATTTTTAAGGCCTGAGCAGTGATATGAAACGACTCGGTAAAATAAAAACAAAATATTTGATTCCATTATATCCGAGAGTTTGATAAGAAGTTTAGGTAGCAAGATGATCCACTTTGATATATTCCATTATATCCGAGAGTTAGAGAATACAAAATCTTTGACTCTTTCGATAAACAATATTTGACCAAAGCATGAATCACCTGATTGAGCTCAATGAAAAGCTTTGTGACCTAGAACCTCACCAATGTGGACAGAACCCTCTTAAAACTTAATAGCCCTCTCCCAGTACTATTTTAAAGATTCTTTCCTGATTTTTGTTCACCGATGTTCATTAACGAATATAGGTCATCCTCGACACTTTCTGAATATAGTACTATTAATAACTAAGTCTGGCCATGTAGTCCACTTTCTGAAGATAGTACTATTAATAACTAAGTCTGAATATAGCCATTTTCACTTTCAACCATGAGCCAATATTTTGATTTTTGAGTAGATATAATTGGTGGTAAAGCTCCAATATAGGAGTCCATCCGGATAGACTATCCCAAAGTCCTTTGACAGCCTAGATTGGCCTGCCACAATCAAGTACCTCTAAAGATTACCTCCACCTCCACCAACCCTTCAGATTATCACTCGAAAACCAGAGCCCAATCTCTTCACATGACTAGTTAAGAAGATGGCAAGGACCCTAGTAAAACCCCATTCAATAAACATAATCAAATGCCAAAACAGGCTGCAACAGGAAAACAACATCACTAGTATTTTTTAGGTCAAACTAAACGTCCACTTCCACCTAAGAACTAATTCAACTCCACCTGTGTCACTATGTAACATTGCCGATCCCAAACCCAGATAAAGGAGGAGCGGCCAGTGTTACTTTGTGTAACATTACCGCTCCAAAGCACGAAAAGAAGGATGGTTGTGTTAGGCATCGAAAAACTTTGTCAAAAGCCTGTTCATGAATACGACACAAAAAGAACCAACCTTGGGGGTGTTCCCCAGACGAGTTCATGAGATACGCGATAGCGATGACCCAACATAGTGCTGATTCACGACGTATTCACATATCGGACAATGCTTAGTTTGGTTCGGTTTTCTAATAACTAATTCAAATTGAACTTTCAAACTTATATATGTTAATTTATAATAATCTTATAGCTCATATCTCTTCATTCGACATAATATAAATCAAATTACGCCATCAAACACTGAAATTCTATTACACATCAAACATAAAACATACTATTATTCCAAAACAAAACAATTAAAAATAAGAAATAAGAAATAAGAAATAAAATACCTATTCTTCTTGGAAAGGAGTTTATTCTCGTTGATTTTACGGCCACCGCCTTCTGTAGTATTGCTGGCCCCTTCCTTCCACTTATCTGGTACAATTACCTTCGACAGCTTTTTTTCACCTTTAATTTCAATTTGCATAAACGATTAATTAAGTATAATTATTCAAATAATTTTTTTTTAAAGTAAATTAAATGTTTGAATACAAGATTATAATAGAGTAACAGTAAAAAAAGAAAAAGAAAAAAAAAGGAACAATTGAGCTTACATTTTTCGCAGACCATTGTATTGAAAGGGTTTTTTTGTTCGATTTGATCGATCTGCTTTGATTATAAATATTTGCTTGTGGTCATGTGGATGACATATATAGTGTAAATAGACATTTATGTCCTTCTTATTTTCACATACCTTAGAATTTAGGCTTATTTGCTATTTGCCCTTATACTATTGTTTTTGTTTCTATGCGTCCGCTATTATTTTTATCGTGTCTGGGTACCTGGACTATGTTTTCAGTTTTAAAAGTTAAAATGACTATCATACCCTGTCATTATTAGAAAGTATACACACCAATATTAAAATATCTTACATAATCTATCTATACTATAATGTGGGAAGAGCTTATTTGGTGAAGCCTAGGAGATCAACTAGGCTATCCATGTGGCACAATTCAATTTTGACATGTGTCCATTTTAAAATCTATACTATAATGTGGGAAGAGCTTATTTGGTGAAGCCTAGGAGATCAACTAGGCTATCCATGTGGCACAATTCAATTTTGACATGTGTCCATTTTAAAATTTTAAAATAACTACCATTTCATCCATTTTAGATAAACATATATGTTTAGTCATGTTTTTATAAATAACTTTTTATATTGTCCAACATATCTTAATTATATATATGTTTATTTATTTATGCAAATATATTTAATAATATTTTTATAAGTTAGTATTTATTTTGTATTAATTGTTCAATATTTTAAAAATAATAGTATTAGTTTTAGATCATATGCAATTATCTTTTTTTTCTGCTTTTATAACAATGAATTATAATTTCAACTATTGAAAAATTATTACGAAAAAATAAAATTATTGCACAGACGAGACTGTGCTCAAACCACTAGTTAAAATTAAACCTCCACCCCTTCTTCTTAGTTTTAAAAGTTAAAATGACTATCATACCCTGTCACTATTAGAAAGTATACACACCAATATTAAAATATCTTACATAATTAAAATTAAACCTCCACCCCTTCTTCTTCAATCCCGACTGGGGTTTTTAGCAAACGTTAATCAATGAAGTCATTTGCTCTAAATTTAATTTAATTATTCAAAGGCCTCCTTTATTAGTTGCAAGTTTGGATCAAATATCATCATGCTATTGGGTTATCGGCTATTTATAAATAAAAACTATAGGGTATTTGGGGTGCATATCATCTGGAGTAGAAAGTTACGGTTCATTAAGTTTTTCATTCATTAATGGTTCATTAATCATAAAAGATGTACATTGTACCCATTTAAATTATATTTTCTTCTTCTTTTGATACATTTTAGGTAGGGCAAAAGGCATCAATCATCACCTATTTTTTACTTTTTTCACCATTCACTCACTCATGTTTTATATGGTTTCATTCACTCACTCATATTTAAAAAACGGTTTCAATTGATTAGTCAACTGTTTTTCCCTCCAAAAAGTCAACACGAGACAAAAATAGTTGACTAACCATTGATTGACCATAAAAATTGACGAAATAACCACTTGGAACCATTATTAGAAAATGAGTGAGTAAATGAGACCATATGAAACATGAGTGAGTGAATGGTGAATTCAACGAAACACGAGTGATCGTCGATACATTTTTCCCTTTTAGGTAATACGTACCATTATGTCAACAAAAATATCATTAATGTCAATCAACTAAGATTATTTCTCCGTTTTCAATAATTTGTACCAACTTGTTTATTAAATTTTTGTACACAAACTATATCGGTGTATAATATTATTTTGGTACATTTCTTTTGAACATTTTATGCTGTACCATCTTAGAATAATAATTTGAGTAATGAGTACCATCTTTAAATAGAAAATAATTATATATATTAATTAATAAACGATATTATTAATGAACCATAACTATGCGTGCGAAGTATCGATAAGGATTTACAATTGGTGCAACAAACACGAAACAAAATACATTTACTAGTTTCTTATTCCATGCAGCGCAATTTGCAGAGGCATGAAATTTAACTTAATGAAAAATTTGCTAGAAATAACAAGTTAGATTGTAGTTCGACAAATTATAAAATTAAGTGGACGATATTGGAAAGAAATATTGAACATTATCCATTTTGGAAATAAATTTTGATTTTCTCACCCAATAATTAATGCGGCTAGGGATGTTTTCGTTTCATGTTAAATCGATAAAATCGAAAAAAAAATGAACGGAAAATTTAGCGACTTGTTGGGGCAAAACTGGCAACGAACTGAAATGGTGCGAAAAAATTTAAAACCGACAAAAAAGTTTTGATTTTAGGATAAAGCGAACCCAACCGAAACCGACTACCAGCCGAACCGAAACCGATTATATATATGTATTGTATTAAATATTTATATTTGTGATATTTTTAAGAAGTTATACTTAATTTAATTTTCATTTTTAAATATTACTATTATATTATTTACATAAGTTATTGGTTTAAAAAGTAGTCTAAGTGTTAAATGAAAAAAACTCATTTTCAAGTCCAAAATTATTATACCCCATTCCAAAAAACTAATAGGTTATTAGTACCATGCTGATGCTGTGAAGACTTTAATTTGCTCGTAAAATTTGCTAAGGACAAAATCAGTGTCAAATTCCTTGAGGCGTATATTAGAAGAGTTTAATAAAAATAGTGACAAAAAGTGAAGGTAAACCATAAATGTATTATTTTATTATAATTTTTGTAATGATTACATCATATAGTTAGTGATAATTGGATTATTAATGATTGCTTTATAGGGGTATAAATGGAAAGTGTGAATATAATGATTGTTTCTTAATTTGTGTGAAATGTCTAGAAATACATTCTTTTTGGATCGGAGGAAGTACCATTTACCTTCGTGTTGGTATTGGCTTCATTATTAGCAGGGACGGACGCAGAAAATAATGTAAGAGATAGCACAATTGTTAAAATGTAAAATCATTAAAAACAAAAATTTAAAAGCCAATACAAAAATGTATGGTATTGATATTAAAGAATTCAAATTACAATTGACCACGATACTTTGTCATTCTTTGAAACCTCTGTATGATAGCTTCATTTGACACATAATTGAATATATATTTTTCAATATAAACCACCAAGTTATCGTTCATTATCACACATTCGGTTGCGAATACGACTTTTTACAATATTTGATGAATAAGGTAAATGTAAAGAAAATATTGCATCATTAATTCAATATAACTAATTACACTACACAAAAATCAATGCTTAACAAGTAAAATTGAACATTTTTTTCTAAATCCATCACTGTTGCCAAACATCAAATAACTATTAGGCTAATAAATCAATGACCACAGTAGTTAATCTAGTGATAAATAATATAAATAAATAAACTTTATGTTTTCTTAGCGATCTATTGTACTAACGTATCATGCATGTCTTCCAACTTAACATAGAATTTGATCGACAAAGAATGAAATAAACTAATGTATATCTTCCGAATAAATTCTATTGTATTAATACATCTACCTATAGTCTATGTAATTTTAGATTGCTAGTAATTTAAGAAGGATATAACAGTAATTCTAATATAAAGAGTAAAAGAATAATATTAAATTAAGGGTAAAATAGTAATTTTATATGCCAAAATCAAGAGGTAGCACTTGCTACCTCTTGCTCTATATTGGATCCGTCCTTGATTATTAGTGGCGGACCAGTTCATGTTCAGGCACGTTGACTCGAACATAAACTTTTTTTTGAAAAAAAATAAATATATATATATATTTAAAGAAAAAAAATAAATATATATATATATATTTAAAGAAAAAGTTAATGTAAAAATTAACATTTAAATTTATATTTGAATATATTTAAGTATTTTGAATATGTCCTTTAAATTTTATTAGTATTAGTTTCTGGGAAGGAGAGGGTTCTAGTAATAATAGGCATTTGTTGAATTACTTGTCCATAATTGGCATTTAATTTGAGTATTTGCAGTCTGCATTAACTCATCACTGCTCACTTCCCCATCCACCTTTTGGACTTTCTTATGTTTACGTACTCTAATATGCATCCTCCATCAACGCAAATATTCACCGTATGATGCTTTTATTACTCTATCATTTTCATAAATACTCGTATTATCTAGTTAGGTTTGACTTTTATAAATTTTAAAAATGATTTAATTCATGACTAGGTAGAATTAACTTATTATTCTTTAAATATATATATATATATATAATATATCTAAACATAAAACATTGATCAATAATTCCAACAATATATGTAGCTTATGATGCATTTAGTATTGTCTAGTTTTAACATACTTTAATGAAATATGAAATATATGATTAATGCATTGTTAATTAACTAGCTAACCACGATTGTACCAGGGAATAAATACGAGTATGTTTTATTAACTATGATTAATTCAAATATATATTCATTAATTAGTTTTCATAAACCTACTCAAATACTCAATTGAATGTGCAAATCATACACATTGCCTATCCAGCTAATAAATGTACATATTACTTCTTTTTTTTTTTTTCTTTTTTTTGTAAATTAGAGATGTGGTGAGTTTCGAACCCAGGACCTTTTAGTCACTAGCAAGAGCCTTTTCCACTAGGCTATTCGATTAACTCAATAAATGTATATATTACTAAATGATACTTCCTCCATTTTTTAGTTATCGTTTTAACTCTTTCCACGGTAATAAAGAAATAATGTCATTTTACACACATATTCCCAATTAAAAAATTAATCAATAATTACATTCATGTATTGGTATGATACTCATTACACTTTAAATACATTAAATAGGGGCTTAAAAGAAAATTAAAGACCCATCAAATATTGATTTGGAAATGTAAAACATCAATTAAAAAAATCAAAATAAAAGACTAAAATGTCAACTAAAAAAACCTGGAAGGAGTTTCGTCTAAAATGCAAAAAGTGTAATTATATTATTTTATGGACATCACTAGTACTCCCTCCGTTTTTCTAGTTGTCGTTTTAGCCTAGATTTTTTATTTCAAAATAGTTGTCATTCTAGCATAGGAATTTCAAGTTACACACCTACTTTGTTGCTTACCTTTTCTATTTAAACTCACCATTCAATAATATAGTTTCAATCAATTGCTAATTTACATTTTCAATATAATTTTTGTTTGTTTTATTTATTTTTTTAATCTATGTGAAAATGACTAAAACGGCTAGCACTAAACAAATGGAGGGAGTATGAAAAAATTATTGAATAAATTAATATAAACCATTGAATACATAAAACTAAAATAATGTAATTGATGTTAATGATTCTTTTGTAGAAAAGATATATTACCTAAAATGTATTGCCAAATAAAAAATATTATAAAATGATGTAGTTAATAATTATAAAACTAAAATAATTAGAAACTTCCAAACCTCACCTAAGTAAAGAATATTCCTAATATAGAAACAAATACTCAAACTATATTGCTCAACGTAAGAATAGTTATCATCTTTTATCCTTTAACGAATAAGAAAATGATTTATTAAATGTTAAAAAGAATTTATATCAAAATGCTGCCCCTCGGTGTTTTAATTTAACGTTGAGCGTTATAAGTTTATAACAATTTTTAGTAGTTATTCTAATTATCTCTACAAATTATAGTATTTTCATGCCTGTCATATCTCTAATTATTATTGATTGTTATTATTATATATCTACATTTCATTGATCAAAATTAACAAATAATGATACAATCTTCATCAGTGAGTTATTTAACTTTTATCTAAAATCAAATTACTATGTAGTAAATATATTTGACTTTAAAATTCAAAAAGATAATTCTCATAAGTAACACTAGCCAATTAAACAATCTTTTCCTATATTGTTATTATATCTTCAACACATTCATTATATAATAAATGAATATATAAAAATAGAAGGTAAATCTAATAAGGACGTCCTATATTGTTATTATATCTTGAAAACATTTATTATGTAATAAATGAAAGCATAAAATAAAAGGTAATATTTGGTAATTAATCGTGGTGTATCATTATATAATGTCAACTAATAAAAACATAAGTATTACCTAACACCTATAAGTCAATCCTATCAAATTTCCAGACACTGCCAAAGTGTAATAACGATTATAGTTAAATAATTTGTCAAACTTTCGTAGCCAAATTGAAGTAAGCAAGGCATTCAATTATTTTGTTGCAGCCAACTCAATTAAAAAAAGAATCTATGTTGTTTCTATATATGGCATATATTAATGAGTTCACTTAATTTGTTCTGTTTAACAATTTTCATTACGTATATTTATTAACTTCCCATTTATGCATACCGAATAAGCACTCACTTATGTAAGTGTATATTCATAACTTTTCATGTCATCATTTTGAAAATTATAATTTAGCTATAGTGATAAAACGAAGTGATACATGTAACTACATTTTGAGTTTATTTGATGATATGATCAGTTTATTTTATCACATGTTATTTGATTTTGGTATCTCAATTTATTTGTTTATGAATCTTTGTTGTTTATTTTTCTCATATTTATGTGTCATGTATTTATGTTGTAGCTCTATCAGCTAAGAGTTGTTGTGAAGATGTTTCATCGGAACATGTCTGAAGCCCCCCACCCTATCCTGGAATTGTTCAATCAGATGCCACCTGTGGAAAATGAGGTGCACGTTCCCAGGAATGATGAGTTCGAGAGAAGGTTAGGCGCGGGTGGTAACGTCGTGGAAGGTTACCCGGGCTATGATGAAGACGTTAACCAACGCCCCAAGAGGCAGCGTTTTCATCGCCACACTCTGCATCAAATCGAAGAAATGGAACGGTAAGATGCTAATTTAATTTGTTGTGTGCAACTTATACTTTTGCTTTATTTGGTACTCCTACATTAGTGCAGAAAAGTGCGTAAATGATTATCTATCTCCATTTTTGTGACTCAAGCTACTATATATGGTTTAGACGACTGATTTTGGATTATTAGTTCTGTCTACTTCGATTGTCATAAATTTTCAACATTGAATAAATTTCACAATAGACTTTTCGAGAGCTGTCCTCATCCTGACGATAAACAAAGAAAAGAGCTTGGTTTGAGACTAGGACTGGACCCTTTGAAGATTAAGTTTTGGTTCCAGAACAAGCGCACACAATTGAAGGTAATGGAATTTGCATTTCGAAAGCCTTTAACCCTTTGAATGCATTTAAAGGGGGACATATAGCTTATTGAGTCTATTTTTCTTGGTGTACAGACTAAACAAGAACGCTGTCAAAACGCTATACTAAGGGATGAAAATGAAATGCTACGAGTGGAGAATATGCGATTCAAAGAAGCCCTGAGCAACTGTTTATGCCCCAGCTGTGGCGGTCCAACTGCTATAGACGAGATATCTTTGAATGGGGACCATCTCACCATCGAAAATGCTCGTCTTCAAGAAGAGGTCTGTAAAGGACTAGATATTTTATTAGCATTTGAAGTTAGCCATCTTGCAAATCAGTCATTTATCTTTGATCATTTATCAGATGAAATTAACTATAATAAATTATCTCTATAGTATGTTTCTTTTGGTTTGCAAAGTTCTTCTTTGTGGTTACTAAAGATCAAACTTCTCTGCAGATTGATAGGATTTCAGGAGTTGTTGCAAAGTATGTGGGAAATCCAAACTTCACGTATCCTCATCATTTTTCGCCAGGAACATCATCTCATTCACTTGGCCTAGGATCATTAAGTAATTTTGCTCCCCAATCAAGCAGCCACGGCCTAGTTGGGGAAATTAATGGAGATGTTGGTGCAGATCTCGTTAGAATGGTTTCTATCTCTACTGAACCCGGTAAGCGTGCCATCATTGAGCTGGCCGTGGCCGCAATGGAGGAACTTATCATACTGTCACATGTTGGTGAACCTATGTGGATCCCTAATGGTGATAATAACTTTTCTGTGACCTTGAACGAGGATAAGTATGCAAAGACCTTCCCTCGAGGAATTGGACCTAAACCTGTGAACTTCAGATCAGAAGCCTCAAGAGAATCAGCTGTTGTGATTATGAATCATCTCAACTTGGTTGAAATGCTCATGGATGTGGTCAGTTTAAATTGATTGTCCTGGATTCATTCAATTGTTAGTATATTGTTGCTTATCCACATGCGCAACTTGTTACAAGTTCAAATTATTGTTGTTTATGTAAAACTAGAACCAGTGGTCAACCATGTTTGCTGGACTTGTTTCAAGAGCAGCGACGGTGGATGTTTTCTCAACGGGGGTTGCCGGCAATTACAATGGGGCATTACAACTTGTAGGTTCTTCTATTAACTAGTAAACTTCAATAATACATTATAATACATCTGGAATTATTAGTCAATTGTGGTTGGAACAGATGAATGCTGAGTTTCAACTGCCTTCACCGACTGTTCCTACTCGGGAGGTCTACTTTCTGCGGTACTCAAAACGCCATAGAGATGGGAGCTGGGCAGTGGTCGATGTTTCTCTGGACAGTCTGCTCCCAAATTCAATGGTATCAAGCTGTAGGAGAAGGCCATCTGGTTGCGTAATTAATGAATTGCCAAATGGTTATTCAAAGGTAAACCTTAACATCAATGAAACAGTTGGTATAGTGTAATATATAGTTGAATGCAATTTAGGATCAATAATGTTGTCTTAATTTCTTCTATATAGGTAACTTGGATTGAGCATGTTGAGGTTGAGGATATAGTTGTTGACAACATCTATAGATCATTAGTTACCTCAGGTCTTGCTTTTGGAGCAAAATGCTGGGTGGCAACTCTAGATCGCCAATGTGAACGACTAGCAAGTGCAATGTCCAATAACATTCGTGTAGGAGATGTTTGTGGTAAATGAAATCTATTTTTTTGTGCACTTTCTTCAGTATGGAATAGTGTATTTTATATGTTTTTCTATTTTATTGTATCGATTTTATATTATATCGCTCCACCATGTCTAGTTATAACGTCTGCAGAAGGAAAGAAAAGCATGTTAAAGCTTGCTGAGAGGATGGTGAAGAGCTATTGCATTGGCGTGGGTGCTTCAACTGCACACACATGGACAACGCTATCAGGAAGTGATTCTGATGGTGTGAGAGTCATGACTCGGAAGAATGTGGATGATCCAGGGAGACCTTGTGGTATTGTTCTTAGTGCTGCAACTTCAATTTGGCTGCCAGTTCCACCCAAGCGAATCTTTAATTTTCTTCGCGATGAGAACTCTAGAACTGAGGTATGACTCTTCCAAACTGGCGTTCTTGAGCTACAGTTTGTTAAGTATATCGAAACTTTCCAAATTCATGTTTCAGGATCACTTAACTATAAATAGTATACTTATTCATCAATTCATATAACATAACAGTGGGATATCCTGTCAAATCGGGCCCTTGTTCAAGAGATTGGGCATATTGTCAATGGCAGGGATCCAGGCAATTGTGTCTCACTTTTACGGGTGAATGTAAGTTCTTTGTCCACTTCAGTCGATCTGATTTGAAGTCTCGACATGCTATGAAAACAACACATCTCATGTCATGATCTTCATTGTTTTGTCTCCCTCCAGAGTGATGATACCACCCAGAGCAATATGCTTATACTTCAGGAGAGCTGCACTGACTCAAGTGCCTCTTATGTCATATATGCTCCTGTCGACATTGGAGCCATGAATTTGGTGTTAAATGGTGGTAATCCAGAATTTCTTGCTCTTCTTCCATCCGGTTTTGCTATCCTTGCTGATGGACCTAATGGTCATGGAGATGGAAGTTCAATCCCTGAGAAGACTGGCAAGAGTGAAGGATCCATACTCACGGTTGCCTTCCAGATACTTGTGGATTCTGTTCCAACAGCCAAACTCTCCCTTGGATCAGTGGAAACTGTCAATGGCCTCATTCAGAGCACAATAGATCGAATTAAAAATGCCCTAGGTTGTTGCAATGAATGAACTATCGTCTTAGAGGTAAACCTTCAAAATTAACTTACGTCTTGTAAACATTTATCAGAACTCCATTTCTAAAAGACAAATTCCATTTGCATATTTCCAACTCTTCCCTCTCCTTCCATCGTTGTAGGGACTTGAAGGAAGGCAAAATGCAAAGGGGAAATGTTTGCTCCAGGAATATGGAAAGTCAAGAACGCACCTACATGATCCTTGCTAGTTGCCAGTTGGTAGTTTTTGAAGCAAAAAAAGAATTCTATATTACCATCCTGCAAGAATTGCAGGTTCGGGTATTGACTTTTCCATAGCCATAAATGGAATAAACAGAGACCTCAATATGCATTAATGTATCAGTACCTTTAATTTACTCTTAGAACAATATATTTATGTAATGAATTACCTCATGGATGCTCAGTCTTGAATCTGGACTAAAGAGTTGTTGTTTTTTATTAAATGAAGACTTCTTTAAGAGTACCATTTAGCCAATTTTGCTAATTATATGGCGTCAGAGTGGTTAGACCATGAGGACAATGATCTGAAATCTAGCAAATAAGTTCATCACATGAACCACTCTGCAACATGTGATTGCAGATGGTGCGCGAGTACTATAAACTTTAAGGCCCCCAACACATACTTTTGTGGTGAAACTTTTCTGTAAAGTTATCGTTTTGTTGTTCCTTCTGTTGCAACTTAAACGCACATACTTTTGTGGGGAAACGTTTCTAGAAAGGTATAGTTTTGAGGTTCCTTCTGTTCTAACTTAAATGCAATGCATGAAGATGGTGGGCGATTGTGGTCATTTTGCAGAAACAAAGGACTAAAAGGCGCTAGTTGAGCAAGAAAAAGAGTTTGTTTCACGTTTGAAAAACAAGAAGGGCAGTAAACAAATGGGTCTAGTAATAGGCAAATCATTTGTTTCTGCTGATGACATTTCACATGAGTTACAAGAGAGGATGAGAGCTCAAAGTAGATTGTTTAAGGAGAATAGGTTATTAGGTTATTAACATAATGCAACTTGAAGACCAGTTGGTTAGGGAGGAAAGTAGAAAAAAAATGTACAGTAAGGTGTCTAAATTCTATACTCACTCAACTCGGCTCGTTCACAGCCTACCACATCCACCCAACTCAAAACAGGGCCATAAGCACTTGAGCAGTATCATAATGATGGTTCTCTCTTCTTCAAATTTATCATTGCAAGGACTCAAACTAGAGACCTCGTTATTGCGAGTAATATGCCGTGACCACTAGTCCAACCTATGATTTGTTTTCAAGTTGTTAACTTCGTAATAAAAGATGGTGGTAATTGCATTCTGCAACCAGTCAATATACAATCAGAGAAAACCTTGGAGATTTAGTTGAGTCAATGCTCCTGCATTAATACTTATGACAAAACATCTCGTCATGTGTTTGAAGTTTTTTATTATAAGATCAGCTCACTACGAAAACGTTTTACGACCTGTTTACATTGTTTGGCAGAGGGGAATACAATATTATAGAATGAATATGTGTGTGCGTGGTTCTACTGATCATTACAGCAAAAGAAATACAAAGAGTAGCCAGCCTTCTAAAATGGCATACAGCGCACCTAAGAAATCGTACTGGAAAACTAGAGATCAGTGTTCGAAGATTAGCAGATGATCCAAGTTTCCAGTTGAACATCATGATCTAGCTTTCTTCTTGAGCATCACCTGATGATATGTGAGAAACCTCAAAATATTTCATCACAGACTGGACAACGAGAGGCTCAAATGATGTTGGTGTATATTCCCCCCCTGCAAAAACTGTGATGGGGTAATGGCTTATATTTCAATTTACATATTTTGGTATATTCAAGTTTGACACCACAGACCAAGCATATTCTGGTATATTCAAATCATCAAAAGAACTCCATGGTATAGCAATCAAGACAATGTTACTAACATGATTTTTTATTCTAAAAGGGGACTCGAAGCAAGAGGGAGATGCCAAGATGCAATATATTGATAATTTTTTCATCTAATAGTTGATGTTACAATGGCAGCTATACATGTAATTAACTTCAGCAAAAGATGGGCCAAAAAATACAAAGAAAGCATGGAGCACTTAAATTTAGGTCACAGTTGGTGTAGTTGACCAACAAACCAAGCTAAATACACATTCGCTTTGGTTGACCATCCTCTTCAGTAGAATCCTGTAAATGAAAAACCCAGAAAAATGAGAATCAGCATACAACATTAAGAAAACTAGATGCTCGTGCACACTTCAGTCTGTGGTGAACTAGTTCATCTCATTTATAATATATGAGTTTTTATTAATAAATAAATATAGGAGTAACATTCTAATTGTTTGATTCATCTCAACTAAGTTTAAATTTGATGTACAAAATAACTATATAATTTTTGCAAAACCAATTTCAAAAGGTTTTAATTATATTATCTCCTATATTTTAGGAGATCATGGGGCTTCAAAGGGCTTTAAAATAACCTCTAATTTCCCCTTCCCACATTATATATAGAGTAGATTACTACATGCATGAGCATTAAAGACAAAAATGAGAACCAGAAAATTAAGGAAACTAGATCTTGATAATTAGGTGTTTCATCAAAGGTTGATAGTCAATTCACAGTTGAACCAAGAAAATACATATAGTACTTAACATGAATTGCATTGCTATAGGTAATCAAATTAAACGGTAGAAAGAGCTTACCAAATTACGCTTCTTCATATTTTCTGATACAGTGTCAGTCTCAGACCTGCATTTAGCATGGACTATCGAACCAAACTGAGACCTACCGATGTCTGTTGTTGAACCACTAGGTGCATTCATGTAGACTGCCTCCTTGTACATCCATTCATCTGTCTCATCACAATAAAAATCATCAAAAGCTTCACCGCACAATGCACAATACTTTTGATCCTCATCAGCTGGAACAGCTAACTCTTCATCATCCTTCTTCCCAACAATATCCTCACTTGGTAACAAGTTGGGTGCTGAATCAGTTTCCAATGCCTCTGGATCAGTGAGCCACATATTGACGATGACAAACCATTTGCGGGAAGGCTTCTGCTTATGATTTTTTGTTAGACGATTCTTGGTTACATGCCAGTCCATATGGCTACTATGTGCCTCCTGGACCTTAAATCTGAGTCCACACGTTGTGCATTGCCTTGGAAGATCGAAATAAAGAGCCTTTATTGCAGAATCATGGCGCACCTTAAGCAAGTTTGGATCAAATTCAAGACCAACTGGGTCCTCCTAAAAAACACATCTACAAAGTGAGAGAGTTCTTGAATATGGAACATGATACATCAAAAGAAAATTACCGAACTCAATACCTTCACAGGAGTCAGATTTAATGCAATCACTCCTTGAGCCATTAATGAGCTAAACAAATTAGAATAGTCCCCACCTACTGGCTGTTTAGGATCACCAGAAGATGGTTGTGAGACAGGAAGCATGTAGGTTGCACCAGGGAGTCCGCGAGGTAAAGGCAGGGGTAACCTGTGCAAACGAGTTGGAATAGGTGACTGCATATTCAGATTAGGAATGATAGTACCAACAGATCCCATGTGACCAGGTTCATATCCATGTTGCAATCGTGATGCTAATGGAGTAGATGGTCCCACCACTGAAGCCAGAGGAGCCAGATGATGTCGCATATCTTGAGGAAGGGGATGTGGCGACAACATTTCTTCATGCATTAAATTCTGATTGGAAGGAGTAGGTCGAGACTGTTGACCAAAATTTGGAATCATAGGATTCTGTAATATACTCTTAGTGGTATTTAAATTGTCGTCTGAGAATGATGAACTATCGACATTTTGATTTACCAATAAGTTGTTACCACTTAAGGTATCAAGCTGGCCCCTGAATTGTCTGTTTGGCTGATAAGTTTGTAACGTAGGGCCACCAGGAGAACTATGTAGATAAGTGGAAGGCCGTACACCAGCAGAAGCTGGTTCAGGAGATATCTGTTGCTCCAGTTTCACGTACTCTAAACTAACAGAATCTTCCCTTGACCCAAAAGCTTGCCCTTGATTTTGTGTAATGAGTGGGCACAAGATCTCACTTCCTTCGAGAGGCACCAAAGGTTTATTCCCACCTTTTGTTGCACTAAATTTATGTGTGGATGAACGATCGACATTCCGGACGGACTTCCAGCATTCTGAGGGAATAGAAGAACTCTGTAAAGGAGTAGGGCCGTCAGATATTCCACATACTTTGCTGTTCAATCCATCTGTTGACTGCAACAGAAGGAGGAAACATTGTATAAATAATAAATTGGAAAGTTCAGCCATATGAAGATATGAAAGCAAGAATTAAGAAAACTTCCATGTTTATGGATGATATGATTTGTTTTTGCCACCTTCTTATGTTTGTTTCTGCCAACTTCTTATGTCTACCATAAAGAGATGTTATTGCCAATAGGTCTCCAAACTGAATGAAACATTCATATGGGCGGTATAACATAATCTCTATTAGAATATTGCCAATTTGCCATTTGCAGAAAGTGAAAGGATGCTATGAGAACTGCAGATTAAATATGTATGCCGAACAATAAAATCATCTGGCCAATACCTATGCATGTTAATGAACAGAAGGAGGAGGAGAAGCTACACTCACCGAAGGGACATCATCAATGAAAGAACCAGTGACCTCAAGGAATTGAGGCTGATTGGGCCGGACTTGTCCGAGATGTGACGACAACAGTGCAGGATTTCTGAAGCTCCCAGTGGATGGCAGAGGTGAAGAAACTACATCCTTTCTATCATGATCTGCTAAAGTCGGGCGCATATTCTCCCAGTCAAACTCTTCCTCCTCGGAGTTTTTCCATGTCATCTTGGAGATACCATTTAGCCTCAGCTTCTCAACATTTGTATGTTTGGTCATCTCTGTTCTTCTGTCAATGCCATAAGCATTAATCAGAGCTCTTGTTCTATCAAGATCGACCCCATTGCTAAACCTAACTGCAGGAGGATGTCTTACTTGGCTCATGGAATCACCAGATACAAAATTTCTTTTCCAATCAACTGTCTTATCACAGCTGATTCGAACTCCACCAGTTCTATAATCAATTCCAGAGTCCAGAGGCATTGTCCGTCTTCCAGGAGAGTTATCCATACTAACACGCCCAACTTCATAAGGAGTGTATAACCTTCCAATACTACCACCAAAATTTGGAAGGAGCCTCGTTGCATCCGGATCAGACCGACTACTACTTGGCGCCAACCTGCTAGGTCCGACTGGGTAGATGTCAGCATCCTCATCATCAGAATTAAATTCCTCAAAGTCAGTAGAATGCTTCTGAGCATATATTTTAGAGGTCATAGATACCCCCCTGGGAGGATTAAAACTCTGTAAATATGATGAATAGACAAGCATCTTAAATGGTTTTCACATATGAGTATATCGAACACTTTCACTCAAAAAGTTAATTTAACTGTCTAGTCTGAAATAATAGGGGAAGGAGGTAAGAAAGAATAAACCGAACACTTCACTCCAAAAGTTGATTTGACTGACTAGTCTGAAAGAATATGGTAGGACAGTAGGAGATAAGAAATGATAAACTGCAAGGTCACAAGGATCAATCTTACCTGAGAAAAGACACTAAATGTACGAAGATGAGAAGAAATTTTCAAATAAATGATTAATTACAAAAAAACTGATCAATGCTCAAAAGTACCAGGTAAAGATAATCATAAGTAGCTATCTGCAGCAGCTTCTAATTACACTGACAAGACACTTGTACAACCATGTTATAACGAGAATAGAGAAGATGATGAAGATACAGGGCATGAGAAACTCATCAAAGATTGATAATACAAAGCATAAAACATGTCTTGTCTAATTAGTTTGCTAAGTATAATATCCAGGATGATCACAGAAATATGACTAAGCCAATGTGATAAGAAAATTATATTAAACTTCGTGAACAGGCACAAAACTTTGATATTGACAGAATCAGGGGCTGCAGACTTCTATATAGATTTGGATACGCATATTGACTACTCTATTGCACCCCTGATTGATATATAATGTCATAATTGCCACATCATATTAGCTTTGACTTGGTAGATACTGATATTAGTTAAAACCACCATCGGACAAGAACAAATCTTTCGAAAAAATTTAAGATCAATTTATGATGAGATTAAAATTTCAAAAACTCTAACAAAGTACAATTCTAGAATCAAATGTTGAAGAAAGAGGTTTGACTAAAACTCACAGAATCGGTTATTTCATGGCCCAACTGTCTTCTTGCTTCCAAATACTGAGTATATGTATGTATGCCATGGGTTGGACGCAGATATTCAGATTCTCCTAGAAGAGGTGAACCCAAAGATTGATGATCTGCTGAAGAGCTAAATTGTAACTCTGCCTCTATTTTTTGTAGTACTGATAATGGGAACACGATTGACCAGGTGAAAAAGAGATGGCTCATTGCAGGGTGCATATTAGGATGCACTTGCTTATATGTCTCGCAGAAAACCTATTAGAAAGTATCATAAGCATATTTAAAAAAAATAAAAACATATTCAGCAGACAATCCTATAATTTACCAACCTGTGGCAAACGAGCAGAGAAATACTTAATATACTCCCTCCCTACTTTTTTCACAATACTATCCAAAAGATACAGACTGGGCAACTTCTGCTCCCCTGGCACCTGCAAATGCAGGAACCAAAAAACCTTTAAAGAATCAAACCAAAAGTTTGCAACTTCGTATGCTAATCATTGGAAGAAAATTAAGCAACCACTGATATTAATTACATTAATAAGCACATGACCAACAAATGAGAAGACTACAGTAGTGAAGAACGCAAGTAATGAAAGAGGAAGTCAATGAAGTACCATGTAGCAACTACATAATCACTGTGAGCATAAGAACTATGCATAACCAAATCCTTTGAAGTTCAATGACAAAAATTTCAACCTACGTGTTGACTTCTAACACAAACAAACAACCCTTTCAAAACGTGAAATTGACCTCAAATAGAGATAAAACAGCAATTTAGTTTCTAATTTCCTAAAAAATTCATAAATCACATAATTGACCTCCTCTTTCATTACTCGCGTTCCTCCAATCGACATAAGGACTCCAGATTCCAAATGCAAATTCCTCCAATCGACATAATAAAATTAAAATTCACTTCACAATCAAATTTAAGACTAACAACTTAGTGGTATTCATTAACTTATCATCAATTTTTAAAGCATCGACGAGTCACATATGAGATCAAATGGTTAATTTCATTCACACCCAACTACGGAAGCAATGCGGCCGGTATTTCAGGGTCCCTTATATGTGACACAGAAATTCTATGCATATATACGCAAACATCTGGTTGTGCAAACTATAACTGAACTACATGTTGTAAAACTCCTCTTCTTCTCCCATTTCATTGTGAAAACTATATCTGATATACATACTCATTTATTTCCTACAACCAAAACTGATATATTTTTTCTTGAGATGTCCCTTTTAGACAACTTATCAAGCATGCCAAAACTGGATTTTATTGATCACAGGTGTCAATCAAACACGTGCAGTTGCAAACACATCCCAAAAATGCATAAGATTTTCACAATAGTTTATCCGGTACCTAATCCAAGATCATCTTGACATATATAAAAAAATTGTCCTTGTCCCTTCAAAAGCGATCAACTAACTAGGTACCAAAAGTGAAGAGTGAAGCTCCATTCTCTACGAATCCTAATACAATGAAGTAAAAACAAACTTAGCACCAGCTTATTTGCACAAGGAAACTGCATAGCATTTAAAACACTGAATAAGAAACCTATCATTTCTCAAATGCCTCTTTGTCCACTTCAAAAAGATTTTCCAGGTTTTTAATTTTGATAGTTGACTATTTAAAATCTCAAATCAAATTATTTTTGCATATGTTCTATACTCTCTCCAGTCTCCATCAATGAAGATTATCTAGCTTTATTCAAAAGATTCCAAACTAACAAACTCTGAAGCCTAGATTAAAGTCCCCCCGTCACTCCACCAATAAAGGGGGTCAAACCCTCCTCAAGCCAAGCCCGGTCCGACAAGCAAGTAGGAGGCTCTGCCATTATGTTCCCACTGATACCTAATTGATGACGAACCTGAATGGCTTTTTTAGGTCCAATTCCAGATCATGACTTAGTAACTGCATCCAATTTCCAGAAAAAATCCCAATTGTGTCGAACTTTCCATTTTTGGAATAAGCTAGAATTCTAACCTTGTGCCAGGACCTAAGGGCCAAGGGACAGTCTCGGTCGGGGAACGCATTAAATATTTACCTAAACCTGTAGGTCCTTGAGCGGATCCTATAAAACATACATTTGACTCGCATCAAAATTATCATGATAAGAGTAAATTCTTCAAAATTACTGTCATTTGATATATTTTTTGACCAAATATTATGCAACACATACAAAAATATCCAAGTTCATCGAGTTCTAAACTCTTATACTCAACCAGCAAAATTCAATAAACTATACAATATTCATGAGATAAAATAATGAAAAATATTTTTAAAAGTACTATTTCAACTATTATATTTTCAGTTCTCATCAAAATCATACCCTCTTCGACATCAAAGTTAGTCAATTCCATCCAACAAAACTATAAAATCTTTTCGAAAAGAAGTTACTAAGAAACAAAACAAACTCAGTTCAATAACTAAATAAATAACTATATCAAGTATTCAAGTTAATAAGATAATTATATCAATCAATCAAAATTTCTGTCCAGTAACGATATTTATATCAATTGAAACAAAAATTTATATCAATCCAAAATAACTCCAATTTCAACAAAATACGCACCTCGAGAATCCGATCACAAATGACATCAGCAATTCCAGCGCCATGCATTCTTCGCTCTCCAGCAATAACAGTAAGATCATTTATTATCGATTTCGAATTAACCGAAAGCTTCGATAATATTACGTCGTAAAGAAACACAACATCCTCTCCAGTTAATCCGACTTCGTATTGATCGTCTTCTTCTTCCATTGATTGTCCGTTTTGAAATTGAAATTAATGCAATTTATTTATGATGGTTAGTTGGATAGTGGACAAAGTTTTGGGACACGCGGGGGGGGGGGGGGGGGGGGGGTCATAATATCGTCGATTAGAAATACGACAGAGAGGATGATAATAGCGAGGATATGTGGAGTTAAAACGGAAGAATAGACGGAGAGGCACAAGGCGGGAGGGGAGAAATTTGCAAAAATGGCAGACTTAGTAACTCCAAATTAATTTTAAGAACGTTTATATTTTTTCTAATATCGTGATTTTCATTATTAATTACCTTTTACTTATCTTATTCAAAATTACTACTAATATAATAACAACAAAAATTTATTGATAGTCAAAGATTTATGGTGATTGGCAAAAATATCAATTTGAAAAAATTCGAAAGTAGTATTAATTTTTGTTGCTCAATTAGTATTTATTTATTGTTCAATCTCGTTCAATATCAAATTTGAAGACTTAATAGTAAATTTTTTACATTAAACTACTCATATATTGAAGAGGCTCTCTTCTAAATAAGTAAGAAATGTTGAATAAACACATCCTTATGCATATTAATAACAAAGAGTTTGTATTTAATAAACCAATACTTGATTGCAAGCACTATTTATTTTTTAATAATTTGCAATAGATAATAAGGTAGGTAATGTAATGAGCTACTTGTATATCTCATCTAGTTAAATCAATTATGAAATTATATGTGTTTTCATATTAATTTTCTCCTTTTAATTACAATAATATTTTTTAAGCTTGTTGATATGTTCCAAAAGTAATCACTTTTCATTTTTTATTTAATTAAATAGTGTAACTTATGTATAGGATAAATTGGAATTACGGTAATTTTAAATATAGGTTTGCAGTGTGTAAGGAGCGGTTTAATTTTGAGCCACACATATAAATGAATTTATTTTGTTTGTTCGTTCAAAATCGAATTGGTGGGACTCTCGAATTTTGGGCCAAATTTTGGATTTTAGCTAATAGTGCCTCCATCTGTTTTTAATAGATGATGTTTTGGGAGTTCGTATCGAACTTTTACCATCAATTACCTTTTATTCATTCATCCGGAATATAAAATATAAATCGTTGAATTTGTTTTTTAAAATACCTTCATAATACTATTTTATAATTTTTTTCAATCCCTCTGCCCCTTAATTTAAAAGACGTTTTCTTAAAACATAAATTTATGTTAAGGGTTTCATTTTACTGAATTTTGAAGGAAAAAAGAGAAAATTATGTTTGTGAGATAGTTCAATTTTTCTTATACAATGTGTAAAAGTAAATAATTATTAGAAAAGGGGACGGGAGAGTACAATGTATATACAAATTAATTTTTGATTAAAGTTGTGTCTCGATAAGCATGAAGTATGTTAAAAAGAAATGGATGAAGTATAATTAATTTAGGACCAAATTTAAATTTGAGTGGTATTATTTTATAATGATTGTAACAATTAATTTTTTATAATTATTAATTTTAAATATTTATTTAATGATTATTATTAAAATATAAATCATTATGCCCAAGTATTAGTTAATATAATGCATAAGTAATAATTGTGTCAAAAATACATAGTAAAAGATCAATTTTTAAAGTTCCTAAATTCATGAAAATATAGAACATCATATAAGTTGAATTGGGTCCAAGAATTTAAGAAAAAAATAGTGAGAATTTTGATCTGTCTCAAATGCTTTTTTCTCGATTCAATAGAAGTTAAAAATAGAATGAACTTAAATTGAAGTGCACATGTGTCAACTCAGAAGCCTATTACGAAAAACACGTGCAACTACCCCCCCCCCCCCCCCCCCCCCTACACCCCACCCAAAACCCTACCCCCTCTGCAACTCAAAGCTATGCATCAACCTCATCAATGGCGATTTTCAAATCAATCAAAACCCTAATTTCCGAATCCCAAAAGACTTCTAAAACCCTAAAACCCTTCTTCAATCCTTTATCATATTCCTCAAAATCACACCCATTTCACACAAATCGCTCCCCCTCCCTCCTCTCTCGCTCGAAATTATTCAACACGACGCCGTTTTGTTCACCTTCTTTGATTATTGGTCCACTTTTCCTCTCATGTACCCCTTATAATCTCTCACAATCCGCTACTCCTCTTCACCTTCAATCTGATGAAGTCCTCTCCTTCCTCAAAATTCAAGCTTTTAATCTTCTGCACAAAACTTCGAACTTGTCCCATAATCATCGTCTGTTTTCATTAGTTGGTGATGAGAAGAGGAAATTTGATGATTCTATAAATAAATCGAGGGATATTCGAAAAATAGTTGAGATTAAGGATAATTTTGTTAACCTACCCAACTTTATATCTCTTTCACGGTTGCTTTCTGGTCCATTGTTAGGATGGTATGTGATGATATATGTATTTTGTGTTTTATGTACTAGCTTTAATAGAGCAAATTGAATTTCATGAGTTTTATTTACTAATATCAAAATGTAATTGTGAGGTCAAAGGGATGGATAATTGGAAGGGCTCTTATATGTTAAATAGTGCAGACTTTAATGATCATACTTCAGAAGGCTTTCAATCATCCAAATCCATGTTGAATTTATGAAAGTTGATATAAAATTATGTTGCCTCTATCTATTTTCCCAATCAACATTCGGTTCTGGAATTATTTATTTCGTTGTTCTTTCTAATCACTCATTGTTATGTTTTTTTTTTATATATATAAAATATTGTTGTGTTAAGCACGAGAATGTTTCTTCTGTGTGGTACTGGAACTGGACCGTGCAGCTTGTTCGAATATTATTACCATATGATGTAGACATAGCGGAACTATAATACTAGACATTCTTTCTTGAACATTTTTATTTTTCCTTGATGTTGTCACCTGAAGGCATTATTTACAACTCCTTTTGTAGGATGATCACACAAGAAATGTATTCAATGGCGTTCATTGGGCTGGGTATCTCAGGGGCAAGTGATTGGGTAGGAATATTATAATTTTTCATCGATTTGCACATAAAAAAATAGCATGCCTCCTATAGTAAGTTTTGCCAAATAATGTATTTTATTTCTCATTGTAGCTAGATGGGTACGTGGCTAGGAAGATGGGTATAAATTCTGTTGTTGGCTCCTATCTTGATCCTCTAGCTGATAAGGTATCTGTTCATAAAATTCGTTTTGTAACAATGGATAACATATAGGTCCTAGGTTTGCCTTAGGTGTGCTTTACATCACTATATTTGCATCTTTCTAATTGATACAGGTCCTAATTGGTTGTGTTGCAGTGTCAATGGTGAAGAATGGACTCCTCCATCGTAAGTTGACATATTTAAGCTATTTTTCATAATCTCAGTTGGGGTTTTCTCCTACTTACATTTGAAATTATCTTCGATTAATTGACTAAAAGAAAGGGAGCAAATCACTAAATCCAACTGATTACTACTGATGTTGAGGTTATAAGTATGCTTCAGAAGACAAGTTTTGATATATGTCGCTCTGTTTAGCCTTCATTGTCATTTATTTTATCTGCTACAAGCTTCACAAATTTCTAGTTGAATCTTTGTTGTTTGGTCCTTGAAGTAACATATTACTGATGTTGTCTATAGAGTATAGATATTGATTTATAAGTGCAACATGTTATATCATTCTCTACTCTTTTTTTTTTTTGTAAATAAAGACGAAGAAAAACAAATCACGTAGTATGGTAATTTGATTAAGTTCTGTGTGTCATGATTCCATTTTGTAGCTGGACTGGTTGCTTTAGTAGTGCTGCGTGACGTTGCCCTAGTTGGTGGTGCAGTCTATAAAAGAGCTACTAGCTTGAATTGGGAGGTAAGTGGACAATTTCCGTTCTTATGAGTTTTAATATTTCGTTTTTGCTTCATTTCACAATCGAAGTATTTACAGTTTAAGACTTGGAGCGATTTCTTTAACCTTGACGGGACTCGTGCTGAGAAAGTAGAGCCCCTGTTCCTGAGCAAGGTACTCTCAATATTGTTTTTCTTTTTTCTGATTATACATCTTGTTTATGGTACACCTTCTCTTTCCTGAGGGAGTTACCAGTTGCAGTGTTCACCTAGTGAACATGTGAAGTTTGACACGTTGGGTTATGTCAATCTCATTTACAACTGTGTACAATCTTCATTTAAAGGATTAAATCAGCCTTTATATCTCATAATTTTGCAGGTCAATACGGTTTTTCAGTTGATCTTGGTTGCTGCTGCTCTGCTTCAACCTGAATTTGGCAGCGAGGCATCACAGTCATACATCACATATTTGAGGTAAGTAGGTAACTGAGTGGTACCCTATCCTTTCGAACTTCTCATTGATTCTATTTCCTTCTATTGCCTTGATGCAGCTGGCTCGTGGCTTTTACTACAATATCCTCAACAGTAGCATATGGTGCCCAACATCTGAGTAGGTCTTCATCAATCACAAAGATTCACAGATAGCGCTGTCATAAGCATGAAGATACGATTTCATCAGATCAGAATCTACAGATAAAAAATGGCGAAACATGAATTAGTTGTTGTAATCCAATTTTGTCGTTCTTTCAACACCCTGAAAAACTAAGTTAGTGATATAAATGAAGGGCTCCCCTCACCACAGGTTGTTAACCGAGAAGTCCTGTTACTGAGTTTTATCATTTATGTATGTACATCTCATTCCAGTTAAGCACTTAAGCACCATGTCTTGCATTACACTGTATTGCATACAAGTCTTCTTTACAAGCTGGTGTTCTAGTTGTAACTTTCATATGTGCCCTTGTAATTCTCATGATCTTAAATAATGGGAGGTCTTCCTTTACAAGCCTTGTGTTCAATTGGTAGAGGTTATCATTTGGTCAATTTTATTTGTCGAGCTGCTGCAGTATAATTGTAAGAAACTAAGGGCAAGAAACTGCAGTTATCGCTGATCGGAAAAGAACGATTACTACTATAATCCACTACGCCACCACCTATGTCTTTGTAAGGTTTTCCCTTCATTCCCCCTTGTGAGCTAAGTTGATAATTAATTGCTAATCCACAGTTCACTAGGCTAATGTTTATCCTTCTCTACTCAATTTAGAACTCCAACTAAGCATGAGTGTCACTGAACACTATGTTACCATCGACCAACAAATTATGACTTCATTATTTTGTCACTAGGTTTATCGGGGGTATGGGATTGTAGTAAGGAGAAAACAACTCGTTTTAATTGAAGCGAACCAGTTTATGTTCGCTTCAGATTTACAGTCAAGAGACTATTTGGGCATATAAGGCTATAAGCTAATAACACTTCAATAACCAAAGTTAACATAAAAATTGATGAAAGGATCTAAAAACATTCGTAATACAAGAACAAACATGTGGGTAAACATATGCCATCTATTGGTAACTTCACAAAAACAAGTGAATCCTAAGATATATAATCTTATTATCATCACAATGTTGCAACCCAAAAGGCTTGAAAAGCATGCTATTGTCTACTTTGGCAAGCCCTCTTCAATGGCACTCCACTTATCAGCATTTGATGGGAATTTCTCTTTCAGTTTTCCTATAATCTCTAGTGCCTCGTCCACCTCTGAAATGCTCACCAATCCATTAACAAGCGACCTCATGATGGAGAAATTTGGGAACCAGTTCTTCTCCATACACTCCTTATAAACACTCAATGCACCCTTGAAATCCTTATGTTCACATAAATAGTACACCAGCGTGAAATAACAGGGGCTTTCAGGTTCCAACTCCCGCTGCTTCATCTCCTCAAAAGTCCGCATTGCCTCCTCCATATTACCCTCCCTACAAAAGCCATGAACCAAATGCGCATAAGTAACCCAATTAGGACTCATCCCTCTAGATAAAAATCCATCCAACAACGCCCTAGCCTCTTTCGTCCTCTTTAACTTGCACAAACTCTGGATCCTCACATTATAAACCGAAATCCCCACCTTTACCCCACACTTCGCCATCATCTCCAAAACCCTCCCTACATCATCAAACTTCTGCTCCTTATAAAACCCTGCAATCATTGTGGAAAATGTCTCCCCGTTCGGCTTAACCCCCTTCCTCTCCATTTCCGCAACAATTGAATAGACCGTACTCGCCTGCCCAGACTCACAAAAGCCCTTAATCACAGTATTATATGTATCCAAATTCGCCACAATCTTGTACTTCTTACTCAAATCGACATAAACCCGCTTCATCTCCCCGTAATCCTTGGCCAAAATGCAGGCAAACAACAACGAATTCAACGACTTCACATTCCTCTCAACACCCAATTTCTCCATCCCCTCAAACGTCTCCTTAGCATTCTCCAACAACCCAGCTTGTCCGTATAGGACAATAAAATGGGACACGGATCTCTCAGTCAAATTATCATTCCTTTTCTTACACTCCTCAAGATAACTCCTGATACCATCATAATAATTCTGGGCTTTTAGCTTATTAACGGCTTTGGAAAATGCTAGACGGTCGAGATGGGATTCGGGGGTCAGGGAGGCGGCTCTGCAGATTTCAAGAATGCGTTCAGGGTTGGTTTCGGTGCTGAGGAGGGAGAGGGCGGCGCGTGACTTTTCCTTGCTAGAGAGGGTGGTGGTGGAGGTGGGGTTGAGGATGGAGGAGGGAGAGGTGGAGAAGGGGCGGCGTTGGAGGGTGGTGGTGAGGGATCGGAGCTTGTAGCGGAAGGCCATTGGTAGGGTTTGGGGTTTTAGGGGTTTGGAGGAAGGTGAAATGAAAGTGGTGGTTTCGTTCAAGCTCGTACCAAATTAACTAGAGAACTACGCTACGTGCTCGTCTCACTCGTTACTTATTGAATTTGCATTGAATAAATTTAGGATTAAACATATTTAATAAAATCAAATAAATAAATGTATCACCTGTTTTTGTTAATGTTTCGGATCAGTTAAGATGAAAAACTAATCTCAAATTATTAAGCTTGTGATTACGTTTTTACCTAGTTAAAAAATATAGGTAATAATTAGATTGGTGTAAAATATTGTTTTTTGTCGTTGGAATGTCTACTTGAAAGCATTTGTTGCCTTCTACATGTCTAACTTTCTTCATCAACACCTTTGATAATATAAAAATTGGTGAGAAAATAATGGAAATGAGGGGAACACGAGGGAATGAAATTGGAAAGGAGCTTGACTCCAAACTCAAAGTTTACAAAGTGGCTCTCGCCTTTTGCAATTGTATTCTTCCTCCGTATCAAACTTTTACCATAAATTACTTTTTGTTTATAATATAAAATTGACATATGTTTACAAAAATACTTTCATAATATATTTTCTTTATAATTTTCTATAGTACATACATAAAGTAACCAATAATTTAAGTTGTATCTCGGAGAACGTTAAGTATATTAAAATGCATTAAATATATAATTGTATATTGGTGAACATGTTATATGGTAAAAGTCTATGAGGTTCTACTCTACAATCAATTGGCAATAGATGGAGTAGCCCAAGATCTTATATATTGACCCAGGAGAACGACGATACCCGATGTTGGTGTGCGTCTTAACACTCTCTTCACTTATAACCCAATCATCGGCGAAATTTTTTCATGCGAAAAAATTGTAAAAAATATATGTTGAGACCAATCAAATAAGATCCCACATGACCACATTATTTCTTATAGTTTAATGTGAATTATTGATCAAAATTTTTAAATTTGACCACAAAAAAAAATGTACCAATCATTTAATTTTTTTTTTAATTATAGTTAGAATGGTGGGAATCTAATTCTCCCATTACAAACACTTTTATCTATAAAAAGAAAAAGAAAAAGAAAAACAATTCAGGATCATGCCTCAGGTTAGATTTGGCCGACTACACGTCACTCCTAGCACGGGAATGGTCCGTGACAACAACGCACAGATTTATCACTTTCCTCACTTTTTAGTTATACACTCCATTTATCCAATTTCTCGTACTACACATATCAATTTTTTTTGCATCAATTAGGGTTTCAAATTGAAGGTCAACATTAGGGGTTGGTCAGTGAATCAAAATTGTTTGACCAATTGAGTAAAATTATTGTTGAATGGCGCAAGCAGTGGAAGAATGGTACAAACAGATGCCAATTATCACCCGCACTTACCTCACTGCTGCTGTCGTTACCACAATTGGCTGCACTTTGGATGTATGTTTAATTTTTTACGTGTAGTTGATTGATTTTGTGATCAATTTTTAATTCAATTTTATACTACCTATATCACAAAACATTGTTTTTTAATGTGCAATGGTCCAAATCAATAAAATTTTGGCTTTTATATCATATAATCTTGGTTTGAATTTGAATTGAAGCTATAGAGTACTCGCTCCAATTTCTTATAACTTAGTCTTTTTTTCGTGTCAATGTTTAAGCAACGGTTACTTTTTAGTTATATTACGAAAATTACAAGAAGGTAGTATTGGGTAAATTTATGACATATCAAATTGTAGCAACTTTATATTTATTTAAATTAGGGGTAGAAGGTAATTGTTGGTTCTTGGACACAGAAAAATGGGAACGTCAATTAAATTGAATTGGGGTAGTAATTAAGTACATTAAACTTCTATATTTTCAGATATTTTTCATGGAATACTAAACCGTATATGTAACAGTTTTGAGCTCAAACTTAAAAATCCGATCATTATTATGTGGAGTTGATTGGTGGAAATGAGTGATGTGTGAGAAATGAGAGGTCGGGTTATTTACATAGTATGGTAAGTGTATCCAAGTTCATCGAACTTGAGAACTTGGAGCGCCATTATCAAATGGCGTATTCTAGTTCAGCGACTCTATAATGGGTTAACTTCAGTCAATTTGAATATGTCTGGATGCCCATTTAAATACATACACAGTTATTATAACTCTGTCGATTCATTTTACCAGTGATGGTTACTGGTTTATGAAGACCTTTTTTGAGTTGGGTCATACACTTTTTTTATTGGGATATATTACTTTTTTTGCAGATAATATCTCCTTATAACTTGTACTTAAATCCTAAGCTTGTCGTGAAGCAATGTCAAGTCTGGCGCCTTATTACCAATTTCCTGTACTTCCGTAAAATGGGTAACTTGTTATTCTCAGAATGTGAATTACTCCATTCAACAGAACAGTCGTTCTTCTTTTTGGTGAATTGAAAGTGCTCAAGTGTTAGGACTTCCTTTGTACATAGCCGTTATTTGGTGTGACCGTGTGAGGGATGCAAAGGGTGGAGGATAGAAACTCCAATGATTGTTTAGAAAAGTGCGAAATGGAATAGCACTAAAACATGATATTTATGCAAATTGTATAATCATTTGATTTTCACCAGTTTATTTCATTCATAAGCTACCATAGATAAAGCAATTGGTACTTAACCGTTTAATGTTTGCTTTCGGGCATGTGTATAGTACTAGGCATGGGGATGTGTTGAAAGCTTTTGATCATTCAGTGAAGTAGTGAACCGTATATATTTTATTTGCTGTAAGTTCCGATGAAAATGTGGCTGTTACATAAATACTACATTTTAAAAGGGAACAGAATTGCATTTCCGTTTTACACCATATCCTTCAAAATGCTGTTAATGTAAAGTAGTTTTCTGCAATAAATCATTTTGCCATTTATGCAGTTCTTACATATATTAATCCAAAAATTATGTCTATTCCCCATGATTACTAGTTGGCATTTGAAAACAGGAGCTCACTAATTTGACAGTAATTGTGTGATTATCAGTGATTAAATAGTGATATACCAGGGAAGTAATAAGCTGTAATCACTGGCCAGTTGTGGCTGATATGCTATATTTGACAGAAACAAGCAATAAAGATTCCCTGCTACATGGTTTTCTTATTTTGTGCTTCCAATGATATTTGACATCTGTGCTGCATAATTCTCTAATGGTTATTGGATTGTTTTCCAATTACAGATCTTGATTTTCTCTTTCATATGTTCTTTCTGGCCCGATACTGCAAGCTTCTTGAAGAGAACTCTTTTAGGGGAAAGACTGCAGATTTCTTTTATATGCTATTATTTGGTGCCACCGTCTTGACCAGTATTGTTCTTGTCGGGGGGATGATACCATATGTCTCAGAGTCCTTTGCAAAGATAATATTTCTTAGCAATTCCCTCACGTTTATGATGGTAATTGTTAATTAACTGGACAATGTTATTTTGTTACAGTTTTATATTTAAGACATTATGAGTTATTGTTAGTTGATATTCTGCACTGATTGCAGGTTTATGTTTGGAGTAAGCAAAATCCATTCATCCACATGAGTTTCTTGGGCTTGTTTACTTTTACAGCCGCTTATCTTCCATGGGTTAGTATTCCTTTTCCCTGTGTTCCTAAGTGTGATATGGTTGTGGCTGATCATGGTTTTTATTTTGTTTACTTGTCTAGTTACGGAGAACACCTACTACTATTAGATGTAGTAACTTTTGCTTTCCAACTTCCTGTTATTGGCTAACTTCGATACTATAATATGCTATCTAATCTTCTGCCTAAATAAAGAATCATAGTTTCTTTATTAAATTGAACGAGGCATATGAGATCATTATATTGCTTGCCATGCTGCTCCTGATAATATTTTATTCTGAATTTCTAATTATAAGTTCTTCCACAGGTTCTTTTGGGCTTCTCTGTTCTCGTTGGTGCTAGTCCTTGGGTAGACCTGCTGGTACGTTTTATTAGTGGATAAAGTAGCCTTGCGCATTCTGCTTTTTTTTATTGGAATATCTTTTAGGGGCAAACATATTCATTACTAGGACAGGAAATACTCTATTGTTGGGAACCGGGGGTATAGTATGTTATTGATAGAGATTGAGCTGTTTTTTCCTCAAATCTTGAGGAAATGATGAATATCACTATCTTAATGAGATCTTAGAAATCGTGTTCACCTCAGCATAGTACTGTCAAAGTGAAGATTGGTTATTTAAAAAGTCATGGTGAAATTACTCACTATGTGCAGTTTGAGTTACATATCATTATACAATGGTGCGGGTAGTATTATTTTCACTTTTATGTGTTTGAGTGAAGCCATTGCAAATGACTTCGAGCCACTTGTGTTGTTTGAAGTTTAAATTATAGAACTACCATTTGAAATATACAACCCTAATCATGGAATGAAATGTTTCCCCACAACTATATGTTGTTTTCCCTCCCCAAATCTTGAATATGTGGTGAGTATTGAGTGGTGACCGACTGCCCGAGTATTTTCATCTGTTTGATTATATTTTTCTTCTATGTCGTTCAGGGGATGATAGCTGGCCATGCTTATTATTTCCTTGAAGATGTATATCCCCGCATGACTGGTCGCCGACCCTTGAGGACTCCAGCATTTATAAAGTCGATCTTCGCAGATGAGCCTGTTGTTGTGGCTCATCCTGAGAATGTGAGATTTGCTGCACCACCCGTTCATGGCGCTCACCAGGACTGAGTAACCTATATATGTATCTTTTGTAAAATGAATACTAGTAGGAGATTTTATCTGCGTAATTTCATCACTAGATCTAAGCATTTCGATTTTTAACGGGGTTATTTAAAGTCTTGTAGAATAATTTTGACAAGTTACTAAACTTCCATTGTACATTTCGACTCTCTGTACTTCACTGTCATAGAAAATCATATCGAGATAGATTTATGATAGTTTGTATATATGTAATTTATTTATAAGAACGAATTGTTCACAGTTTGACTATAAATATAGACAATTTAAAATAGCTTTACAACTAAAAACAAGTAACTAATGATGCTTTGTTAATGTGCATTTGTTGCTTGCAAAGTATCGATTGTTGATTTATTTCTAACCACTTCTATAGTTTCTGCCTTTGCAAACTATGAATGTGATGATTTCCTGTAATGGAACATTTTTCTCTTGTTTTTTCGTTACTATATTCAATTTATTTCAATGGACTTTCTCACTTTCCAAGGCATAATTGTACTTGCCAATTTATTCACTTTTGAAGGCATAATTTTTAGTTATCAACTGTACTATTGCTTCACTAATTAGAAAAATATTAAATTGATACATTCAGCAATTTTTTCTTGTTTTTATTAATGTTTTAAAATTTAACACTATTTGATTTATTTTTCCTATTATGAGTTTGCCATTAAATGAACATGAATCATCTTTTTGTCTTGAAATTTGAGATAATATTGTTTATTTCTATTGAGGCTACAAAAGTTAAAATACAACATTTTTAATTTTATTGTGCCAAAATCTAGAGCGGCAAGTAAATAAAATCGGAGGGACGGAGTAATATTTTTTTTTCTTTCCTCTTTTGTAGATTTTTGTCATTCATATAAAAATTAATTAATAATTAAAATTGTGTTTTAACAAGTGAATGTAGTAATATGATTTGTGTTCATAATAAATTGTATCACATTCAAACCGAGGAAAAACCAAGATAATCGATATATATATTCTTATATGATATAAATTTAACTTTTTCCCTTTTTGCCTGATGTGGAATTAGAAGGGCGGGGAGGGATACCAAGAGAATTAGAAGTACGTAGTTTTAAAAAAATCCTTATGATATACTATGTATCTGGGATGTTAATCACACTAGAAAATTTTACATATCCGTTACTTATTAATTACAAATAAAATAATTATATTTTCTCCTAATCCGAATATTATACTATTCCTACTCTACCTCATCTTTAGAAATACAGAAGCACCGATTTTGTCCAAATAACTAATACTTATAAAATACTATAGCAATTTAATTTGAACTCTTATTGCATGATTACCGAGTAACAACAACTTCTGGTAATCCTAATCCGAATAAATGATTAGTACCTCCACTACAAATCCTAGGAGTTTCAAATTTATTTGATTATGATTACAACTAGCAAACTTCTAAGTCCTAATCCTAAACAAACTCCAGACCGAGAAAAACCTTATAAATATGTGCCAAATCTTCAACTCATAGTCATAGGCATACCATAATAAGCTTTTCCCAAAAAACTGTGATCTTCATAAGCTTTCATCATAATTTACTTTGTTTAAGTTTTTTTTTTAATTTTTAGTTGCTTTATTATTATAATGGGTGGTTCGCATATGGTCGGTGCTGGTGCTGGTGGTGGTTCGCCCGAAAGGTACCCTGGAAAACTAACAAGATATGTGGTGCTGACAATGATTGCCGCAGCCATGGGTGGATTAATCTTTGGATACGACATTGGTGTTTCGGGTGGCGTTACGTCTATGGCACCTTTCTTGAAAAGATTCTTCCCTTCTGTTTATCATAAACAGTCGGAAGATCAATCCACCAACCAATATTGTAAGTTTGATAGCCAACTATTGACCTTGTTTACTTCCTCCTTATATGTGGCTGCACTATTCGCGTCTTTCTTTGCATCGCATGTGACGAAGAAATTTGGACGTAAAATATCAATGGTTGTTGGTGGTGTTGTTTTCTTGATTGGTGCAATCCTCAACGCTGCTGCTGTCCATGTTAGTATGCTTATCATCGGTCGAATATTACTAGGAGTTGGAATTGGTTTTGCTAATCAGTCTGTGCCACTTTATCTGTCTGAGATGGCTCCTTACAAGCATCGTGGAAAATTCAATCTTGGGTTTCAATTGTCTATTACAGTTGGGATATTGTTCGCCAATATTCTCAACTATTTCTTTGCAAAGATTGATGGTGGTTGGGGATGGAGGCTCAGTTTGGGTTTTGCAGCAGTTCCTGCTTTCATTATTATTATTGCATCAATATTTCTTCCTGATACTCCCAATTCCTTATTGGAGAGGGGAAAGGAAATTGAGGCGAAACAGCTTCTTCAACGCATTAGAGGGGTTGACAATGTTGATGCTGAGTATAATGATTTGGTTTTAGCCGGTTTAGAGTGCAAGAAAATTGAACATCCATGGCGTAACTTAAGGCAGAGAAAGTATAGACCTCAACTGACGATGGCTGTTTTGATCCCAGCTTTCCAACAGTTAACTGGAATGAATATTATCATGTTCTACGCTCCAGTGCTCTTCCGCACTGTTGGATTCGGAAGCAATGCATCCCTTTTCTCTGCTCTTATCACAGGGATTGTGAACATGGTTGCCACCTTTGTCTCAATCTATGGGATTGATCGTTGGGGTAGGCGAGCGTTATTGATCCAGGGCGGTATTCAGATGTTGGTGTTCCAGGCTGCAGTAGGAGCACTGATAGCAACTCAGTTTGGAATATCAGGAAATGTGACTAATATACCTCATTGGTTTGCAATTGTAATGGTGATATGCATATGTTGTTTCGTGGCTGGTTTCGCATGGTCATGGGGACCATTGGGATGGTTGGTTCCGAGTGAGATATTTCCATTGGAGATCAGATCAGCAGCGCAGAGTATCACAGTTGCGACGAATATGTTGTTCACCTTTCTGATAGCACAAGTGTTTCTGACGTTGCTTTGCCACATGAAGTTTGGGTTGTTCTTTATGTTTGCTGTGTGTGTATTGGTGATGACTCTGTTTGTGTGCTTCTTTTTGCCTGAGACGAAGAACATACCAATTGAAGAGATGTCGAATGTCTGGAAGAAACATTGGTTCTGGAAGAGATTTATGGATGATGATACGCCCTATCGTGAAGTAGTATAATAACAAAGCAAGTTTTCAAGTTTCGATATATTAATAGCAGTAGTTTTCTTAAAAAAGAAAAAGAAAAAAAAAGAGCAGTAGTTTTCTTTTCTAGTAGTCAATTTATTAGTAGTCACTGTAATAAGGTGTAGATATAGCTGATAAGGCGTTGCACTTCTTTCAATTCATTGATAAACTATTGTTTAATTTGAGTAATTTCTTAGTAATTTGTCACTATGTCCAACCATTCCTAATATAAACAGATCAAGGGCGGAGGCTATGGCAACCAATTTTAGTTTTAAAAGAAAAATATTTTTCTAAAAAAAATAATAAATATATATTCTAATTAATTTTAGTTTTTTACCTTTTGAAAATCTTTTCTTTTACATCTTCACACTTTTACTTTTCACCATACCATAATCTAAATTCCTACGGTCTTTTTGGATCGGAGTGAACTTAGGCGAATTTAGGTAAAATTTATCAATACTCGAAATTATTCAAAACAAAATTACTATGTAAAACTTAATTTTTCCCTTGGAAATACCTTTTTGCGTACACTGGAATCTCGATTGATAATAGTTAACTAATTTGGAACATAATTAAGTTGAGTTAGGGGCAAATAATTAATGGGAAGACTAAATAAATTAACCCTGTAAAAATGTGAAGATTGAAAAGAAAATACATTTTTGGGCAAAATGTCGGTAGTGACCAAATTCGATATATAATATCAAACATGAGTGATCGAAACAATAACGAAAGTAAAATTAGGATGATCGAACATAATATTTTAAGAAATATAAGTGATAGATACATTTGGGAGGGAGAGAGGAGGGTTAAGTAATCGACAAACAACAACCAGAGTATAAACAGGGTCGGTCCATAGATTTTCGGGGCCTAGTGCGAAAAATGAATATGAGACCTTCAATATATATAATAAAATTAGATTATCGAGAATTCATCTTTATTCATTGAAATGAAACAAAAAATTACAAGATTACAAAATACGATATATTCAAGCATTATTTGATGCAAAATTTTCATATAATTGATCACTACCTATAGGATTACGTTTAAAATAGAATTTTTCAAGAGCTCCTCTTTGTCATATAACCAATTCATTTTCACGATCTCTTTTTTTCTTTTATCGTTCCGGATAAATATTTGCGATGCAACATATTATAAAATAGACAAACATTTACTTAAACAAGTAACCAATAGAATATAAAATAACAAAATTATAAAATTAAGTAATTAACAAAAATAAAGCATGAATTTAATTAAAATAAATAAATTAACAAAAGAAAAGAATGATATCACTTGAAATTTAATGAAACGATTCTAATTCTTCAAATTGAAAAAACACTGTGCCTCACCGGATACCAATTCAATGAATGGGTTAACTGATTTATTTTATTAGATTAATAATATTGCATTTATTCTGATCTCATATTATGAGTAAATTTGCTATGTATTTTTACTTATACAACTAATATAATATATAAGAAATATTGAAAGACTAAAAAAGTAATAGTAATCTTAGTAGACATTAGTTCTGTCTTCTGAGTCTTAGTTATCCTAATCTCATTAAATAATGTTTCATGTTTGCTTTACATAATTTGATTATTAAAAGTTACAATAATAATGTTATAAAATTAATAGTTGACCGAGTCCGTAGTCTTAATAATGTTTTTATATCGATATAGTTCATCACTTTTCAATTTTAAAATTACAAAACTTAACACATATTTAATAAATATAATTTTTAAATATATAAATTAATTTTTAATTTTTAAATCAATAAAATAATTATACTTTTTTTTAAATTTTGGAGTCCCTTCCCAAACGGGGCCTAGTACGACCGCGCCCCGCTATGGGTAAGGGCTGGCACTGAATATAAAATTAAAATATATAACTAACACTGAAAGTCAAATAAGACAATTTAAAAGGAGGGTTAGAAGCAAAATATGAGAATTGGGAATTGGTGCATTGGATTTTTGCTAGTCAAAATCCAGAATTTGTGACTTGGGGAGTTAAAGAAGCTGACAATTAAAATATTTTGTTGAATGGGATGAAGCATCCTACACTCTCTCTAGAATAGAAGCTACCAACATTAAATAATTAGTTGATGTACTTAAAAACAATTTAACTTGATTAGTCAAATTAATGGTATGTACTAAAAATAATCAACGCAATAAACGGTGGATTAAGATGAATCCACATGGAGATTAGCGCATTACAGCATGGATCAAGGATTTCTTTCACCAATGCTCACAACTTCAAATTTAATTTTGTTCAGAAGAATCTCAGCTGCTCAGCTAAATGTGCCATGACTTTCTAATTTCCTTATAATATTTTAAAACAAATTTAATTTAAATGCATATAATAATAGTACTCCGTTATATGTGAAACCGTCACACTAATGATCTCTATCCACCTTTGTCGTAGAGTACATGAAGGAGGAAATCGCAAAATGTGTCTCACCTGATCAGAGGACCAAAGTTTGTACGTTAACCACTTCGACACACAAGTGAGATTTGGGAATGGGAAAGTAATATTCATACACATTTCCAACGTATGCTCGAGGCGATGGATATGATAAAATGATCATAAATGTTTGCCGTGAAAAGGTTCTAACGGGTAGAGACAAGAGTTAAATTAGGATTCTACCCAACTAGTGAGAGTAGGGTCGATAAGCAAGTGAGATTTGGGAATGAGAACAAGAGAGGTGGAAGGAAAGTAAATAAAGCAAAGTTAAGAAACAAGTGAAATTAGGGTTGGGAGAACGAGAAGTATTAATTGTTGAAATGTGCGGTGGATCAAAATATTCAAGTGGGTTGCATTTAAAGTAAATAAGGTGGGGCTGTTGAGAGAATAGGCAGCTCTGCATTTTTTCACTTATTAAGCTTTCAATACGCCTCCTATTTATTGCCATAATGTTTAAAGAAAACGTAAAAATTTAAAATAACTGTAACCGTGTACGTAGCTCCGCCTATCCTAAAACAAAACGATGACACCATCATCCTAGGTCTATCAGACACCCTAAAATACACCAATGAGGTAAATTACGGGACGTGGTTTAATTGATCTCGTACTAGAGCATAACTCCGCCTATATATATCCAGCAATATACAGTATGTTCTTTCTTTTTCTTGATGTCTAAACTCAAAAAACCAAACAACAGTATGATTGTTCCATATTAACTCCTTTGCTATACAGAAGCAGGAAATCATCATGAGTTTAGGTTTGTGTGTTCATCTTTAGCCATCCTGCAGAGATATTACAATAACCCCACAAATCTCTATCTACAATTTATTTCCATGTTTCTCTACATGCTCATTAATTACTAGTCATTTTCAAGATTCAATTATTTATCCCTTTGTTAGCTCGGTTAGTTTTAGAACTCCCCATTGTTTTTCTCTTAGCACTGAATGAAATGGGATCTATTTGGAGTTTGAAAACAGAGCTACCAAACAGAGGTTTTTTGCCATTTTTTGTACATCTTTTTTTGATGAGCAATTTTTTCATTTTTGAAAAGTCACTTGCCTCACCGAATGTTAATAATCCTACTTTAAACTACACAAAATATGGTCATGTTTTGAGCAATGTGAGACTTTCAAGAATTCAAAAGCACCTTACCAAGATCAACAAAACTCCAGTCTTCACCATCGAGGTATGCTTCTTTCAGTATTTAACTTATATACCAAATTCTGAACCAGTGATGGAACTAAAGGGAGGTATAAGGGGTCGTTCTTTTGATGTTTTGAAAAATAGACGTTTACTATTGAAAAATAAAATTTTACTATATACTCGTACTTTGTTAGAAGTTATTTGGTTCTTCCCCTAAATTTTGTGAATTGTTTCAGAGCCCAGATGGGGATATTATAGACTGCGTTCATAAAAGAAAACAACCAGCATTGGATCATCCCCTCTTAAAGAATCACACAATCCAGCAAGTTAAACCACAAATGCCAAAAATGATGAAAGCGGTGAAAACAGAACAAATGGGAAATAGAAGTAACAACAAGAGTAGTGTCACGAGGCCGAGGGATGCAGCAGTGTCGCAGATATGGCATCAAAAAAGGAGGCACTGCCCCAAAGGCACGGTGCCTATAAGGCGGAGCAGGGTGGAGGATGTGGTGAGAGCAAAATCTTTGTATGATTATGGAAAGAAAAAGCATGGCATCCTTCAGCTTACCAGACGAGTTGATGCACCAGATATAGTCAGTGGAAATGGCCATGAGGTATGCTGAAGCCAAAATTAAATTATAGTAGGAACTGTTTAGAAAAATAAATATCGGTATAAAATTTCATGATTTTATATGTTTTTTCTGGAATTATAATTGCATATTTTTTCATTTTCTTTGACGGTATGAATAATGTTCAACTATCTTAAGTTTGTAGTATATGTGATGATCAGTTTGAGTAAGTCCAAATTAGTGAATCTTTAACAAGTGTTAAGTTGATTAATTTGGCAGCATGCAATAGCATACACAGGAACATCGGACGAAATATATGGAGCAAAAGCGACAATAAACGTGTGGAATCCAGAGGTGGAGAAAGTCAATGAGTTCAGCCTCTCTCAGATTTGGGTGCTTTCGGGGTCTTTCGACGGCTCGGATCTCAACAGCATCGAAGCTGGCTGGCAGGTACATTCTTGGTGACCGCCATTGTATTTTCTGAACGCGATATATTATAAATCCGACGCATAATATATTCTGAAGCTCTGATCCTTGTACTAGTCAGGTTAGTCCCGAGCTGTATGGTGATAAGAATCCTAGACTCTTCACTTACTGGACGGTATGTATCTGTAAACCTCATGTACTCTTATTTTCATCTCCACGTGAGGTGTTGTATGATTTGTGAAGGAAGCTTCCATCTCATTTAATTAAAAGTCAACATAGATCAGTACTTCTAAGTCAATGCATCTGTCCACAAGTTAAAAATGGAAATTTAAAATAATGAATCTTGGCATCTTGATTGCTCCTATAACATGATAATTAAGTAAGTAAACTAGGATCTATTA
The DNA here is from genome assembly GCA_003412495.2 of Echium plantagineum. Lineage (NCBI taxonomy): Eukaryota > Viridiplantae > Streptophyta > Magnoliopsida > Boraginales > Boraginaceae > Echium > Echium plantagineum. Next base: position 5,478,371 of record CM016561.1, read on the forward strand.
TTATATTCATTAAATAGTTTAAAACGAAATGAGAGGTGATAATGTTGTTAATTTGACTGCTGATATTACAGAGTGACGCATATCGATCAACGGGTTGCTACAACCTATTGTGTTCTGGATTTGTTCAAACAAATAGTAGAATAGCTATTGGAGCTGCAATTTCCCCACTCTCATCTTTTCAAGGAAACCAATACGATGTCACTATTCTCATATGGAAGGTACATATAATTTGCATTCGAACTCATGGTAACACGAAATATATACTATGAATTACAAAAGTCAATATGATTACGAACAAGAAACTAAAAGAAGTATTACACTTTAGTCATATACGAAGGTACATCTAGTCTGAGCAGTTCTGCAATCAGTTCATGGCTCCGCTTGATAATAATGATTATTGACAATGCCTTCTACATTGACATTTGAGTACAGGATCCGAAGGTAGGAAATTGGTGGATGAGTTTTGGTGATAATACCTTAATCGGGTATTGGCCAGCTGAGCTATTCACACATTTAGCTGGGAGGGCTACAATGGTGGAGTGGGGTGGGGAGATAGTGAACTCGGATCCGAATGGAGCTCACACTAAGACCCAAATGGGGTCTGGTCATTTTGCGAATGAAGGTTTCAACAAGGCAAGCTATTTCAGGAACTTAGAGATAGTCGACTCTGATAACAGTCTCACTTCTGCCCAAGATTTATCAACTTTAGCTGAGAATCCCAATTGTTATGATATTGAGAGCTCACATAACAACGAATGGGGCACACATTTCTTTTACGGTGGACCTGGGAAAAATCCACAGTGTCCTTAATTATGCATGTTCAGTTTGTTTAGCGATCTAATTTCTTAATTTAGTAGTTGTTCAGTCTCACATTCTTTGTTGAAGTGATTATGAAAACTGGAAATAAAATCAAGATAACGAAATTGTACAATACTAGAGGTGACTCAAACATGCCATCAATCCTATCGAATAATGATGTTACATTATTTTGTTGAGATTGATAATTTTGTTTACCAAGTTGTTGTGATAATGGAAGATTCATTATCCCATGATTGATGAGCGATTCGGTTTCTATATTTCCTGTTGTTGTTTTGGCCACATACAATCTTAATTTCACACCCACACGCATTGCCAAAGCATGTAAACAAGCCACCTGAGTCTGTCTTACTTCTTCTAAGTTTTTTCACATTAGAAGTTTTTGCTGATGAGATATGAGATCTCGGGTAATTAGTATTTGGAGCTGCAACTAATGGTTCATGTTCCGTTCTCCATCTCCCTATTTTCGACTGTAGTCCTTCTATAGTTGACTCTTCGGCTTTCCAGTCCGCTAGGATGGATCCTCCAGAATTCTGTGATACTCCTACCGGTGTAAGAATTAACCCTCTGGCCACCGCCAACGCCACTATAGATGGCGATGGCCCAATGTCAGAGCAGCAAACTGAGCCGTTAACGCCTTGCCCTTTAGTTTCAATCCCCATTACTGATCCGATCACTGACGAACCATAGGGGACATTATTTGGCAAAGTTGGAGGATCATTGCACCTTGATGAAGCATTTTCCGTGGCCCAATTGGTTAGATCGCTCTTGGAACGCTTTAACTGGACAATTCTTGCCTCATTTTCTTGGCCTAATTTGGGTTGTTTTCCATTTTTATCAGCCTTTGAATCATTTTCTTGGCTTGGCTCTGTACACGAAGGCATACTCCTCATTGTGTTGTCCAATAATGAAACACCCACGTTCAATATTCCCTGAGGACGTCCGGAATGACGACGTATTTGCAACGCCACGATCCGGCTGCGACTGGAGCCCCCGGGCGTCCTCGCGAAATGAGGTATCAAATCATTGATGGAAACCTGAACAAATCCCACAGGGGTGTCCTTTAGCCACCCCGTCGTATGTATCTCAATCACAACCATTGAATCCTTTGAGTCCAGGAATTCATCATCGACCTTGAATACAAATTTCTCATTCCAAGTGGGATTGTTCCTGCCAATTGGATCAATTCGGGTCCGTAGTTTTCGTTCCGTGTTTATATAAATTGTTGCATATGTGTGTAATTTCTTAGTAGCAGGGGAAAGGTCTTGAGCTGAAATGAGATTGATCTCTAGGAGCTGGAAGGGTACTTTTCTCATGTCTCTGTTAGATGATGATGCATGAGGCTCTCGACAAATGCATGAGGATGTTCTTTCAACCAGCATGAGGATTGGGACCAAGAGATTCTGCGATTGAACCAAATGCATGCAGAAAAATGTGGAAGATCACTGATGTATATTCAGTAACAGTAAATAATAGGAGAATCAAAATTTTAGTATATGTTATTTTTCTCTGCCATCCATTTTTTTTTCTTTTTTTTTCCATTTTCCTTTTTTCTCATGCATGCGTACTCTCAGCATTATCTATTGGTATTTTTGTTTCACATATTGTTATTGGTTGACTGGTTAAAATAGAAACAAAGTTACTTTCAAATCATAGGGACAGACAGATAACATTTCCATATATAAAAATCTGTCCCTGTCTCTCTCCATCTCCAGGTACAACATTCATATCATGTTATGACACTAGTTTTGAGATGTTTCATTTTAAGGTGTTAAATCTTCTTGGTTGTTATATGCATGCATGCATATCTCATAATCTTGAATGATTTTGAATTTTCATGTTTATATCACGTTGATCATGTCTATATCGTTAATAATTTTAGGATTTCATGATATTTAAAATTCTGGCTACATCATTATCGATGACCATAAAGGTCAGATCTTGGTTCCGCCAATGCCTAAATACATTTTGTATCTTCAGAAGATGTACTTAAGAAGTTAAGATCATAATTGCTGTATGTTTCACGATTATATCATGGGAATTATATGATTCTTCTTTACTGTACTTTAATTTACGGAGTTTGTTTTACTCAAGCTTGAAAGAGGTGAATTTGACCAGGTTAAGGTGCTGAAAAGGATTAAAATCTGTCCCGATCTCTCTCCATCTCCAGGTGCAACATTCATCTGATATTGTGACAGTAATTTGAGTGGTGGTTTCAAGGACTGAGTTGTATATCGTTGCTTGAACACACTGAGAAGACAAACACCAAGGTTATTACTATGCCTATTTCCCTTGATTGTTTCCCCTTTCTTGAAGTCGTAAATATATTTTGAATATGTGCGTTCCTTTCCTCCTTCAGAGTACTCGAAAAGAAAAGAAAAATGTTCAGGAGACGTAAGAGCAAGAGGGAAACAAATCAGGATGCACAGAATGCAAGTTCAGATGAAAAGGGTGGCTACGAGTCTGAGGTAGTTTCTGAGGCAGAAGCCGTTGAGGAAACAGCAGAGGGCGAGGTAGAAGCCGTTGAGGCAACAGCAGAGGGTGAGGCAGATGCTGTTGAGGCGACATCAGAGGCCGACGCCTCTGTGAAGGAAGAGGTTGCAGCCCTCAAGATTCAATCAGTTTTCCGTGGATACAAGGTGAAAAATTTGTAGCCTGTACTGTAGTCGTGAAAGCTCAATTTGATCAAATTATGCTTGCTTGTATTCTTGAAACGGTTTGCTATTACATTTTCTTAATTGTAACATGACTTTTTATGGTTTATTCAGGAAAGGAAATCGTCTCGGCCTGTGAAAGGATTGCTGAGATTGAAAACATTGGTCAAAAGGCAGCCTGTAAAACGTCAAGCAACTACCACTTTGAATTGTATGCAAGCTATGGCTCGGGTGCAACATCAGGTTCGCGCAAGGCGAATCAGAATGTCTGAGGAGAACCGTGCACTTTTCCGACAACTAAATCAGAAGAATGATCTTGAGAAGTCGAAAGAGGATGTAAGTACACCTTCACTCTATATATGTAGAAGTATTAGTTTCCATCGACTTGAAAGTTTTGAAACAAGTGCCTAAAGAAGCAATTGCATTTATTGAGTAATATGATATATTGTTCTTCCAACTTACGAACAGATAGGTGACGGGTGGGATCTCAGCAAAAAATCTCTGGTGGAAGTTGAAGCGAAACGCCAACAACAACTACAAGCAGCTATTAAAAGAGAAAGGTTGTTGGCTTACGCATACACTCATCAGGTATCTATAAGTTTCTGCATTTTAGTTTTATATTCATGATGTCATTTCGGGATAAAGTCATGGAGCTTCAAATGACTTTCAACAGCAAACCTGGAGGAATTCTCCAAGACAGGAATCGCAGACTTCGATGGATCCATTCAATCTTCAATGGGACTGGAATTGGGTAGACAAATGGATGGCTACACGGCCATGGGAAAATAAGACTATAGAGGAGAGTCAACCTCCAGCAAAAAGTGTGACAACCCTTGCTAAGAAAGTCCGCCATGATTTGCATCTTGATCTGGATCAGTCTTCCCCATCATCCAAAAGGACACCCCGCAGTCTTGCTCGACCATCAATGTCTACTTCTGGAACAACGACTCCAGCTGTTCCACGGTCTGCATCGACCAGTAGACTGAAGAAGTCAAACTCCTACCGGAGAAATAGTGTCGGTAATATGGATGAAGATGATGCTAAAAGCGTGAGCAGTGTGCCAATGGGACGTCACAGGAGGCAGGCAAGCTGCCCAATAGATGCCAACTTTATGACTCCGCCAAGTCCATTAAAGGCGAGTACCGAGAAGGGTGGAATGGACCCAGTACGTACAGTAAAAAGGAATTTGTCATTTACAGGGTCTCCTCTTGCTCATAGGAGGCATTCCGATCCCCACAGACCCAAGAAGTACATTAATCAAACTTTACCATGGTGATAATAACGACAATTTGAGACCTCAAACTAAACAATTAAAGAGGCTTTCAACTGCTCCTGTTCTTCAGATATTCAAATGGCGCAGGACTACATGCTGAAGATATAATCAATAATTTACTTGAGGTCACTTTTGTCTTTTCTTTTTCCTAAACAACATTTTGGTGGCATTCATGGTTTTTTAGTTTCTTTTGTTTCAATATGATCTTGTTATTTTGGCAGTGTATACAACTTTCCTTGTTTTTTATATTTTTTATATGGATACTTCCTTGACCAATTATTTCATTTCGAGTGTTAATTTTTTATGTAAAATAAATGGTCTAATGACTAAAACACAGGAAAAAACAAAGATTTCAGTAGATTATAGATAGAGATCAGTTACAGCTTTCACAAACATACTTAGTACAGTAATAATCAAACCACAAGAACTGTCTAAATCCAGTAATCAAAGGTGTCCACAATCATACTTAGTATGATTAGTCGGGTCTCTAAAGAGTATCATCATAATGATGATAATAATAAAGGTTTTAACCTTTGATACAGTCTCAATTAGCATACCTAAGAGGTATGTTTGAGTTGACAGACGCACCAACCTCATTCTTCTCTCTTTCAGATACTGATCAATAGCGTTTTCAATAGTCTTCTGTTTTGCCTTTCCACATTGATGGAGATCTTCAGGACTAATTTTCTGAGCCATGTTCCTAGCAAGCACCACAGCGTCTTCAAGCGAAGCTGAACCACCTTGCCCAAGAAATGGACCCATTATGTGCATTGCATCACCCGCTACTGTAACTGTTCCTTTCCGATACTGTCTTAATAGCAAGTCCCAGGGCGCGCGGTATCTCAAACGAGTCACATATAACGACTCGAGGTCACAATCATTAACTAACCCCTTAAATTCAGAAGGGAAGCCCTCCAGGGATTCAATTGCTGATCCTTTTATTAGTTCCGGATCATGGCGTAACTTAGCGTCTGAATCAAATAATAAAAGCTAAGGGCACATTGTTCCAGCACTACTTAACACTAGTAAATGAATTCCATTTCTAATTGTCTTTAGTAATCTACTAAGTAGAAGACGACATAAAGAGTTGTTTGAACCTGATCGAGCCAACGGTTGAGTGATGAACCAATAGACTGTTAGGCACTAACCTAGTAGCTCAGATCAGTTTCAATGGAACAGTAGCTCTGAGATTTGCAGAGAAGAAAAGAAAAGAAATGGAGAATGGAGAAGACAGAAGAGAAAGAGACAAGAGAAGGAACAATCACAATTTTCATTAAGAAATTGTAATGTAGCTACATTGCCTTATAAGGCTGATTCTTGATACTCAAATGTAAATGCTAAAATTACACAATTGTACTAAAATGGAAATAATAACAGCATTTGTCCTTTTGTCTTTTATGCTGTCCTTGATTGTGCTGTCAGTCCTTGGTAGTGTCCTTGGTAGTGGGTGCACCCTGCCCAGGTACCTGACATTCCCCATCTCTTAGAGTTTCCTTGACCCCAAGGAAAGATGGAAACTTTTTCCATATGTATCTGTAATCCTCCCAGGTAGCTTCTGTGGGAGAGGAGTGATTCCACTGGATCAAAAGCTGGTAGACATACAAACTCCCCCTCTTAACTGTTCTCTCCTTAAGAATAGCCACTGGATAAATAGGAAAAGAGCCATCAGGCAGAATTGGAGGTAGTTCAGGATTTGGAGCAGACTTCCTTTTGATGTGTGACTTAAGAAGTGAGACATGGAACACAGGATGGATCTTTGATGACAGGGGTAGTTGCAGTTTGTAGGCTACCTTGCCAATTCTCTCCAGAACCTTGTAAGGTCCATAGAATTTAGCAGCCAACTTAAGGTTTCTCCTCAGTGATAAAGAGTTCTGTCTGTAGGGTTGTAACTTCAAATACACCATATCTCCTACTGCAAACTCCCTCTCAGATCTTTTAGTATCAGCAAACTTCTTCATTCTATCTTGAGTGTGCCTGAGATTATCCTTGATCAGATCACTTATTTGCTTCCTTTCTTGAATAAGTTGGCTGGCATCAGTTTGTCCTTGTTGAGAGTTATGTGCTCCTACAAGTAAGGGAGGCTTATAGCCATACAAAGCTTCAAATGGGGACATCTTTAGGCTTGAGTGCCAGTTAGTATTATACCAGAATTCAGCCAGTGGAAGCCATTTATTCCAGTCTCCAGGTTTGTCACTACACATGCACCTCAAGTAACTCTCCACACACTGGTTGACCCTCTCAGTTTGGCCATCTGTTTGAGGATGATAAGCAGTGCTGAATTGGAGTTTAGTCCCTAGTTTGGAAAAGAGTTCATTCCAGAATGCACTCAGGAATACTTTGTCTCTGTCTGATACAATGTGTGTTGGCAAGCCATGCAACTTATAGACAGTATCCAGAAACAGGTGTGCCACTGTTTGTGCATTGTAGGGATGGGCTAGTGAGATGAAATGAGCATATTTAGTATACCTGTCCACTACTACTAGTATGCTGTTCTTGGATTGAGATTTTGGCAGTCCATCAATGAAATCCATTGAAATCTCTGTCCAAGCTGACATAGGCAATTGGAGAGGTTGCAATAGCCCTGGATATTGGATTCTCTCAGTTTTGTTCTTCTGACATATCACACAAGATGCCACAAAGTCATTGACATCCCTTTTTAAGCCTTTCCAGTAAAATATAGACTTAACATTAGTGTATGTCACTCTTACTCCTGAATGTCCCCCTACAGCTGAATCATGCAGTGATGCTATGATCCTTTCCTTCAATTTCTGATCATCTCCAATAACTATCCTGCCTTTATACCTGAGCACTCCTTCTCTATAGGTATAGTCTTTAAACTCATCAGGCTTGATCAGTATTGCTGCTAGGATATGTTGGAGAGTATTATCCTTTAAATAAGTGCCTGCAATCTCAGTCATCCAAGCAGGCTGCACCCTGGAAATTGTCAGCAGTTCAGCAGATGGTTGCTTCCTTCTTGACAATGCATCTGCAACAAGGTTTTCCCTGCCCTTTTTGTACTGGATTGAGTAGTCCAGCCCCAATAATTTTGCCACAGCCTTTTGTTGCAAGTAGGTAGTCACCTTCTGCTCCAGCAAGTGCTTCAAGGACTGTTGGTCAGTTCTTATTATAAACTTCCCTGCTAGAAGATAATGTTTCCATTTAGTAATGGCCAGGATTATTGCTAATAATTCTTTCTCATAAACTGAAAGCCCTGTCTGCATTGAGTTCCATGCTTTGCTTATATAAGATAAGGGCCTTTGTTGTTGCATCAAGACTGCCCCATAACCTAAGGCAGAAGCATCAGTTTCCACTATGAAGGGCAGATTGAAGTCAGGAAGAGCTAACACAGGAGTTGAGCTCATAGCTGTCTTCAAGGCCTCAAATGCTCTTGTAGCCTCTTCTGTCCACAAGTATGCATCCTTTTTGAGTAAGGAGGTTAGAGGTTTAGCCAATATAGCATAATTCTTTACAAATTTCCTGTAGTAGCCTGTCAGGCCTAGGAATCCTCTGAGTGACTTGATATTGGCAGGTTTGGGCCAAGAAGTCATGGCTTCTATCTTTGATGCATCAGCCTGCACCCCCTTAGCAGAAATTATGTGCCCTAAGTACTCAATATAAGTTTGACCAAAGGCACACTTAGATGGCTTAGCAAATAGCTTGTTCTTTCTCAGCTCAGTAAGAACTATATTCAAGTGAAGTTGATGGCTGTCTAGGTCTTTACTGTATATCAAAATGTCATCAAAAAAGACTAAGACAAACTTCCTTAAGTAATTGTTGAATATGTGGTTCATAATGGACTGGAAAGTTGCTGGGGCATTGGATAAACCAAATGGCATTACTAGAAACTCATAGTGTCCTTGATGAGTCTTGAATGCTGTCTTAGGTATGTCAGTGGGATGCATCCTAATTTGATAGTAACCAGACCTTAAGTCTAGTTTTGAGAAGACTGTTGCATTGTGTAGCTCATCAAGCAAGTCATCCACCAAGGGTATAGGAAAATCATTCTTCACTGTAAGCTCATTAAGATACCTATAATCCACACAAAACCTCCATGTGCCATCCTTCTTTTTCACCAGTATAACAGGAGAGGCAAAAGCAGAGTTTGAATTTTGAATGAATCCAGCTTGCAACAATTCATCCACTATCTTCTCAATTTCCTGTTTCTGTAGGTGAGAGTGCCTATATGGAGGGAACCTCCTAGGCTGGGAATTTGGCTTCAATGTTATTGTATGATCAGTATTTCTGGAAGGAGGGAGTTCTTTTGGAGGATTAAATACATCCTGGAATTCTGACAGTATAGGATGTAAAGCAGGGTTTGATTTCGGCAATGTGGGCTTACTAACCTCCTCTTGTGAATGTTGTAGTGAGAACAACTGTGCAATAGATGAAGATGCTGGGCAGTTGATCCATTTTGCTAATGTTTTAGCACAAATGAGTTTAAGATCAGCAGTTGAAGTTGCAGCTTGGAGTGTGATCCTCTTGTCCAAGTGAGTTAATTTTAGCTGCATTTTCTGGAAATCCAACTCAATGGGGCTATGTCTATTGAGCCAATCAACCCCTATCACCATCTCACAAGCCCCCAAGCTTAATATTCTGACATCAGTTTTGAAGGTATGACCCTGTATTTTCCAAGTAAACTCAGGGCATATCCAAGAGCTACATAACTTGTCACCATTAGCAACATTAACATTTAGAGGCTGTGCTTCTAAGAGTGTAAGTTGCAGGTGTCTTGCAGTTGAATCATCTAGGAATGTATGGGTACTCCCTGTATCAACTAAGATGCTAACAGTCTGTCTCCCATAATTTCCCTTGAGCCTGAATGTGGACAGTTTATTAGGTCCAGATATAGCATGTATAGAGACTTCAGCTTCTTCCTTAGCTTCTTCTGGCAATTGTGTGGTGATCTCTTCATCCTCACCCTCATTGCTTGCCAAGGTCTCTTCCTCCTCAGACATCAACATATAGATTATCCTTTGCTTACATTTGTGACCTGGGGTGAAAGTTTCATCACAGTTGTAACAAAGGTTTTTGTCTCTTCTAGCCTGCATCTGAGAGGCAGTAAGCAGCTTCCTAGGTGTTGCCAATGTGGAATTGCTTGGAGAACTGCTAGTGGGCAGGTTAGGTAGGGCTGAGTTGTTCCAGTTTGGTTGTTGATGCCTATTGTATGGCTGGAAGTTAGGTTTAAAGGGTTTGGCACTGCTTTGTTTGAGTTTTGCAGTAATGGAGCCAAATTGCCTCTCAAAATTCCTAGCCAATTCAAAAGCCTGAGGCAGAGTTGTAGGTTTAAATAGTTTAATTCCATCCTGGATTTCCTCCTTAAGGCCACTTGTAAAACTACTTATCCAATACAACTCATCATTAACTCTGCCTAAAGAGATCATAAGACCTTGCATTTCTTCATATTTATCAATGTAATCATTCACTGAAGCAGTTTGAGATAATTTATTGAATTCAGAAATGATATTGGAAGGTTTCAAATCATCAAACCTTTCTGCTAATGCCTGTGTGAAATCCAACCAAGATGCTCTGGGAAACATTTTTATGTATGCATCCAACCACACATCAGCTTTGCCATCAAAGTGTATTGCAGCTAGGTTTAAGTACTGGTTTTCAGAGATTCTGTTAAGCTCAAAATATCTCAGAGCTTTCCTCAACCAAGACCTTGGATTTACTCCATCAAACCTTGGAAACTGGATTTTTGGAGCTAATGTTACTCCATTGTTCACAGAGCCATCAGATTTTTGTTGAAAGTGGAGCATGCTAGAAGATTCTGCCACAAATGGTGGGTGGTTGTTGTTTCTGGGAGTAGCTAAGAGAGGTGGTCTTGTGTCAGGAGGAGGTGGTGGGTGGTTTGTGGGTAGGATGATTGGAGGTGGTGGTTGATGTTGGCTCTGTGGTGTAGAGTCCATAGGTTGTTTTTCTGGGTTGTATGTTGGTTGAGGTTGTTGTTGTACAGAGCTTGAAGGTTGAGAGGTAGTGGAAGGATGTTGGTTTTGGACTAACATCTGTAGAGTCTCAAGGATGCTCTGTTGCATCTTCTCTGAGCTAGCTTGATTCTCAGTTAGGGTTCTTATGTTATCAGCCATTGAGTTCATTTGGCTGTCTCGGATGACATTTGTGTCCTGAATGTTTTGCAGCTGGGCTTGCAGGAGTTGAATATCATCTACAAGAGGTTGGTTGTTTTTAGGGTTGTTTGGAGCCATGGTTTAGTGGAGCGTGTGGTTGCAGGGTCGGTAGTCTGATACCAAGTGTTAGGCACTAACCTAGTAGCTCAGATCAGTTTCAATGGAACAGTAGCTCTGAGATTTGCAGAGAAGAAAAGAAAAGAAATGGAGAATGGAGAAGACAGAAGAGAAAGAGACAAGAGAAGGAACAATCACAATTTTCATTAAGAAATTGTAATGTAGCTACATTGCCTTATAAGGCTGATTCTTGATACTCAAATGTAAATGCTAAAATTACACAATTGTACTAAAATGGAAATAATAACAGCATTTGTCCTTTTGTCTTTTATGCTGTCCTTGATTGTGCTGTCAGTCCTTGGTAGTGTCCTTGGTAGTGGGTGCACCCTGCCCAGGTACCTGACATAGACCGAGGTATCAGTGACTGGGAGTTGACCTGTGACAACATTTCCTCTCCTCATCCGGTTGGCTTCAAGAGGAATTTGTGAACCTTCTGAGTAAGTGGTTAAACCTCTGATAGAACCTAATGCAAAAAGCCTAGGAGAACCAAGTTCAAGAAAATCTGCTACCATCGACTTGGATCCATCACAACCGATAAGAACCTGTCATTTCAAAACAAACACATATTGTTGCATGTGAAATACAATACACTTGCTATTATCTAATATGAACGAGATAATCAACGATACCAACAAGCCCGAGACAGCCAGGACGTCTAACACGTCTAATTGAACTGCGAATTGAGTTGTTATCTTCTATACATATAATCATCCATCATCACAATGGTGAGCCAAAATATATCTTTCACATACATGCCATTACTCTAAATTAACAAAGAAATGCTGATTATATTATCATAAAAAACTAGTGTACCTTTGCATTGATAGATTTACCATTACATAGTTGGAGAGTTGGATAGTTAGTGCGAGTATCCAACTTCACAGAGAGAACTTGGCAACCGAATTTTATTGTTCCAGGAGGTAATGCATCAGCCAAAACCTGAACCAGATCACTCCTCTTCAAGCAACGAGTTTCACCACTAGAACATATCCACTCAAGTCAGATAACAAAACAAAATTAACAACCAATTTGCATCAACAAAATGCTAACTTACTCGACGATTAGTTCTTCACGTTTACCCTGGTCAATGAAGATATTCCACGCCCTGTACCAAACAAGAAAACTAGCTTATTTAGACTCTCTTATTACAAGTTATTAAGATGGTATATTACATAGAGCGGAACCTGTTCAAAGGAATAGCAGTTTGTCTTAGTTGAGAGGCCACACCAAGTTGATCGAGTGCACGCCACCCATTTGCTTGCACTCCGATAGCTCCTCCGCTTGCTCTCAAAGTATCAGATGTTTCAAGAACTATGCTTCTAAATCCTTTCCTGGATTTCGATAATATAGAAGAATACATTAAGAATTCCAGATAATAAACATATCAACGTTCATGCCTTTAAAGAATCTCCCGCTAATTGGGTCGGAGTATATGCAATTTTACTTTAGACACTACTTATTAATTAATGAGAAATTTGGCAAAGTACCACGATTTGAGGCCCAGATTTAAATAATACCATGATATCTTTTTTAATTGGAAAGTACCACAAAAGTTAGGTGAAGTCACTAAATTGCCCCTCATTAAATCTATTATACATACATTCATCTCATTCTCCCTTTCTTCAACTCATTCTTCATCTTATTCTCCATTTCTTTATCTCATTCTCTCTCGCTCTCTCTCATTCCGCCGCCTCGCAGCCCACCATCTTCACCGGAATCGTCATCTTTACTTTTCTTTATAAATGCTTTGGTCCTTTAAACTTGTTTTTCTTAGAAAAGTTTAAATCTTTTTCAATTTAGTTGACTTAAAATCACGTTTTTCAATATTGTTGATTTAAAAATCACGAATTTTGATTAGTTATGTACTTTATATGTATTGTATATTTGTTATTTGAATGTTTTTGAACAAAAGTTTGAATCTTTTCTAAAAAGTTTGAATCTTTTATAAAAAGATCGAATCTTTTTTAAAAAGTTTGAATCTTTCCTAAGATTTTTATGGATATGTGGCTAAATTTGTATTAAAAATGATAGATATATGTGTAAAGTTTGTTCTTTTGGTACTTTAATATTGTTTTTTGAACAAAAATTGATGTTGATATAGATATATTGTGTGTAATTTGAAGAATTGATGTTGTTTTGGAATAAAATTTTGAATCTTGGGGGTATTATGTTGATATATTCTCGTTTCTTATAGTATAATGAAGTATAATGAAGAATTATGTTGGTATTATGTTGATATAGTCTCGTTTCTTATAGTCCATTGTTATTATAGTCTCGTTTCTTAATTTTTTGTTGCACAATTTATGGTTCTAACAATGTTTAATAAAATAATGTGGCTAAATTTGCATTAAAAATTATAGATATATGTGTAAAGTTTGTTCTTTTGGTACTTTAATTTTGTTTTTTGGACAAAAATTGATGTTGATATAGATATATTGTGTGTAATTTGAAGAATTGATGTTGTTTTGGAATAAAAGTTCGAATCCTAGGGGTATTATGTTGATATATTCTCGTTTCTTATAATATAATGAAGTATAATTTATTATAATGAAGTATAATGAAGCATTATGTTGGTATTATGTTGATATAGTCTCGTTTCTTATAGTACATTGTTGTGTACTTTATGTGTAGTTACAATTTAGAGCTTTCTACTTTCGGTTTAATAGATTATAACAATGTATAATAAAGTATAATCGAATATACATTTTATAATATATATGTACTTTATGTGTATTTACAATTGATATAAATGTACAATGAAAAGACTTGAGAGTTGGTTTACATGGGCTTCAAGTTGAATGGAAAGTTGGGGAAGAATCGTTTGGAGGAATAGGACCATGGAGTAGAGCATCAATCGACATTGATGCATGATTTGAGGAAGAAAAATAATGCAACCAGATTGTATGGAGTCCAGGAGATGAACTTTTTTTTTTAGCAACTTAGTATTCCCATGGTTCATTTTTATTTTATTTTTCTTTTTCATGGTTCTTTTTTTCTTCAAATGTATTAGTAAAATTTATTTGCTCCACACTCTAAAGAAATTAATATTTATTTGTGCTTTGTACTAATTTTAATATATTAATCCAATTTTTATATCAAAGCAATGGTGGTTGGGTTGAACTTTGTAACATCAATTTAATGCAAAGATAAATCATGACAAATTTAAGTTAGTTGTGAATTTAAAACAATTACAACGTAATATAATGGATTATAATAGATTATAATAGTCATTTGAACCCAAAAAACTTAGTTTAAAAAAAAACTTAGTTTAATGCTATCAATTTTCATTAAGGGTAAAATAGTCATTTCGCATAAAAATGTGGTATTTTTCAATTAAAAAAGATATCATGGTATTATTTAAATCTGGGCCTCAAATCGTGGTACTTTGCCAAATTTCTCATTAATTAATTATAAAAAGGGTAACTGAGTCTGATAATATGCAACCTTACATGTGGAGACGGCTTACTGATTGACTGATTAATTATAAAAACTAAGTACCTACTAGTAAATATATGAATAAGTTGAGAAAAGAATGAAGAAAGATATGTCTACTTGTGAAGAGCAAGTGAGGTGGCAAGCCCACATATTCCACCACCAACTATGACTATGTCATGATCTTCTTCAATTGAATCCATCTCCACCTCACTTCTATGTAATGTATTTCTTTGTTTATAGTTTCAATAATCTCATCTGTATATATAGCAAATTCGAATCAAGGGCAAATAGATATTTTTAAATTATTAACTTGAAAACAGATTTGGTCAATTATGAACCACCCAATAATTGATATGTGAGACTGGTGTGAATTAGGTGGGTGTCATAATAATTCTTTTCATACATCTCTATACATTCTAGAGGTTTTCATTGTATGCTCCCCTATTTCATCTACTTCGATTTTTATAAAATTCAAAATCGAATAGCCGATATTTTTTAATCGATCTATGTAGGTTCCACCTGTGACTGTGAGAGAACTAATCAAAGATCGTAGAGAGGCGAAAAACAAGTTTTGTGGCTGATAATTGTCTCATGTCATGATCTTAACGGATTATAACATAGAATGACACGCAACTATAGACAAAGATCAGCCTCATTATACATAATATGGCAAAGAGCTGGTAGATATCCCATCTTTGTGACACATTGTTCCTGATCGGAGTAACCCAGAACTCAGACCAAAATGGTGCATGAAATTAAATCGGTTCGAAAAAACAAATGCTCCGCCAGTTACTAACTTCTTTTTAATTGGACAATCGAGTAGCAAGTCAATTTGGTTAGCTGGATTTCGAACGAACTAGAACACTAGTTCGAATTGGTTTACCCTCATTTGAGCCGATTCATGGTCTAACTCTGATTTTGATTCTTTACCGAGCCAAGTTTCCAATTGACTCGGTCTCAAACCTAGTCGAACAAAATATTGTGAAACCTAGAGCAAACCGACACATTAACAACTCAATATGAGTCACTCCCCTTGGCAGCATCCATTTATGCAGAACTTAATTTGAAATTAAGCCATATTTGATATCGTGGATGTTTTCGAGATACAAGTAACCCACAAATGGCAAGTGTGGATTATATTGTAAGGGAATTTGATTAGTGAATCTACCTACACGTTATACTTCACAATTATATCAAAATTTACTCCATGAACTGCTCGATATAAAGCGGAAACTTGATTTTCTGTCCAACACATATAAGAGTTACCGGTTGCTAGTTTAGCAACAAAATAAATAAAGAACGATTTTGATTCTTATAATCTAAACTTTGATATCCACACTCCAAATCCTCACTTTTACCCCTCATTTTGCTTTGCTTTTCAAGAGTTACATAAGAAATACTCGTACAACGACAATTACCAAGGATATATATGTAATTAAACACCAAAAGTAACAAGCGTTGTAGCAATATTAACAAGAATACAAACTAACAGGTTGATTTGATGCCACAAAAATGACATATGTACATATTTGAATCACTACTTTTGTAGTATTTGTTTGTAACCAGAGAAATCAGCAACTGTTAAGTAAGAGAACAAATAGACACACTAACTATAATCAAATGAACACCATTACTTGCATATTGATATTAGTATCAGTTCCATCAAATCCTTCGATCCAAAGGGATCCTTACGTTCTTCTCGACATGTTGTATTTGTACCTCCAGACACTTCTACAGTGCAGAGTTTATGATCTTTTAGTAGTAAATTCTAAGTACTACTTCCAAGTACTACTTTACATATTGACTCAAGAACTAAGCAGCTACAAAAGAATACAAGTCGATAACGTGATAAACTAGTAATCTGTCATTCTGTTATAACAAAATTTACAATGGATGTCCTAATGAGATGCTGTTGGCATATCAATTGACAAAAAGTAGTATATCTATTACAAATATAAGTAATTTGTAACTTCGCAACATGGGAGGAAAAAAGAGCTAACTTAAACACAACATGTGTTATGGCAATTTAAATATAAGATATATTGGATCAATACCCAATACACAAGAAGACAGTGGCAAGTATATCGGAATAGAAGAGCTACCAGAGAAACCTAAAAGAAAACTAGTATTATTGATCAAACTCGAGAATATAACGACAAATACGGGTTATACATATAGCTAGAGATCTTTAAAAAACGCATTATAGAATATATGTGTAGAAAAAAACAAATACTTCTCATTTTTGTACGAGTACAAATATCAAACCCAACAACGGTGAATTAGTTGGTCTTCAATCACAAACAATAAATATACAGTGCAACACACAATATTATGAATTTTAACTTGCATAAATGAATCAACGACCCGGAACTTGAACCAAATGAAATGTAGTAGGCGAATAAGTTAAACAATAGGTTGCTTGCTTAATGTATATATATACTCAAAGAAAGAGCAGTAAAACTTCCTCAAGGACCATATATATGTGATATCATATTAATCTGTTCATTTTATCCATCAACTAAAGCAATCTTTATTTCCAATAAAGAAACAAAACATATGCAACAAGCAAGTGAGAAACAACCAACTAATTTTACCAATTGAGAAATATTTTTGGAGGAATTAATTACTGATGTTGGTTTAGGAAATACCTGAAAGAATTTGTGCACTCATATACTACCATTGCTGCCTGAGGTAGCTTGTCTCACAATTAACACCAAGGGGGAAACTGCGACAGAAATGATGATGACTGCTAGGGATGACATGGGAACCATGAAGAAACTATCTTAATACCTTACTCTACCAGCCTACAGACTGATATATGAGTCATGGAATGGGAGCTGGATCCATGTTGTCAGAGAGTAGAGGAAGCAAATTTTACATTTCCAGCAACAGTGAACCGCGTGCACAATGCACAAGAACATCCATGGGATAAGGTACAAAATTCCCTGCATTTAGTTCAAGAAGCTGATGCACTATAGTCTATAGTAGAGAAAATTGAGCATCTGAGCCGCATTTTAGTGGGCATCATATCACCAATCTTTTGATCATAGTTAAAGAGGAGAATATGTCGGTAACGCAACATGTTCAGGTAGTAAACTACATCTGATACAACACCTGAACTAAACCACAATGACTTACTTATACCATACAATTCTTGAGTCAATTAAAGCCCAAGGAACTATTTACAGTTCAAAAATATTGAATCAAAAAGATAACTTGAAAAGAAATCCCTAATCATGGAACATTGGCGAACTTAGTCGTGACACCTACGTGATCCCACAGTTGAGTTAGCCAGTACACCGAGAAGCAACTTTTCAAACAATTTTGAAGCCGGACTCGGTCTTAGATTGTTAAAATCACCCCATTCCAGGCAAGAATCACCAAACCAACTTGACCTACCTAGACACCAACCTCCAGGTGATACTCTCCCACGCGAACGATGAAGCAGAACTGAATCAATCATGTCCAGTGCTGAACTGTCTACAGGAAAATTTGCAGCAAATGGAGCACCACTTCTCAACAAATTATCGAGTTCTAAGTTATTACTGAACCGCAAATTTGAGTTAATGACAGTGTTCGCAAAATCCTTTGCATTGCATACTACTGTCTGAAAAAAGCCTCTATGTGCACGTTTAGAATTAGTGAGATATAATAAGAGCCTTCTAGGAAGATTGTCAAAGCCAAGGAGTGAGAACTCAACAAAGTCCCGACTGACGATAACATGTTCAGAACCTGTGAAATACTTAAAAGCAACAGGAAGTTCACGCTTACTATCACCCACAAACATTTTTCCTCTGGTTTCAAGATAAAGACGAGGATCAACAATAATCTCTACTGCTCTAAGATACTCATCTGAATCCATTCTAGTGCTGTGCTCGATAAAGTTAAAGTGCCTTGGAACGAACGAAAGTATATGGAGAAAATCTGCAAATTTCGAAAGATATAGGTATTCTTATAATGTGTACATTCAGAGAATTGAAGATATGCAGAAATTAGATTTTGATTGCATTCAAATTCAGTCATACTAAACACCTAACTCGACTCCACAAATTATGCTCCTCGGGAAAGCAAATGAGTGCAAAGTTTAGTCTGCAAGAAACTCAGAATCGATTATATGCACAATGATGAGATTAAGGACCAACTAGCTTGGCCTAGTGGTTATCGATCATGCCTCCTCAATGGAGGTCATGGATTCGAGACCTGGCGACCCGTTGTTAGCGTAGATTTCCCCCTCCCCGATTAGTATATGATTTACTTTCTGTATGATACCGTTTGACCTAAAAAAAATATAGAAAAAAGGGCCAACAAGATGAAGCATTGCACGGAAAATATATCAACTAACTCTAATATCAAACATATAATTCAGCTAAGACAGATAATTTTAATCTTATTACTCTACCCAATTCAATAAATCAACTAATCCTAATAACAAATATACTTTTTCCATTTCCTATGTAGTCAACGATTTATGTTCTCTAGCTCTCGAATATACTGAAACAAATCAAAATGGATCATTGCACAATCTACGCTTCTTATCTATTGTGAAGTACACCTTATTAGATATTGTTTGCAATTCACACATGGCTGAGGTTCTATACTATCCAACTCTCCCTTGTCCCGTTTAGGCAGGAGCATCTTCATCGATGTTGATGTTGATGTGGACTCTACCCAGCTTAATAACACAATCATTCTACCATTACGATATCCATCTCAATTATACCAAATTTCCAAATATACTCCATTCTAACTATCAAATGCAACCCAATCAATTCATTGGAAATATCAAATCTTTAAAGTTTAGAGAACATACCATCTGGAGGAAGAAGAGGGTAATCATCGGCATCAAGATTAACAAACCAGTCCCAATCTCTTTTCCACTTAAGCAAAAGGGCAGCACCATGAAGCACTGTAGCCAAAGGAGAAGACCCCTCTTGATTAACAGCATCAGCTTTCTCAACGACATTAACATTATCAGCTGCAACGAAGATATTAACAGATGCCACCATTTGAGCTAAGTAGAGTCTCTGGTTGTGAGAAGCATACTGATCCAAATGCAGCAGGTAGTGGTTTCTTGGGTGGTAGGTTGCTTGAAGGAGGCGGAAGATTCTAGGGCCGTCGTTGTCTGAACCGGAGATGAAGAAGGCGAGGCGTGGGGTGGGTGGGAAGGGCGGGTGAAAGGGGGAAGGGAGGGGGATGGAGTGATGGGGTGGGGGTCTGGTGGCGATGAGGAAAAAGAGGAGGGAGAGGAGCGAGATGGGGAGGAGGGAGAATATTAGCATTTGTTTCAGTGGGGACATGGTGGCGGAGGGGTGGGTGGGGTGATGGTAGATGGTGGTGGTGGGGTGGTGGGGAGGGGATGGTGTTTGGGGTGGGGTGGGTGGTATGGACAATAATTTAGGAAGTGTTGAGGTTGTCTTTGTTTGTGTAATGAAGCATTGAAGCCTTCTTGGGGTTGGGAAACATTGTACACACAACCAAATAGTGCTTTTTGTAAGTGAAATTACTGTTTGCCACTCCTTACAATTTCCTTAATTATTACGTTTACAAATAGGAGGGTGTAACTGTAATTTCATTAATTAAAAAAACACTATTTGAAGGTGTGTATAAGTATAATGGATCAGGGTTGAATCTTACATTCGGCAAGTGGCTGCAATAATTGATGTTATTTATGGCCTCGTTGCCTACATGTCATCGAACTATGTTCTATTTTAGGGGATGAATCTTGCATGATTTATTTGTAGGCTTATTTAGTTATTTTCTTATTGCCTCATTTATTATAACCTTAAGTTTTAATTGACCATTATTGTAATGTCAAATTACCCCTAAACTATACTCCCTCCATTTTTTTTATGTCGTTCTAAATTTTTTACATAGATTAATAAAAATTAAAAGTCATCTAAAAGTCATCAAAAAATACACTGAAAATGTAAAATATCAATTAATTGTCACTATTATTGGTTAGTTGATAATTTCAATGAAAAAAGTAATTAAAAAGTACATTGAAATTGTAAAAAGCACATTGAAATTGTAACACGTTATATAAAAAAAACAAAACCAAAAGCCTAAAACGACATATAAAAAAAACAGAAGGACTACTAAATTTTAAACTGACTGTTAAATCCATAATTCCCCTATCAACTAATGTAATACTATTGTTTTAACAAATGGGCAAACTTAAAATAACACTTTTATTAAATTTTGGGGGCATTTTTTAAAAATAACTATACATTTCCACTCATTTATTAATAACAAAATTATTAATTGCTTTCAAAAAGACTCTTATAAATTTGTTATTTTAAGTTTATCCTTATACTAAAACAATATGAAAAGACAATATCACGATTTAAGGAGCAATATGAAATTTGATGTAGTTTAGGAGGCATTTTGATATCAAAATAATATTAAGGGATAATTTGAAGCTTACGCGATAATATAGGGGCAACAAGTAAAGAAGCTTTATTAAAACTAATAAATTTGTACAATACTAAACATTACAAAAACTTAGGGTGCATAAAATCCGAAACCTAACAGACCCAAATCGGACTGAAAATAACTAGAATTTTTACTAAACCGATTTTGGTTCTCAATGAAAGAACCGATTAAAACCGATGCTTGCTTTTGCAAAAAAAGTTCCATAGACTATATTATTGGTATAATGTAATAACAAATATGTAAATCTTTTTAAGCCTAGTAATATAAAGAATACAAAGACATGTAAAAAAAAGCTCCACATTGTAATGAAATGTGTCTGCAATTTGTCAGAATTAAATTTTAAAAGGAGTTTATTAACCTTTTATAAGTTAAATATAGTATTGAAATTTAATTTTGGGAAACAATAATATAACTTAAATTAAATTTGCGCCAAAAAATAATCATATTACCATAAAAATGATAGATGCAAAAAAATAGCCAAAACCGGGAACGGAACCGAAATCATCTGAACCAACAAGTTCGGAACTGAACCAATTTAGGTTCTTTTTTCCATAGAATTTAAATTTTGGCTAAAAAACGAACAGTACACATAAAAACGAAGAGATTTCACCATTTAATAAATTAGGGAATTACTCCCTACTCCACCTATAGAATTAATTGGTTATAGGACGATGTCTCACTCGACTATAAAGTGTTATCTCTCATCCCATGTATATGACCTAAACCCGTTTAATAAATTTACAGTTAGTCCAAACCACAAAAAATATAGTAATCTCCGGAAACTCATGTACCACTAAACTAATCATCTTTGTTTCATATTGAATCATAAAACTATTTTATGATTTAGATTTATAAAATGGGCTCAACGTAGGTAATTTATTATTAAAACCGATAAACATATATAGAGGGAAATAAGCATTTAATAATAGAATTTGAACGAGAGATTTCGTTAAATATTTTAACGTATACTACAAGATCACTGATGTTTTTTTTATATGAAGTACATGATTCTGAAGCAGTGTATTTAGATATAGTAATCAAATTATTAGACACCTTCTTAGCACCAATCAATACATTGGATTCTTGTCAGCTAATATATATGGATTAATTAATTTAATTGGCTGGATTACTATGATTGAGTTCTTAAGTAACAATATATTAGTATTATTGGCAAAAATTATGAACATGATTAATTTCCAAATATATATCCAATTTACCACTAACCTACCAACATGATTAATTGAATGTTCAATTTTGTCAAACATATATGTTTGGTGGAACCTAATTTTTTGTCCCCATACATAAAAAAACAAATACATGTATATTCCTCATTCTCGTTACTTTTTTGTCAACTTTATATAACCATAAAATCAAATGAGATGATTGTCTTTAGTATGAAAAAAATATAAGTTTATTTAAACAGTGCTCATAATTACTTAATTTGATGGTCAAACATTTGTGTGTAATTTCTTATGTATAAATAATTTCCTACCACATACACGAGATTTCTCATATATCTAGAGTCAATTTTGAACTTAACATAATATAGATCAAAATTGTTTTCATACGTGGAGTTTTATTGTACTATACTTATCAAATATCATTAATAATCATTAGTATCTTGTGCTACCGTAGCACTAATATTAATACCACTGTCTCATGATTATTGTATGTGATAATCATATGATAATATTTAGTGTATTAGGCAAGGGCTAATAACAAAGTGAGTTGAATTATCCACATCATCATGGTACCATGTTCCTATAGTATATTCATCATGTGATGCATAAGTGGAGAACTTTCAAGAACTTTGAATCTATAATTAATGTAATAAATAAACTAAAGAAAAACTACTACTACTCCTGATTACTCCCGTAAGTATTTCTATAAGTGTTTATTTTCCCTTCTCCGAACACTGTAATTTAATTTCCTGATGAACTATCTTTTTTGGAACTCGTTCCATTTATATGATATGCTTGTTTTATTTTATAAACGTGTGTTAGTATTACGTTGTTGTAAATTGGAATCATCGTCACCTTGGAGAATATATGGATTTTATTTAATTTTAATTTGATTTAAAATGATTAGAAATTATAAATTTAATTTAAAATACTTCATTTGATATTTTTTTCATCAATTATAAAAAAATTCAATTAAATGCAATAAACACAGTTATAATGTTTTTCTCAATTCTTCAATAGAACATCTTAGAAGATATTTTTTCTACTATAACGAATTGTTCATGCAGGGTGGATCTAGAATTATAAGTAAACCAAATGAAATTATAGCTTAGTTGATTGTACACTTTATTTGAAATGTGAAGGTCATAGATTTAGGTTCCATAAATCGCTTTTGTACCTTTATTTATAACATAGTTTAAAATTTTGTTTATATCTATTTTTGCAAAATTTCAACATACCTTATTTTCATCGTGATTTTGCCTTTATGTATGAATCAAATTATATACAAACGCTCCCTAATAGTTCATCGCCTACCAAGTTTCAAGTAATAGGTTTCGTGATCAATTGCTATTGTAGATGACTTGTATTATATTTAATTATAATTATATGTTTTTAGAAATTTATGTATACATTAATTGTAATGTTATTGTATTAATAATTTTATCACTAATTCATATAAAAAACACTTCCATCGCCTCATATTTAATTGTCATTGTAACTGAAATTGTTAAAATCAATTATCTTTACAAAAGAAATTTATAACTAAAATTGTTTATATCAATTATCATTAAAAAATACTTAATCTTATACTTCTAATGTATTTTCATCGAATATTCTCAATTTTAAAACTAAAAGTTATCATCGCTCACATGTACAAGTGACGTGGTAAATATGTTAAGGTGAGTAGCATCACATCTTGCCTCTTCTATAGTGCGTAGATTCGAGTTTTTTATGAGACACATAATCTGTTGTAAAAGTGATTAATAAA
Source organism: Echium plantagineum (assembly GCA_003412495.2). Taxonomy (NCBI): domain Eukaryota; kingdom Viridiplantae; phylum Streptophyta; class Magnoliopsida; order Boraginales; family Boraginaceae; genus Echium; species Echium plantagineum. Next base: position 5,502,172 of record CM016561.1, read on the forward strand.
TAAACTCATATTCTCTTACCGTCGGACCCACATACCACGAATTATCTCATTATAAAAGTGATTAAACGAATAAACTCACATTCTCTTATCGTCGGACCCACATACCACGAATTATCTCATTGTGACTTTCCAAAATAAAGGCCATAACATTGCGGTTCAATTTTTTTTTAAAAAAAGATGTTACGTCGTGATCCAGTCCGAGCATTAATTTCGTGTGAGAATTCACAATACCAAGAATTCATAACTTCAAGACACTTTCCCACATAAACGCCATCGAACTCCTCTCATTCATCTCCCCACCGCCCCAAAAACACCCTCAAACTTCCTCCATATGCACCTCTCACTCACACCCATCATTTTCCAAACCCCCACCACCCAACACCCACATGGAAAACGAACCTCTTCTCCCCGTTTCCACCTCCACCACCTCAAGAAAACCACCACCACCCCCTCCTCTTACCCTCCCACCCGTCCCCGAATTCTCCCCCCCTCCCTCCTCCTCCCTCACCCCCTCCGAACTCAAAGAATTTCTCATTTTTGGGACAAGCCCTTTGCCTCCTGACCCTCTTCTTGATCGCTTCAACTTGAACAAGAGTGTCAGTTTAGACAGTAGTCTAAATATTAATAATAATAATAATATAACTTCACCTCATGTGTCAGTGTCACCTTTTGGTTTTGATCCATCTTCATCATCAAATGAGGGGAACAAATCGGGTATTGATTGGCTCGTGGACCCTAACTATCCATGGACTAAAAACCATCTTCATAGGTCCAAGACTGCTCCTGCTATGGCTGTCATCAATGAGATTGTTGGTGTAAGCGGTGAAAAGAAGCCTTATTCGAATTCGCAGTCGGTTGTAAGGCAGGCTGTTTTGCTCTTGATTTTGTATTTGAGTCTTGGTGTTTTGATATATTCTTGTTATAGGGAACATTTTATTGCTGACGAGACGCACCCTGTTGTCGATGCTTTGTATTTTTGCATTGTTACTATGTGTACTATTGGGTATGGGGACATTACTCCTGCAACTACTACGACCAAGTTGTTTGCGATTTTTTTTGTGCTTATTGGTTTTGGGTTTATTGATATTTTGCTGAGTGGGATGGTGAGTTATGTTCTTGATTTGCAAGAAAGTTACTTGTTGAGGACTATCAAGAGTCCAGGAGGGCAAGATCCTGGAAGTTATATAATTGATTTTAAGAAGGGGAGGATGAGGATTCGGATGAAGGTCGGGTTGGCCTTAGGTGTTGTGGTGCTTTGTATTGGAGTTGGTGTTGCTTTTATGCATTTTGTTGAGAGGCTTGACTGGTTGGATTCATTTTATCTGTCTGTTATGTCTGTCACAACGGTTGGATATGGTGATAGGGCATTTAGTTCGATGACTGGCAGGATTTTTGCTTCGATTTGGTTGCTTGTATCTACTTTGGCAGTAGCTCGAGCTTTTCTTTATCTTGCTGAGGCAAGAGTGGATAAGAGACACAGGCGGATTGCAAAATATGTGCTTGGTCAGGACATGACTGTTTCACAGTTCCTAGCTGCTGATATCGACAACAATGGTTTTGTCAGGTAAAACCACTCCCTTCTATGTTAATGGTTCCAAACTTTTATGTCTTGATTTCGCCTTAGTTAAAACAAACTGAACTCATTGTGAGTAGTTAGAGTGTTGGAAAACTTCGATTGATAAGATTTTTATGAAGATTATGAGCTTCCAAGTTTCTATATCTCCTCAAGAGGCATAAGTTTAGTGCTAGTGATCTTGAATTTGACATACTTGTTTAGTTCTATGGTAGCACCAAAACATTTTTTCATTCTTCACTGATTAAGGTCCTTCTCGAATGCAAAAAGCCAAAACTCTGTACTTCGAACTTAATTTTAGCGTTTACATTATAGTTTCCAAATGATATCTGTTAGAGTGTTAAGAGGCTTATATCTCATATTCAGTTATTCTCTTAATTCTTTGTGGTACATTTGTTTCATACTACATTGCCACAGATGTATACCTTTCGTATGTAAATTTTAAGATACATTTTCATTACTAGGAGAAAGGCCAAAGATCTCTCCTTACATGAGTAGGGAAATTTTTAATTAGCTCATTAGCAGTTCTTGATAGATTGTTGACATTATACAAATGAGATGTGATAGGATTACACGTGACTAACAGTTCAATCCTGGGCATCTTCCTAACATTTCTTTAGCCAAACAAAAAAAGAACGCGCCAGACTAAGCAACGAACAGTCTTGAAGAGGAATGAATGACCTATGACCACCTGCCATTGAATAGGGAGTGAATATGGAATCCTATTTTTTGTTACGAAGTTGTTCTCTGGTTCCAAAATTCTGATGCATAAATGGGGATTAGGGTGGATTGTGCCTTAGTTGGCATTAGTCATAGAAGTAATATTCTTATAATTGGCTGAAATGGCATACTCTTATCTTTTTTCCAAAGGGTGTCTTAACAAAATGAATGACCCAACACAGGCTAATTAGAGATTTTGTACTCATATAGCAGACACACCATGATTTTGCTTGACATAGCTTGTTTTGGTTTGGTTTGTCTTCTGACTACCAGAAGAAACATTGAGTGGCTGTTCACTAGTTTTTTATTGCCTACTTATTTCATGGGACCCCTGGCCTACTGGACTATTTAATTGAGGGTATTATTAAGTCAAAATGATTTTATCTCGTCGTTATTAAAGATGTGTTTGGGTAATCGGTAGTTAGTATATAGAGATGGTGAAGATTGACCACATAATTTTTCAGTGGTTCCAGGATTTGCGTGGTCTCAGTGATATGACGCTTTTCATAGGCATTGTCTCAGTATTATCATAGTCCTTTCTACTTAGGGTCATCCTTTTTGTTCTTGAGATCAAGGGTATCAGATAATTACATAGCAATATATTGCCTTGTGAGTGGTCGAAATCGGTCTTATTGCATGCCTCCTTTAGACTTCTGATCTAACAGAAAAAAAGTTTGTGGTTTATGGACTCAGTTTTATGCTACACAAGAATAAGTCAAGAATAACAGTAAATCACTTCCCAGCTGTTGGTAGCATTCTTGGAATTCCCTTAGTCATTTGTTGTTGGCGGACTAATTTCCCTCAGAAACAATTATAGTGATGTAAGATCAAATTTTTCATAGAGAAGGTCTATGTGCGGAAGTTTTTTGTTAATGATTTCAAGGAAATATATACAAGAATTATTAGGCGCACAGATTGTATAAAAACTGATATTATATTGTTTAGATAATCTATTGTACGTTTGCTTGCTGTGATGTACTAATTATGTGTCTGGCATGCAGTAAATCAGAATTTGTAATATACAAGCTCAAGGAGATGGGTAAAGTGTCGGATAAGGATGTTCTGCTAATCTGTAAACAGTTTGAACGTTTGGATAGTGGCAACTGTGGGAAGATAACTCTTGCTGATTTAATGGAAGCTCATAACTGAGTCACTTTGGAGATAGAGCAACAAAGCTGCATATGTTGTTTCATCAGGAAGAACGAAATGCGACAAGAATACCATTTCTGATATTCTTGCACAAAACCCACAAATCGGGTTTCGAGTACAAAAAGAAAGTAGAAGTTGAGCAACAAGGGAATTTGATTGTGCTCAGATGAATTTAAAAATTCCGCTAAGTGAAGTAGGGTGCAACAGAAATTTGTGTTCACAATCTTTCACCATGTGCACATCAAGTTTGCTAACTTGTTGTACTCTGTTCGCATGTGAATATTAGGTTCAGTTAGATTTCCAAATCTGAGTGTTTGCTCAAGCTATTTTTGCTGGTAGAAGTTTCTTTCATCTTCTTTAGCTAAAAAATTGTTAAAATTTGTTATTAGGTGCAATAGCAAACATTACATTATGCAAATCCTCCCTTTTCCTTCAATTAATTTTTGGGTAAGATATTGATATTTATCAATTATTTTCCTTCAATTCTGGTCAATAAATGTGTCCTTTGAAAGTTGAAACAATACTGGAGACAGTGATGCACCATGCGTGTGTTTATTGCTACTTTAGAATATTTAAATGGTCCACATCAATTATGAATTTATAAAGGCTTTTTAGCCGGTTGCCCCCTGAATTTGCTTTTCTGTGTGTCCCCTAGACTTTTTATCATTTTTATTTGCCCCTAAACTTATTTTTAACATTAAAATATGTACAAATTTTTTTAATACAAGGGAAAAAAGGAATTCAACATATAATAGGTTTTTATCAAATTTAATAAGCAAAATATATCTGGGGGTCTTTTAAAATAGATAAAACTATTATATAAAATTATCATTGCCCAACGAACCCCATCTCTTTTAGCAAATAAATTTTGCCTATTAAATTTGACTCTAATAGCTTATTATATGTTGAATTTTCATTTTGTTCTTGTATTAAATAAATGTATGTATATTTTAATATTAAAAATAGGTTTAGGAGGTACATAGACATGATAAAAAATTTAGAGGCATACATAAAATAACTCGATAGTTCAGGGGGCAACCGACTAAAAAGCCCAGATTGTCATGTTGTTATGTATTGTTCCACCCTCGAGGACTTATATATATCTTAATTTTGTTAGTATGACTTTATGTGATGACTTTATCATTTTCGGTAATTAAATAGTATTCCTTCGTCCTTAAAAGATTGTCACATTTTGATTTTTGTTAGTCAAACATTACAAAATGTGATTATGAATTCATATTAAACGATAAGAAATAATATAGTCTTGTGGGACCTTGTTAGATTCGTCTCAATATATATTTGAAATATTAACTTTTTATAATTTTTTCACATGTAGAATAATAGATATTTATATTTTAATCGTATTTTGTTGACCATCAAAAGTCAAAATGTGACAATATTTTAGGGTCGTAGGAAGTAATATATATATATATCTGGTGGTGCTAGTAATACCTTACTTTAATTTCCGTATTTTTTTGTTTATGATGTTGAGGCTAAACTTTATTGTGACATTTTACTTGTTGTATACTTGCAATGTTCTTGAAAGTGACTACATACCTAGATACTATATTAGTACTCCCTTCGTTTCAAAAAGATTGTCACATTTTGACTTTTAATTTGTTGGTCAAATGTAATAAAATTTTATTAGGAATTCTCATTAGACGATAAAAAATAATATAGTCTTGTATTACCTTGTTAGATTCGTCTCAATATATATTTTTGAAATATCAATGTTTTATAATTTTTTTACATGTAGAGTAATAGATATTTTTACGTTTTAAATCGTGTTTTGTTGACTACCAAAAGTCAAAATGTGACAATCTTTTACGGACGGAGCGAGTATAATTTAATGGATTGAAAGCATACATGTGCAATCGAATATATAATGAGAGGCCATAATAATTGAAGTTTGAAGAGTCAATATATCATGTACATAATGATGGAGCCTTGTTTATTGAAGTATGATATTGTAGAGTGAAATATTTATTTATCTTTTTTTAAGCAAAACTTTTTTTTTTAGTAAATTAAATTTTATCATAAATATAATTTTTTTCTTTATTTCATATCCATATTGATAAAACAACAATTTAAAAATAAATGAGTATATTAGAAGAATGTTGCTCGATTAAGGGACGAATTAGAAAATGGAATATAAAATTGATGTAGAATTCAAAGTTACGTAATGAAAAGGTTGTCAATCTTTTCTCATTAAAGTTTGGACAACGTCGTAATCACTAGGAGTATGTTGTAATGATATTTAGGTCGGAATCTTAGATACCCTCCAGCAGATCACCATGAGCTACTACTTGCATAAAAATGACATGACCAGCTTTATCAAAAAGTCAGTAAATTAGTTCGTCAGCAAATTATTTATGGAAATGACTCAATTATTAACACATACTAATAATTAGGTTTATCAATTATTTTGTGTTATTATTCCATCTTAAGTTCTTAACCCACGATCATTCGAACAACAGATGTTTTACACTTCCTAAGAGATGGAGCGAGTCGGATCTCAATATACTTTGCGTTAATTTGGTGATATGTACTTCATTGATGACATTATTTAATTTAAAAACTGAATTAAAGTACTTAAATGTTAGAGTACATAAGTGATTAGCATACACAAGAGCTGCGAGGTATATATATCCGCACGAGAACCAGAATTCGCGTTGAAAATCCGTCTGAAATTGAATGGGTAATGTTTTCGGTTTGAAAGTTAAACTTCAAATCGATTAGGGTACGTCCGAGACCAGGCCGATACTTTCATTTTTTTTCACGATCTAACACTATTAGTTGAAATAGAATGTTGGACTTATTTGAAGCAAATATTGTGGATATTAAATTGAAACAAAGGGAGGAATAAAAGTAGTCCTTTTGTTTCAAAATAAATACAATTGTTTAGTAATTTTTTTGTTTAATAATAATTGATTGTTTATGAAATTCTGTGAACTTTCGAACTCATATTTTCATTTTTCACCTTACCTTAAAAGTAACTTTCAATTAAAGTGTACTATATAAAATATAATAGTAAATTTTTATAATTCTTTAATAAAATACTTTTCACTAAACAATAAACTATTATTACCAAAAATTGATTCTAGAAACGTTGAATTATGGACAACCCACTAGATTCAATAGTGGACCCCTTGGGCTTTAATATATGGAATCTTGTCCACTTCAGAAATTTTGAGAAGATGTTGACTGATGGCCAATCCAAGTACAACTACATGCTGAACTTTAAGTGTTAGCTAAGACAACCAGTTGCATAATTAACCCGCTATATTATTCATCTCTTATGATTATGATTAACTTATTAAAGTAAGATGAAACAGTGTCTGATGAATATGTTGAACACGAAATTTATGGCATGAGGCTCTAATATAATATTATCAGACTACTATAAATTATAAAACCTTCGTTTGTTATGTAGAAAGAGACTCGTGCCTAATGTTAGATAACTATATTATGTCTGATCTTAAATTTGATGGTAGGCAACATATTATTCATGTGATAATTTAAATACTTTTAAGTGAATTTGAAATGAACTGCAACATGTCTCTAATATATTACTTCACGATAAATATTAAATACAACTAATATAATTAATCATGTTGATTTATTCATTTTATCCATAAATTAGAAAATATCTACATACTCCATATGACATGAATAACTTTCTTTTTTTTGTAAATTAGCGGTGAAGTGATCTATTCATGGATTCATGGATTGTGGTTTTGATATAAAGCTTATATTAAAATAACCGATCCATGTAGTTTCATTTTCCGAAAGCGAGTAATTTGGCAATAAATGGTTTGTTACACTTTTTTTTTTTTTTTTTGTAAATTAGCGATGAGGTGAGTTTCGAACCCATGACCCTCTGATTACTAGGCTATTCGATTACCTTGGTTTGTTACACTTTTTGTGTGACAATACACTTCATCGAATTTGTGACGTACACACATCAGAATTTTAATGGAATATTCTTGTATTGCTACACTTTTTTCAGTTTGAAACTTGATTAACTCACTATCACTTTCCACCTAATAAGTTATCTCGTCTTCAGAATTTCTCACCTAAATTTTGCAATCGAGCAATTCAACTTGTAGTGGAGATGGTGTTTTATTGTGAAGAAAGGTAGCAGTAAGTTATGGTTGTTAAGAATAGTACAGATCACATCATTAGTTTGCTTAATTTGTTTTGATCCTTGTCTTTTATTTTATTAATTTGAATATCTTGTTTATAATTTATGGTTTGTTGGGATGCCATGATTGGTTGGCTAATTTGTTTATCCTAATTTTCATTAATTATTCGACACTAGTGTAATACTAGGTTTGTTTTACATGAACCCAAACATATTTTAACATATTTTTTCAAATATTCGTCTTTCACCATTATCTTCTCAATCCACCTCATAAAAACATATAAAAATACATCATTCATATACGAATAATAGGTCGATTCATATTAAAATAATTTGAATGGTTAAGTTATCTATAATTATTTATTTAATAACAAGATATAATGAGAATCTCGGAGTGTCGAGTGAGACATCAATAATTTGTTATGGTCATGGTTTGGATGCATTCACCATTTGGCCTAAACAAACTCACATTCTCGAAAAGGATAATTTAACCTTATTTGACTATTTATTAGGCAATTGCTGAAATCTCTGGCCATTCAGTATTCACCTCTATATCATCCTATTAACAAGTTGCTGCATTATTGGTCGTTTAATAGAGTTGAAAATTCAATCATAGATGATACACTCAACAATTCAGTAGATATAAATCGAGTTTGGACCCCAATTAAAACTTAAAACCTACCTCTTTTTTCAACGGACCGGTTTCATTAATTAACTAAAACAATTTTGACAAATCTTACAGACTTCATTCACATATATATAAGTATATAACTTTAGTAATCAATTTAATCAACTATTAAACTAAAAAATTGATCTTTTCCAGAGGGACACAATAATGTGAGTATAAAATGCTTTTGTTATTGTTAGTAAATGGATAAATGATTATTTCCTAAATAGGTTGATTGATATGTTGAAAAAAAAATATTTTATATTATAAAAGTGTGATACTTGATATCGTTCAATCATGCATTATTTAGTTTTTACTTGGCTTAAAAGGGGACGCAGGTAGTCAAGTATTTTCCCTCAACTTCTCCTGCATTAGAAAGGCTTCTTGCTTCTTGCTTTCTGCATTCAATTCAACCATGGAGGAAGCTCAATCTTTGCCATCCTATATTGTTGGTGAGTCGATCCTTCTTCGTTTAGTTTGAATTAAGCTCTGTACTCTCCGTCTTCTTAGTCTGGTGCCCTATTCGCGATTTTGAAGTTATGGTATGCGAGATAGTAATAGTATACATCGCATGTAATGTCCTAGAAACCAAAAGAAAGAGTATCTCGCTCTCAACAATGTTGCCAACTATAAAAATAAATACTAAACCTCTGAAACCGAACTTATATTTGTATTTAGTTTTCATATACTCGTATATTATATACTGAAAATTTAATGGTGTCATCGAATACTAGAGGAGCCCATATTACACCACCCCTGCTTCCAACTCAACGTCTCAACTGATTTGTATATGTATCCAACAGATGAAGAATCAAGAACAGCAAAATCAACCAAAGTGGCAGTTCTTGATGATCAAACAACGCGTTCTTGGCTAAAACAATACAAATGGTGGGTTGAAATGTCCATTTATGGTCTCTTCGTTATATGTGGTTCGTCAACAGCTACACTTCTAGGAAGATTGTATTATGCAGAAGGTGGAAAGAGCAAATGGATGGGTTCACTTGTGCAAACTGCTGGTTTCCCTATTCTGTTACCTTTGTTTCTCATCTCATCAAACAAAACTCAGAATCAAGAAATCGGCACAAATCAACCATCTACCCTCGTCTTGGCCTCTATATATGTCTCCCTTGGTTTCCTTATAGCTTTCAATTGTGTGTTGTACTCAATAGGCCTTATGTACCTTCCAGTTTCAACTTTTTCTGTAATTTGTGCAAGCCAATTGGGCTTCAATGCCCTGTTCTCATATTTCCTCAACGGTCAAAGCTTCACTCCTTATATATTGAACTCAATTGTCCTCCTAACCATCTCTTCCATACTTCTTGTTTTCCAACATGATTCGGGGGACTCTGTTGGAGCTTCTAAGAAGAATTATGTGATCGGATTCTTGTGCACTATCATCGCGTCTGCAAGCTATGCCCTTCTGCTTTCCATCACACAGCTTGTGTATAACAAGGTTATCAAGAACAAAAGCTTTAAAGTAATAGTAGACATGACATTCTATCAAAATCTGGCTGCGACAGGTTTCATCTTAATTGGACTTTTGGCGAGTGGCGAGTGGAGCGATTTGGGAAGAGAGAGTAAGGACTATAGATTGGGGGATGTGTCTTATGTGATGACATTGTTGTGGACAGCAGTTTCCTGGATGGTGTTCTCGGTTGGCTGCGTCGGTCTAATATTTAAGGTCTCGGCTCTTTTCTCAAATGTTATAAGTATGGTGAGTTTGCCAGTGGCTCCAGTTGCAGCTGTGTTGATTTTCCATGATAAAATGGATGGTGTGAAGGTGGTGTCTATGGTTTTGGCTGTTTGGGGTTTTGCATCATATATCTATCAGCATTATCTTGATGACAAAATATTGAAGACAGAAGAGAAGAAAATCAGCAATGATATTTCTCTGCTTGAAAAAGCATAAAACTATTACAAGTATTTACTCTATTAATTTGAGTTATCAGTTCTATATATATTGAAGAAGGTTGTAGAAATTAAATTAGCTGGGAAGATTGAATATGAATCTATATTGCCATTTGTAGAAACTATTAGAAGTATTTTCTCTGGTTGAAATGTTGAATCCATTATCCTATTCCTAGGATAGCAAGATTTTGTTCTTAAAACTTAAAAGTGTCTACATGTCTAGATATTTTATGAGTTTAGAAGGAAGTAAACACATAATTACTACACCCTTAATTAAGTATTGTTATTGATAATTAATAACACATAAGTATTGTTATTTATCCAATATCCTAGTTTCCGTTAGGAGTGTACACGGTTTAGTTTGGGCGTTTTTTTTTCAATTTTTAAACTAAACCGACATTGTCGATTTTAAAAAAGTGAAAATTAATACTGACCTTTTCAATATCTTAAATCATGTCGTTCGGTTTGGCGGTTTGGTTTGGGTGATTTTAAACGTCTAAATTATTAATTTTTCTTACACTCTGTTATGCTTCTTCTCTATGAAAACTACATGACTGAAAGAATTAAAAACTAGTTAAATATATCTAACATTCATAAAAATCACTAGTATAATTTAATCACATATTAGTGATACTAGTATATAATTACACCACATATGAAAAACAAGTTTTTCGAGAAGCACAACATTCTAGGTAAGACGCTGGTGTCAATGGCCCTAGAATAGATACTCCACCAATCCTTTTGAAACTTAGTGAATATTTAATTATATATTATAAATTTTTACTAGAATAATATATTATGAATCAAAACTATGCACATCAAAATTAGAAAAAGAGTAGACAAGTAGAATATTATTAGAGTAAAAATATACACTAAAAAAAAATTTGATGTGATGGTTGTGAATTTGTGATGCTAATTTGAAATTCGACCAATATAATAATAAACAGTAAATTATGCATATTTATAACCTAGTTATTACTTATTACTATATAGGTATATTATACAATAATATAATGTGGACCGGTCATTCAACGACCCAATATGTAGTGCAATCATTGTAGGCACTAGGTTAGTTTTTAATCTTTATCTTTAATTATTTTATTATATATTAAATTATATTCATTTAATGTTGGTTCGGTATTTTTTTAAAATTAAAAGCCAAAACCAAACCGATTAGTGTATGATTTGAAAAGTCAAAACCAAAGTCGAATAAAAAAAATTTAAAACCTGTCATATCACTTCGGTTTGACTCAAAAAGAAACAAACACATAATTAATACATCATTACGCATGTAACTTATCTGTCATAATTGATGTAAGGTTATGCTCAAGTTATAGAAATTTGCTAGAGTTACGTTACAAAATGATTGGGAACAATTATACAAATCACCACAAAATCAAATAAAATGGAGATTAATTTAAAGAGCAAATGGCTTCATCGATCACTCACGTTTGTTAAAAAACACTAGTCGATCACCCTAGTATGACTTTGTATACTTTCGATCACTCATGTTAGGTATTATGTATACTTTTGGTCACTCACACGCTTTTTTGGTACAACTCTTGATTTTTCAAAAATTTTAACATTTTGGTAAGGATATTTTAATCATTCTCTCATAATTTTGTCATGGAAATGTGGAGTGCAATGGAAGTTAATGAAAGTTAGTTGATATAAGTTAAAAAATTATGAGAAAATGAATAAAATAGCTTTACAAAAATGTTAAAAATTTCGAAAAATCAAGAGTTGTACCAAAAAAATGTGTGAGTGACCAAAAGTACACATAATACCCAACATGAGTGATCGAAAGTATACAAAGTCATACTAGGGTGATCGACTAGTGTTTTTTCACAAACGTGGGTGATCGATGAAACCATTCTCCTTAATTACGAATAACAATAGAAATATGCCCGGTTAAAACTATTATCACTTGCACAAGATAATAATGACTAAAAACTATCAAACTAAAATATTAGATAGTTTCAGTAGTCTTTAATATCGTTAACCCAAATAATAATGTATTATGTTAACAAGAAAAAGAGGCTGACCAACACTACCAGAAAGTACATGCGTCTGAATTCGATACTAATAAACAATTCGAAAAATATGGAGGGACTTGAAGCTTTTTAAAATTTCGATATTTTGGACAGAATTTTGAGCTCATCGGATTGGAATTAACATGATTTTAGATTAGTTACAATTACAAAACAAATATAATTATGGAAATTAATTGGAGCATACAAATTAAATGATCAATCACTGAGGATACTTTGGAACAACAAATTAAATATGTTTATTATTTATGAAACATGTTTGATAGCTAAAATTTAGAATGTAGATAGATTTAAGGGCAAATGGCATCAAAGATCACTGACATTATCTAATATTTCCAATTCGATCACCCTCATTTAAAAGTGCCTATATTGGATGACTGAACTGAATTTTTTTGGTTAAATTTAGTAACTGGGCCATTTTAAAAGATTTTGGGTGCATTTTGTAAGTTTTTAGCAAGGGTAATTTTGTCCCTTCATATTTATAGACATTAATCCTCGTTTTTTTAACTTTTTTTAAATTTATTACTATCATTCACGAAATTGGAAACATTCATATGTCCCTATGAATATATTTCAAAACTCATAATAATTACTCCCTCTAATCCATTATAATGGATGTTTGATTTTTTTTAAAAAATTAAACTTTGATCATCAATTACTAATTACTCTCTCCGTTCCAATTTAATTGACGTTTTGGGAATTCGTGTCAAACTTTGACTACAAATTACTTTATATTCATTAGTCCAAAAAATATAAAATTGATATAATTGAATTCATTTTTCAAAATACTTTCATAATATTATTTTTTTGTAATTTTATATAATGTAAATATAAAGTAATTGATTATTGAAGTTGTGTTTCGAAAAAACGTGAAGTCAAGTATTTTGGAACGGAGGGAGTATTATTTTTTCTGAAATATATAAAATTTATATAATATATATATCTCATATAAAGTACTTCTATAATTTTTTTTGTTTTTTTATAATAGTATAATTAAAAATACTTAAAGGTGAAATATATATATCCCGATATACATAAAGATAATTAGAGATATATATTAAAGATACTTCATCCATCCCTAAAAGATTGTCATATTTTGACTTTTGGCGGTCAACAAAACACGATTTAAAATATAAATATCTATTATTCTACATGCAATAAGATTATAAAAAGTTAATATTTCAAAAATATATATTGAGAAGAATCTAACAAGGTCCCAGAAGACTATATTATTTCTTATCGTTTAATGAGAATTCATGATCAAATATTGTAATATTTGACTAATAAAAGTCAAAATGTAACAATTTTTTAGAGAGGGAGAGAGTAATTAAAATAGATTAGAGGTAGTGAAATATAGAGAACCAATGAATTGTGTACATAAGGACCCTTGATTATTGAAATATGAATTTATGGTATCACAAACCGAATAATACTTCTTCCGTCTTCGTTTATTCAAAATAAGATTTAAGAAAAATTTGAGTTTATTTTATGAATATAATTTTTTTCTGCATTTTTTTAATCAAATGTGATAAAACGTAACCCTGCAAAAGTTATTGTTTTAGGAAAATATACCTTAAATTAAGAGCAGATGGAATATAAAATTGATATAGAATTCAAATTAGACCATAAAAGAGAAAACACAGTTTAATCCAAACGGAAAACGTATTTCTATATATGTGATTCGATGTTACGTAATGAAAAGGTTCTCAATCTTTTTTCATTAATGTTGGGACAACGTCTTAATCATTATATAGTACATCCTAATGATGTTTAGACGGAATCGTAGATACCCCATCAAGAGCTACTAATGACATGACCAGCTTGGCATCTTTGTCAAAAAGTCACTTCGTCCTCCACAAATTATTCATCCAAATGACTCAATTATTACACATACTGTATTAATAATTAGGCTTTCAAAAGTAGTTATTTTCTTCATCTTTTAATCTAAGGGCCTTTTACAAAAAATAAAAATTCCTATCTATGTGATTTGCCACGCACTTCCTCTTGTCGGCACATCTGGGACTCCCCGCATCCTTCCCTAATCTCTGCTCTCGACGGCCTACGAACAGCTCCTGACCGTGCGGACGGTTCGCTATGGCGGCTCTGATTTAAACGATCCCTCAAGTCCGGAACGGCCTGAGACCTTTGAGATCCCTCGTCTCGCGGATCCATGACTCCTTTTCCTTTGTTCAACTGATCCCTCAGGTCCCTCGTCGATTCCTCCCCATGTGGCTCTGGACGTGACATGGCTGATATAGGTTGTGGGACCGGCGGACGGGAAGAAGTTGCTTTACTGGTGTTACGTGTCTTGGGCGGCATCGACCTGAAAGTGTGGTCGGAGTTCGACCACAAACACTCCGACGATCAAGTCAGTCAACGGTGTTCGGAAAATAATAGTCAGGGTCAAATGCACATTACCTTTTCTGGAGAAGTGTGCCCTGTATTTATAGTATTTGGGCTCCGGATATCTCGCCCTAGGATGGACGCGTGTCTCTTCCTGAATGGGCGAGAGTTAACCCTAATATTCACGGGCTCTTATGCGGATCGTGTCCACTGAACGCGTGTTCACGGATCTGAGTCCGTTAGTCTTGGTGGGCCTTCTATATATAGATGGACCTACATACAAATATCCATAGTGGGGTCCACATCATTGCCCCCGTCATTTCTCGAGAATCCCTCCCACGTTTCGTCCATGGGCGACGATCGAGAAATGGATCCATGGTTCGACAGACAACTGGACCCTTCCTTATGGGACGTTCGTCAATACTCTTACGCGTGTCCTTATTGGACACCTGGTCCGCTTCGTCTCCATTATATACCTATAAAAGGTATCTCTTCTTCCTTCAAACTTCACTTCTCATTTTCCAAAGCTTTCTGTTTTAAGTTTTCTCTGCAATTCTCGAACTGTCTCATCTGCAACCTCCATTTTCTCCTTACTCCACCACCTGGTAAGTACATTCTCCCTTGGTATTAGATAATGTGTGGTTGTGTGTGGTTGTTTGTTGTTTTCTTCCTTGACACTTCGGTTTCCACTTTTAATATAGAGCATGTAGGAATTCGAATATATAGACAACCTTGATGGATTGTAGGGAGACTTTGTAACTATTCTGGGATGGTTAAAGCCTGTGTTTTGTAGTGATTTTGGGAGTGAATGATTCTGGGTAATGGACATCTTTTCGAGTATTGAGTGTATTTTCCTTTTGGGTGTTTTCGACCTTCAATGTGATAGTATGTGGTCCTCTTGATATTTTCTGGGTCTTTAGGATGAATGTATGCTTTTTCCGACGTTTTCCTGAACCTCTAAGAGGGTTGCAACCGTTTCCGACCATCGGAGATGGTGGTTTCCGGTACAACCTTTTCATCTTCTGGAAGATGAACAGTTGCACTGACAACTGCCACCTGTTCATCTGTTTAGGCGGGAAATCCCGATGACCCTTCACCTTCTGACACCTGTCATCCCTGACGCGTGTGGTATTACTATTGACGCGTTGGTTCTAACTGAAGTGTTCATGCGCAGATCTTCCTTTAATGGCGCGAGACGAATCTACTGCTCCGATAATCAATGTAGATGAAGACGTGGTCATAGCCGCATCGGGTCCCTCCGAGGCTACACTCGAACAATCCCGCGAGGTAGTGCCTCGTGACATGTCTTTACGGATTGGCTCGCGACACCTGATGGCTTCGTCTCACGCTTTCGTTTTTCTTGTAGGATACTTCGCGGGACGAACAGCTGGTTGAGGAGGTGGAGCATCAGCTAGTCGAGGCTTCCAGCTCGGGGCCTCGTGAGGAGAGCGTCCCGAAATCATCCAAAGGTAGGAAGAACCCTCTCGGTCCCACTTACCTTAGACATTCCCTACCTTCTATTATTAAGGAGTCCCATCTCCTCGGCTTCCGGGAATATTTTTCTATTCCTGACTTCGTTGAGATGCGGCTACCCTACGACGACGAATCTTTGATGTCGTATGAGGATGGCTGGACTCCCATATACGTCGAGGACTTTACTTTTGGGCTTCGTCTTCCGATGCCTCGATTTGTTGAAAACCTTCTCCGCTCTATACCCGTTTCTCCCATCCAAATCCACCCGGGCTCCTGGCTACTCTTGACTGCCTTCCAAGTGGCCTGTAGGGTCGTAGGGATAGAACCGACTGTATCCCTTTTTAAAGAAAATTATAACGTAGTCCATAAGGCCGACAGTCTAGTGACCTTTTCGACGACTCCCAGCGGGGCGGCCATCTTCACGCGTCCCAATAAGGTACAGGACAGACGGTGGCATAACCGATGGTTTATGGTGAAGGGAGGTATGAGTACGGATGTTCCCATCAGGCCGGTGGCTCGTAGTGATATAGGCCGTTTGGGAAACATCTCTACTTCGGCTGTCGAGGCGTCTTATAGGGTTAAGATAACCACGGAGTTTAACCCGCCCCTCTCGTGGGTTTTGTTCGTCGAAGAGGGTGTTCTGATTCGGGCGGGTTTGGTGCCGTCCAAAGAGTTTCGAGACGCCGAGCCTGAGTGGGGTATAGACATAACCTTGATTTTGTTTTCGTTTTGTTTCCTTTCATGTGTATCTCTAATCTCGTGTTTCTTTCTTGATTCTGTAGTGGATGTCTTATCAGCTGCCACAGCCACGGAGGACCCGTCCCGTGTTGAGCTGGATGAGATGGCGGGTGCTCGGATGCCTTTGATTGACGTTCCTGTGGTTGCTCGAGCTGTCACCGACCCATCCACCGTTCCTTCTGCTTTCCTTCCTTCCACTATTGTTAAACCACCTTCTTCGTCCCGGGCCCAGAAACGTCCGGCCGTGCAAACAATCTTACGCCCTTCTATCTTTAAAAGGAAGAAGGTGAGTTCGACTGTTTCGTCCTCGACCGTCACCACTTCTTCTCCCGTAACTCAAAATTCTCCTACCCCGTCTACCCCCTCCCCGGTTCCTCCTGTTGATTTACCTTTGAACGTAGGAGGGGGGTCTTCTCATCCATCTCCTCATCCGACTCCTCGCGCTCCCTCTATTGAGGTTGCTCGTTCTCCCTCCACCACTGATACGCCTCCTAGGGTTGCGGAGCAATCGAGAACGCTTAAATCTCGCTTCACCAACCCAGCCTTTCAGCCACCCCCTCTGCCCGCGTCTTTATGCATCAACCGTCCTCCCTATACCCTTCGTCCAGCCGGGGTTGAGATAGAAAAATCCACCTCTTACACTCCACAGATGGCGATGCAGGCCGTCCAGCCCCTAATTACCCCTGCAGATATTGCTCCCTTCGTGGAGACAAGGGACGCAGAGGCGCAGGGCGAGGCGGTTATGTACGTGTTGATGAAGGTAAGATCTCGGTTCTCTCCTTGATTATTTTGTTTAAAACATGTAGCCTAAGTCTGATCTTCTTTCTACCGTGTCTAGGCTCTTCATGGGGTGTTTGCCATGACTCGTCGGTCCAGCTTGGCGGAGCGGGCCTTTCATACCAAGGACAACGAGTGTGCGGCTGCACTTGATCATCTGGAGAAAATGACCGAGCATGAGGCGGTGCAGGTGAAGCTGCACGAGGAGGCGGTGCTGGAGGCTAGGAGACACCGGGCCCGGGTAGAGGAGCTGGAAGTAGAGGTGGCGAAGTTAAGGTCCGAGCAGGAGACCTGGTCTCAGAGCATAACTGAGTCACAAGAAGCTCGAGACGCCGCCCTTTTACGAGCAGCAGAAGCGGAGAAAGTGACTGCGGCGGCTCAAGCTGAGGCGGCCACCGCCAACTCGTCTCTGGCCCAACTCCAATCCGACCAACAAAGTTTGATTACTTCTGCGGTGGAGGCTTATGCTAATAGTGACAAGGTAACGTTTGCGGCGAGGGTGGATATGGCCGAGTGCCTGACCTCCTTCGTCGAGACTTACTCTGACGAGCTGCCCATCCTGGCGGAGAAGCTGGAGGAGTTCAAGGTACAGAACGAGCTGGACCCAGCCTGGTTTGAAGCTGCCCAAGACCGATCCTAACTCTTGAACCTTTGCATTTTAAAACAATCACTCTTTATGAATGTATTTGAACATCACTTATCTTCCTGTATTTTCTGAACTAAGTAGTTGGTAATTCCTTTGAATCGTTTTTCATCTTGCTTGATGCATCTTCTTTGTTTTAGTTTCCAACCTTTATTCGTTTATATCCGCACAGGTTATCCAACCTTTATTCGTTTATATCCGCACAGGTTATCCCAAATCATTCCTATATCCCTTGCCCCCTTGTAAAACTTGTGATCAGCACGTTTTACAGAGTCGAAATATAGATTTGAGTTGGGAAGTTTAGACGAATCCGAGTTCGAACTGGGTAAACTTGTTTCTCGACTGAACTTTGCGTAACTATTAAACGAGTGTATAGTGTTTAAAGTAAAGTTTTTCGCATAGTGAAATGCGAAGTGTACTTTGATCTTTGCGTAACTATTAAACGAGTGTATAGTGTGTAAAGTTAAAGTTTTTCGCATAGTGAAATGCGAAGTGTGCTTTGAACTTTGCGTAACTATTAAACGAGTGTATAGTGTGTAAAGTTAAAGTTTTTCGCATAGTGAAATGCGAAGTGTACTTTGAACTTTGCGTAACTATTAAACGAGTGTATAGTGTGTAAAGTTAAAGTTTTTCGCATAGTGAAATGCGAAGTGTACTTTGAACTTTGCGTAACTATTAAACGAGTGTATAGTGTGTAAAGTTAAAGTGTTCCGCATAGTGAAATGCGAAGTGTACTTTGAACTTTGCGTAACTATTAAACGAGTGTATAGTGTGTAAAGTTAAAGTGTTCCGCATAGTGAAATGCGAAGTGTACTTTGAACTTTGCGTAACTATTAAACGAGTGTATAGTGTGTAAAGTTAAAGTGTTCCGCATAGTGAAATGCGAAGTGTACTTTGAACTTTGCGTAACTATTAAACGAGTGTATAGTGTGTAAAGTTAAAGTTTTTCGCATAGTGAAATGCGAAGTGTACTTTGAACTTTGCGTAACTATTTAAACGAGTGTATGGGAACTGATGAAAAACGTCTTGATTACATCAACTTGGATGTCTTGAAATGTTTAAAACATAAGCAAACTAAACATAATATGGCCTTAATTTCGACGCGTGCCATGTTCTTGGTATCGCCGTGCCGTCAATATCTTCTAGCTCGTATGTACCAGGGCCCAAGACTCGTCTGATGCGGTACGGGCCTTCCCATTTTGGGCTAAGCTTGTTTACCTTGGTTGGCTGACTTGCCGATAACAATCGTAAGACCAAGTCTCCGGATGAGAATTGACGCCCTTTAACTCGTTTGTTATATACCCTAGTCATTCTTTGTTTAAATGCCAGACTTTGGTATAATGCTTCGTCTCTATCCTCATCGATGAATAGCATTCGGTCCTTGAGTCGTTCTATATTACGCTCCTCGTCGAATCCTCTTTGTCGGTATGTGGGGAGCCCGACTTCGGCCGGAATAAGTGCTTCGGCTCCATAAACCAAGCTAAACGGAGTGGCCTTTGTTGCAAATGATGGGGTGGTGCGCATGGACCATAGCACTGTAGGTAATTCTTCGACCCATGTGCCCCCCACGAGCTCACTTTGTCCCAAGTTCTTGCGGATCCCATTCATAATGACTCGGTTCATAACCTCCACTTGACCATTAGACTGAGGATAATAGACGGGTGCGAACCTTTGTTCAATATTGTATTTTTCGCAGAATGAGGCTACGGGGCGTCCTTCGAATTGCGTTCCATTATCAGATACCAGGACGCGGGGCACTCCGTACCTAGTTACAATATTTTTCCACAGAAATTTAACCACTTCCTCGCTTCGGATCCTAGATAGGGGAACCGCTTCGACCCATTTGCTGAAATAGTCCACCGCTACCAAAATGTACTCTACGTTCCCAGCCGCTCGTGGAAGTTTTCCAACTAAGTCGATTCCCCATATCGCGAAAGGTATGGGACTAATGACGGGGGTCATTGTGGTGGCAGGAAGTTGAGGGGCATTACTATGTTTCTGGCAGATGTCGCACCGTTTGACGAATTCTCTTGCGTCTCGTGCTAGAGTGGGCCAGTAGTAACCAGTCTTTGCGATTTTCAAGGCTAGTGCCTTGCCCCCTATATGACTACCACACCATCCTTCGTGTACTTCTGTCAGAATCAGCGGTATATCGGCCTCTGCTACGCAAAATAAGAGCGGCCCATCGATCGATTTCCAGTATAGTTCCCCTTTTTCCACATGGAATCGTAAGCTACGACTTTGGACCTTGGCCGCCATCACTTTATCCTCTGGTAGGGTATCATAAAGTAAATACTGTACCAGAGGAGTGCGCCAATCGGGGACGTCTTCGAGGACTGTCTCAATTCGCACGCCCACATAGGCGGGTTGCTCTCGCACCTCTACCTTCACTCCGGATGGTAATTCAGCAAACTGAACGGTAGCTAACTGGGACATAAAATCTGCTTCTGCGTTTTCGCTTCTCGGTACGTGTTGAACCTCTACCTGGTCGAATTGCTCTCTGAGTCGATCGACCAGTGCCTTATATCGACTGAGCGACTCGTTTCTTACCTCCGCATCCCCCTTGACTTGGTCTATCACTAGTTTTGAATCTGCCTTAACGAGTATTCTGTCCAAGCCTATCTCTTTTGCCAGTTGCATCCCCGCTATCAATGCTTCATATTCTGCCTCGTTATTTGTCGCGGGGAAATTGAAACGTAGGGCGTATCCCATGTACTCGTTGTTAGGACCCTGGAAGACGATCCCTGCACCACTTCCATTCTGGTTGCGAGCCCCATCGACGAATACCACCCAAGGAACTCGTTGGCCCTTCGTGGGTTCCCTTTCTGTATAGGGTTCTTTAGTCGTACACTCCACCACAAAATCGGCCAGGACTTGAGCCTTCAGGCTTGCTCGTCCCACGAAGGTGAGGTCAAATTCGCTTAACTCAATGGCCCATGCCGTGAGTCTACCCGAAAGGGCAGGTTTCGCAATCACTCGACGAAGTGGTTGGTCTGTTACGATGCATATAGGGTGAGCTTCGAAGTATGCCTTCAATTTCCGAGCCGATACCACGACAGCTAACGCAAACTTATCGATGAGCGGGTATCTCTCTTCTGGCCCGTGCAATACATGGCTGACGTAGTAAATCGGTCTTTGAACGGCCTCAATCTCCTTGACGAGCACACTACTCACCGCCCCATCTGACACGGCTAAGTAGAGAAATAACGTTTCTGATGGTTCAGGCCGTGTGAGGAGGTGGGGCGATCCCAAGTAAGCTTTGAGTTCTTTGAAGGCCGCAGAACTTTCTTCGTCCCATGCTTCTTTAAACTCCATCCGGCTGGCTCTTCTTAAGACTTTGAAGAAAGGAAGGTTTCGCTCCCCTGACTTGGATATGAATCGGTTCAGAGCCGCTAGACACCCCGTCAGCTTTTGGATGTCCTTGAAGCTTTTTGGCTCCCTCATGTCGATCAGAGCCTGTATTTTGTCAGGGTTTGGTTCAATGCCCCGTTCACTTATCATGTATCCCAGGAATTTTCCGGACGTAACCCCAAACGAGCATTTCTCTGGATTGATACGCAGCCGGGTTTCTCTCAGTCGGGATAGTGTCTCGTGTAAATTAGCTATATGATCTCCCTTTAATTTGCTTTTTACCAACATATCATCTACATAAATCTCCATGTTTCTCCCAATCTGTCCTGCGAACATGGAGTTGACCATCCTCTGATACGTGGCTCCGGCATTTTTTAGCCCAAAAGGCATGACTGCCCAATAATATAACCCGTATTCTGTGATAAAAGCCGTATCGGCTGCGTCCTCATCTGCCATCCGGATCTGGTGATACCCTCTCGATGCGTCCATAAAATCAAAGACTTCATACCCTGCACTACCATCGACCAGACGATTCAGGCACGGCAATGGATAGAAGTCCTTTGGGCAAGCTTTATTAAGATTGGTGAAATCTGTGCACATTCGCCAACTTCCATTGGGTTTCTTTACCAATACCACATTGGCTATCCATTTGGGAAATTGTAACTCTTGAATGGCCCGGGCCTCCATCAACGTGGAGATCTCCTTACGGATGGCCATATTCTTCTCGTCGCTAAAATTCCTTTTCTTCTGTTTCACCGGACGCACTGACGAGTCAAGGTACAGGTGATGTACAGCAATACTGGGGTCCACTCCTGGCATATCATCGGGACCCCACGCGAACACATCTTGGAAACTCCTGATCAACTGAACCAACTCTTGTCGGTGCATTGCCCCCAGCCGTGTCCCTATTTTGAAAGTTTTGGAGACATCATCTTCTATGAAGGGTATCTCCTCGAT
The DNA here is from genome assembly GCA_003412495.2 of Echium plantagineum. Taxonomy (NCBI): domain Eukaryota; kingdom Viridiplantae; phylum Streptophyta; class Magnoliopsida; order Boraginales; family Boraginaceae; genus Echium; species Echium plantagineum. The sequence goes on from CM016561.1 coordinate 5,524,666, forward strand.
TTCCTCATGAGGGACTGCTTTCTTTTCACTATCACGTTCTGTTGGCGAGTTATCCTGGACTCTTACGGAATTGACCTGTGCGGGAGGCTCTACCTTCCCCTTCTTATTTGGATGCTCGTCATCACATTTATCCACTGCGGGAACGGACGATAAGTAACATTTCCGCGCGTGCTTCTGTCTTCCCGCCATCTCGCCTATGCCCTGGGCTGTAGGGAACTTGAGCTTTAAATGGATGGGCGAAACCACAGCCCTGAATTCCGTTAATGACGGTCTCCCAATGATTCCATTATATGACGGGTCGTCTAGTTTAACGACTGTGAAGGAGATTCGTTTTGTTGAGATCGCCGTCTCGGTCCCCATCGTTACGTCCAGATCTACTTCTCCCACTGGATAAATCGAGTGTCCTGTAAATCCAGTAAGAGGTGTGCGGATGGGTTGTATGAGTGACCTCGGAAGCTGGAGCGCATCGAACGTACGCAGGTATAATATGTCCACTGAGCTTCCCGTGTCCACTAGCATTCGTTCTACCTCTACGTTGGCTATTACTGGCATTATGACCAGTGGATCCTCGTGAGGCAGTTCAATCCCTTCCAATTCTCTTTCCTCAAAAGTGATGGGCTCTTTGCACATGCTCTGAACCTTATGTGACGAGAAAACGTCCCGTCGAGCATATTTTTTCCTGGCTGCGCGTGAGTCACCGCCTCCGGACCTGCCCCCTGAGATTGTTTCAATGCGCCGCCTAACCGGTGGAGGAGAACGATCTCTAGTGCGTTCAGCGGGGCGTTGGTCACGTGCATTAGCTTGAGGGCGAGTGTATTCTTGCAAGTGGCCACGTTGAATGAGTCTCTCAATTTCTGACTTCAATGTGCGGCACTCGTCAGTATCGTGCCCGTGTTCGCGATGGTAATCGCAGTACTTGTTACGATCTCGCTTGCTTGGGGCGGTGCTAAGCCGCTTAGGTTTAGGAAGCATATTCTTATCCGCAATCGCTGAGTATATGCGGGACACACTCGTGTTCAATGGTGTGCGAGGCTTCTCGGCCCCGGATTCCTGTGACGGCCCGTTGCGATCTGTGTCGCGAGGGGGCGGTGAATATGCTCTGCGTTTATAGGGTGGGGTGAAATAAGCGCCTCGATCCCGTTGCAACCGTTCAAAAATTTTCGGTTTAGGCGGGGAGCGAGTCTTGTCTTTTTTGAGGACACTATCGCGTAGGTCCTTCTTGTTGTCCTTCTTTTCTCTAGTTTTTAACTCTTCCATCTCGATGAATTGTCGCACTCGTGCGGTGAGTTCATCTTTGGAGAGGTTCTTTTCGAGCAACAAATTCTTTTTAAGGGCTCCGTAATTTAGGGCCCGGAAGAAACCCATGTATGCCGTTTTGGCATCACAATTGGGAATACTGAGCAAGATGTCATTGTAGCGTTTATGAAAGTCCCGAAGGGATTCATTCTTTCCTTGTTGCATTTCCATGAGAACCTTTTCATCCACAACTTCTTGGATTGCTGCTCCAAATTTGGCAAGAAAAGCAGTAGCCGTTTGCTGCCATGTATCTAACGAGTTAGCAGGCAGTTCCATATACCAATCCAAAGCTTTTCCTCGCAAGCTGCTAGCGAAGGCTTTAGCATAAAGGTCTGGCTCGTTTGTCGCCATAGTCATTTGGGTAAGGAATCCTTGTAAGTGTTTCTGTGGATCCGTAGTACCGTCATATTGTGTAAACTGTGGTAACGTGAAACCGGTAGGAGGGGCGATCGCTTGGAGGCGGGATGAAAAAGGCATCTGCGTATGGGCCACCACTGGTTGGGTGCGAGACGCAGATATACTTGTCACTTGTTGCCGGAGCAACGCCATTTCTTCAAGTAGTTTAGCCATTACTGGATCGGTACCAACAGGTTGTACAACTGCAGGGGCTGGGGGTGGTACGATTACCGGTGGGGGCGTTGACGGGACGTCTATAACGGGTATTTTGGCTGCCGCAGCCGCATCGCGGGCTTCCAATTCGAGACGTACTCGCCGGCGTACCTCACGGTCGATTTCATCATTGATGTTAAGGCCAGCAATAAGGGATGCCCCCTGGTTGTTGCGCGAGTCCGCATCGTGAGCTCTGGGTTGAGAACGGTGTGGCATATTTGTTCTATTCCCCACAGACGGCGCCATTGATTTGCCACGCACTTCCTCTTGTCGGCACATCTGGGACTCCCCGCATCCTTCCCTAATCTCTGCTCTCGACGGCCTACGAACAGCTCCTGACCGTGCGGACGGTTCGCTATGGCGGCTCTGATTTAAACGATCCCTCAAGTCCGGAACGGCCTGAGACCTTTGAGATCCTTCGTCTCGCGGATCCATGACTCCTTTTCCTTTGTTCAACTGATCCCTCAGGTCCCTCGTCGATTCCTCCCCATGTGGCTCTGGACGTGACATGGCTGATATAGGTTGTGGGACCGGCGGACGGGAAGAAGTTGCTTTACTGGTGTTACGTGTCTTGGGCGGCATCGACCTGAAAGTGTGGTCGGAGTTCGACCACAAACACTCCGACGATCAAGTCAGTCAACGGTGTTCGGAAAATAATAGTCAGGGTCAAATGCACATTACCTTTTCTGGAGAAGTGTGCCCTGTATTTATAGTATTTGGGCTCCGGATATCTCGCCCTAGGATGGACGCGTGTCTCTTCCTGAATGGGCGAGAGTTAACCCTAATATTCACGGGCTCTTATGCGGATCGTGTCCACTGAACGCGTGTTCACGGATCTGAGTCCGTTAGTCTTGGTGGGCCTTCTATATATAGATGGACCTACATACAAATATCCATAGTGGGGTCCACATCACTATGATTTCCTTTTACCAAATAAGTAAAGGAAAGGTGGAGAGTAATTAAGTTTATGAAACGAAATTAAAATTTTATTAAATTTTGTGTAAAAATAATGGTCCTTAGAAAATGGGGTGGAGGGAGTATTTCAAAATTCAATTTTAACTTTAAGTTATTATCTTATTATTCAAATCTTGAGTTACATATAAATGATCAATATATAGAGCTGTTTGCGAGTAGAGTAGTTACCGGGATTCGAACCAGAAGTCAGCACGGGAACCTGGCTGAATGACTCGTCAGTAATTGAATGAGTTAAGTTGGATTTTGAATCGAACTGCTCGGAATTAGAATGGTTATTTGATATTTTTTAAGATCGAGGACTATTAGTTAAAATAAGAGATTGAATAATTATTTGAACACAAATATTATGGATAATAAATTGAAACACATACAGGGAGCAGTAAAAATATATTTAATTTCATTGAGTATGTTTTTTTCATAGAGGATTTGATAATGAAAAAAGCTCTACCATGATAGTACCAAATTGATTCTAGAAACGTTGAAAGATGGCTAATTGATTGGATGCAATGGAGCCCTTGGGCTTTGAAGTCTTCGTCCCTCCTACATATGAAATCTTGTCCACTTCAGATTTTAAAAGACGTTGTTGCATAAATATAATCAACCAGCAAAAATTTATGTGAATCAATGCATGCAGTTTCAATTTATTATAAATGATGGGTATAATTTGGGAATAGTTTAGTTGTTTCATTTTATTACAATGAAGATATTTTTTGTGTATTGTTTGCCGTTTATAAAATTTAATTAAAAATAAAACACATGTCATACCTCTAACATAATACTACTATAAAATTATTGGTTCGTATAATTTTAAGTAAAACATGATGATCACGTAACTTATCTTAGGGATCCACTATACACTAGCCATTTGTACACAGTCTAGCCTGTGTAAATTTATTCATCATATTTATGATATATATGATTTAGATTAATTTTTATACAAAATTCTTGATAAAGTATTCTTTATGAACTATTAAAATTAGTAAAATCGATGCACTGTCAATGTATGTGCGAATTAATATTTTATTTATTCGTTACTCATGCACAAAAAGGTAAAATATACATAAAAAAAATATTATTACATACAAAAAACATAAAGAAAAAAATTCATGTCTCACTAAAAATCTAAGATATAGTTGATTTTTTTAAAATACAAATTAATATAAGAGTACTAAATATGGATATTAAATAGAAGATCTTTTTAATTTATATTTATATATGATAAAAAATATTAAAAAAATTCATCTTATTTTTTGTATAATCTAAAAAAGTGAAAAAATGAATGTGATGGGTAGTTAGCTAAAATTTAGGAAAAATAGAACATGGGGCTTCATAAAAAAAAAACTAATTCCCCCCTTCCCCAATTACATATAGTGTAGATACTAACATACATAAGAACAATATTTTTAGGGTGTACAATTATCATTTTGTCTTTAAATTAACTTTCTCAATTACTATACTTTTAAGTAGACCAATAGGGAGATAAAAATACCATTTAATATTGAAAAGTGCTACTGCTGTTTTGATGTGTATAACAGTTCAGCTTATCTTCTTTTTGGAAATTCTCATCTAAAACCAACAAACTTTGTAGTGGGCTTGCAGTTCTGGTAGTGAAAAAAAACAATTACCAACACGTTATTGATGTCTGCAGTACCGTACAGTTCAGTGCCACACGTGGTAATAGTGAATCTAAGTGTTTCGAAGTATTTGTTTAAAATCGGCATAATTTAAAATGGGTATTTAAAATACTTATATATATTCAAATATAAATTTAAATGTTAATTTTTATATTAACTTTTTTTTTTTTATATATATACTATTTCTTTTAACTTTTTTCTTTCTTAACAAGTACTTGTCCAGTTGAACATGCACGAATAAGAAGGGGTCCGTCCCTACATAGCATCCCATTATCGGTTTGCTTAATTATTATGGGTCTTTCTAAAATGTGTCGTAAGGGCACATGCTAAGCACTTAATATGGTAATACAATTTAACATTCGTAAACATATAAGGGTAACATTCATAAGCATATAAGGTAACATTCAAATTTCAAATACAATTAATTAGCAATTCTGTTCCCTCATTAGTTTCTTAATTAGGGCACATTTTAGAAAAACCCAATTATTATATATGATTAATGTCAATTATCTAAGCTTATTTTTGCATTTTTAATAATATATACGAGTTTGTTTAACGAATTTGGTACACAAACTAAATTTGTACATAAAATAATGTTGGTACATTTCTTTTTGAATATTTCATCTTATACCATCTTATAATAGTAAATTTTACTAATATCTATCTTTTTTACATTAAAAAATTATATATATTAATTAGTAAAAATTAATTAATGATGCCAATAATTAATAAACCGTAGTCGTTCTAATGATTTATGCTAACTACAACCTTGGCATTTCATCAATGGTTGGTGTGTGATGAGCTGGCAGCTGATGTGGGAGTTAGTTAGTTAGGCTTGCTAGTTAGTTAGAGGCTAGATATTTTGATCTGTAATTTGTATAAATAGATGTAAATTACACATACGGAGTACATAATGTTCAACAACTTTCAAGTCTTCTCTCTCCATTCTGTTTTCCCAAAACTTTCTTCCAAACTCCATTGATGTCTTCTTCACCATAACCAGAGCTTCATAGCTTTTTTTCTTCCGTTTTTGAAGTTCTAGACTTATTTCACTTAAAATGGGACGTAGCTGAAGTATTTTCACTTAACTACCTAACCTGAATTAAAAAGGCATCCTGCTTTCTGCTTTTAATTCGACCATGGATGAAGCTCAATCTTCGTCAACCAATGTGGCAGTTCTTGATGGTCAAACAACGTGTTCTTGGCTAAAACAATACAAACGGTGGGTTGAAATCACCATTTATAGCCTCTTTGTTATATGTGGTTGTTCAACAGCTACACTTCTAGGAAAATTGTATTATGCCCAAGGTGGAAAGAGCAAATGGCTGGCAGCAGTTGTGCAAACCGCCGGGTTCCCGATTCTGTTACCTTTGTTTTTGATCTCATCAAACAAAACTCAGAATCAAGAATCCGGCACAAACCAACCATCTCCACTCATCTTGGCCTCTATTTATGTCTCTCTTGGTTTATTTATAGCTTTCAGTTGTGTGTTGTACTCAATAGGCCTCATGAACCTTCCAGCTTCAACTTATACTGTAATCTGTGCAAGCCAATTGGGCTTCAATGCCCTCTTCTCATACTTTCTCAATGGACAAAGCTTCACTCCTTACATACTCAACTCGATTGTCCTCCTAACCATCTCTTCCATACTTCTTGTTTTCCAACACGATTTCGAGGACTCCAGTGGAGCTTCTAAGAAGAACTATGTGATCGGATTCTTGTGCACTGTCGTCGCGTCTGCTAGCTATTCCCTTCTGCTTTCCATCACACAGCTTCTTTTTAACAAGTTTATAAAGAACAAAAGCTTTAGAGTAATACTAGACATGACATTCTATCAAAATCTGGCTGCAACAGGCTTCCTCCTAATTGGACTTTTCGCAAGTGGCGAATGGAATGGTTTGAGCAGAGAGAGTAAGGACTATAGATTGGGAGATGTGGCTTATGTGATGACATTGTTGTGGATTGCAATTTCTTGGATGGCATTCGCGGTTGGCTGCGTCGGTCTAATATTTAAGGTCTCGGCTCTTTTCTCAAATGTTATCATTATGTTGAGTTTGCCAGTGGCTCCAGTTGCAGCTGTGTTGATTTTCTATGATAAAATGGATGGTGTGAAGGTGGTGTCCATGATTTTAGCAGTTTGGGGTTCTGCATCATATATCTATCAGCATTATCTTGATGACAAAATAATGAAGTCAGAAGAGAACAAGATGAGCAATGATATTTCTCTGGTTGAAAAATGTCAATTAGCATAAAACTATTAGTATGAATTGTTGTCAGTTCTATATATATTTCTCTGGTTGAACAAGATCACCAATGATATTTTCCATTAGTATGAGTTGTTGTCAATTCCATATATATTGAAGAAGGCTGTAGAAATTAATTCACCTGGGAAGGGTGAATATTAATCTATATTGCCATTTGTATAGAGCATCAGATCTTTCGGTATCATTTGGCACTGTAAGTCTGTAACATAATATGAAACTACTTGTATTATTTTTGGATCAATTGTACTATATAAACAAGATGCTTTATGATTTAGGAAAACTCTTGGACAATCCTAGATGTCCATATACATAACTACTAGTACCGTATACAATATGTAACATGGATTTCAACATTAGTTGATAGTCCTAGAGTGTCTTAACCGTAGTCTCACCAAAGAATTGACCCTAGTACTTGGCATGATCAGAGCCGTACCATGATCCTAGGATACTGAGATTTTGAAGTTTATTTGCAATTTATGGCACTTTCAAATAAGTATAATCTAAGTTATTTCGCATGGACTGCACAGCTTAAATGATGTGTTTTGTGCCCTCTATGCGTAATTTTGTGAGTTGTCTAAGATATATTTTGTCAAATAATAATTATTTTGTGAAAGGCTTTAAGATTAGAGTTTTCAAATTATAATAGAACACTCACGTTGAGAGATAGGGTTCGTAGTTAGATTGTGAGTTCTTGAACATTGAAACAATCTTCCAGGGACTTGGTAAGAGCTATGCACCATTAGCACGACATGAGCTCATAACGGGGTGAACTTGTATAAACTTCCCGTGTTATTTACTTCCCTTACTTTTATTGTTTGTCATGCAATTGCTTGAACTGGTGGAGTTATTGAGTAGTAATTGCTAACATTTCTAGCACGAGATGATGAAGAAGGAGCAACTGTTAGGGCGGCCTAGGTGAGATAATAATTTGGAATGAGAAAGTGTTAGAACTAATCGAATTGTTGGAAAGAACAATAGTACTAGTATATTTATGTGTTGTTTGTGGAGTTACTGAAGGACGTTGAGTTGTTTTTATGAGAAGGTAATAATAGTGACATATAATAAGCATATATGGTAGGGTACGCCGAACATGTATCATGTATGTACAAAGAAGGAGAAAATAAAATTTTGGTATTTTATGAAGTACTTGATGATAATAATTTGATATGAGATACAATACCTTTCAGTTCTTATTGATAATTTAGTTCACTGTGACATTATTATGGTCATGGTTTGGATTCATTCACAACTTGATCTAAATACAGTCACATACGATTCATATAAGAGGTTGATATTTAATGCCCTTCAATCATGAAGTGCTAATGCATTAAGTGGACGCAGGGCTTCATTCTATTTTTCTGCTTTCAATTTCGACCATGGAGGAACTTCCAGCTTTGCCATCCTATATTGTAGGTGAGTTAATCCTTCTTCATTTAGTTCGAATGTCTGTTCTCGTTGCCTTCTAAATTCTAATACAACTGATTTTTAAATGAAACAACCAGATGATGAATCAAAAGCAACAGAATCCATGGTTCTTCATCATCAAACATCGTGTTCTTGGCTAAAACAATACAGATGGTGGGTTGAAATGACCATTTATACCGTCTTTGTAGTATGTGGTTGTTCAGTAGCTACACTTCTAGGAAGATTGTATTATGCAGAAGGTGGAAAGAGCAAATGGATGGGCTCACTTGTGCAAACCGCAGGGTTCCCTATTCTGTTACCTTTGTTTTTCATCGCATCAAAGAAAACTCAGAATCAAGAACCTGGCACAAACCAACCATCTCCCTTCATCTTGGCCTCTATTTATGTCTCTCTTGGTTTATTTATAGCTTTCAATTGTGTGTTGTTCTCGATAGGCCTTATGTACCTTCCAGTTTCAACTTTTTCACTAATTTGTGCGAGCCAATTGGGGTTCAATGCCCTCTTCTCATACTTCCTTAATGGACAAAACTTCACTCCTTATATATTGAACTCAATTGTCCTCCTAACCATCTCTTCCATACTTCTTGTTTTCCAACACGATTCTGGGGACTCCGTTGGAGCTTCTAAGAAGAATTACATCATCGGATTCATGTGCACTGTTTTCGTATCTGCTGGCTGTGCCCTTTTTCTTTCAATTACACAACTTCTGTGTCAGAAAGTTATCAAGAACAACAGCTTCAGAGCAATACTAGACTTGACATTCTATGAAAATCTATTTGCCACAGGTTTCATCTTAGTTGGACTCTTCGCAAGTGGCGAATGGAGTGGTTTGGGTAGAGAGAGTAAGGATTATAGATTGGGAACTGTCGCTTATGTGATGACATTGTTGTGGACAGCAGTTTCTTGGCAAGCTGTCTCAATTGGCTGCATCGGCCTAATATTCAAGGTTTCGGCTCTCTTCACCAATGTTATCGGTATGATGAGTTTGCCAGTGGCTCCAGTTGCAGCTGTGTTCATTTTTCATGATAAGATGGATGGTGTGAAGGTGATGGCCATGATTTTAGCCTTTTGGGGTTCTGCATCATATATCTATCAGCATTACCTTGACGACAAAATGATGACTAAGGCTAATAAAGATAAGAAAACCAGCAGCGATATTTCTCTGGTCGACAGAGATTCATTAGCATAAAACTGTTCAAAGTATGTATTCTATGAAGTTGATTTTCATGTAAGCTGTATATAAATTAAGAACTTTGTACAAATTATATCACCAGTGAAGGTTGATTATAAAGCTGTATTGTCATTTGTACAGAACAGATGTTTTAGTTAAGTTTTATTTAACCAACTTACTTCTTAAGAAATTTGGCAGAATAATGGTGTTTGTCGTTTTATCAGCACGCTATTGAGCCATCGGCAGTACATTCCTCGTCTTAATCATCTCTTTAACGTGAAATAGTGTAATCATACAAATTCATTAGATAAATCATAGTGACGTTTCTGCCCCATTATTATGGCTTTAATTCATCCATTTCTAATCTTGGTTCCTCCCTCCAGCCAATCAGGAGTTGCCACATATCCTATGAGATAGTTCAAAAGCTGAACGGATTAATAAATCATACTAGTCATTAGGCCAACATGCATGTAACATTTGCCTAGTTGCATTTGTATTAAAAGAGCCCAATCTACCATTTCAATGATTCTTCATAGGATGTGTAGAGAAAAAGTAAATGATGTTTACTTAGAATTCGACTAGTTAAATGAACTTATCGAACCCGATTTAAACAAAGTCACCTTATTTCTACATCTAAACATGGAGGTGGCGTTAAACTTTGTAGCAGGTGGTTGTAGTGGTGATGCCATGGTGCCCCCCGAAGTTAACTACTAGTTTTTCGGGTATTTGTTGTGTTGTAAGAAATGATGTGCTTAAATTGGTTACATTTGTAACTCATAAAGGTATACATTTTGTGTGTCCTTATTCAACATTCAAATTAGCCATCACCAATTAGATAGAGATAATATTGAGATATCTAAGGTAATGGTAAGAAAATCTGTGTAGGTGGCTGAGGAAAAATGTTGGAAAACAGATGATAGGATTCTATCCGAAATGTCACATATGAGACATCATACATTGGCTGAATTAAAGAAAACAAAAATAAAAAAAGTAGATGATGGACTTTAATATGCCAAATATAATCTTCTTAGCCAATGAAAATCAAGATTCATATTATGGTAAGATAACAAGTGAAGTAGAACATGATACTATATAAGAACAACATTTTTTCCTTGTCTAACCATCAAAACAGCCTCAAATAATATTTCAGCATCAACCATTTGCCGAACTAATACACTCTTCTTTCAGCAATGGCTGCTTCCACGATGGCTCTTTCCTCCCCTTCGTTCGCCGGAAAGGCAGTGAAACTCTCCCCCTCTGCCCCTGAACTCATGGGCAATGGCAGAGTTTCGATGAGGAAAACCGTTGTCAAGAAAACTGTACCTGACAGCCCATGGTACGGCCCTGACCGTGTTAAGTACTTGGGACCATTCTCTGGTGAGGCCCCAAGCTACCTAACCGGTGAATTCCCCGGGGACTATGGCTGGGACACTGCTGGATTGTCAGCTGACCCTGAAACCTTTGCCAGGAACCGTGAGCTCGAGGTGATCCACTGCAGATGGGCAATGCTTGGTGCTCTTGGATGTGTTTTCCCCGAGCTTTTAGCACGAAATGGAGTTAAATTCGGTGAGGCCGTGTGGTTCAAGGCTGGATCACAGATCTTCAGTGAGGGTGGTCTTGACTACTTGGGCAACCCAAGCTTGGTTCATGCTCAAAGCATCTTGGCAATCTGGGCATGCCAAGTTATCTTGATGGGTGCTGTTGAAGGTTACCGTGTTGCTGGAGGACCTCTAGGCGAAGTTGTTGATCCACTCTACCCTGGAGGCAGCTTCGATCCATTGGGACTAGCTGATGACCCAGAGGCATTTGCTGAACTCAAGGTGAAGGAGATCAAGAATGGTAGATTGGCTATGTTCTCAATGTTCGGGTTCTTTGTTCAAGCCATTGTTACTGGAAAGGGTCCATTGGAGAACCTTGCTGACCACATTACAGACCCTGTTAACAACAATGCTTGGGCTTTCGCTACCAACTTTGTCCCCGGAAAGTAAATGATCGAACAAGTTTTCGCTTTTGAGAGGTCTTTCTGTTTTGATCAGCCACAAAGTGCTTAAAAATGTTGTTTTCTTTCAAGTTGTGGTTTAGTGTGATTCTTGATTATGTACATGTGTTGAATTTTCAATGCGAACGAACTTTTCTTTTCCTTTAAGTGTTGTTATTTATAATTTCTTGGATTCAAGTTGCGTAATTCATTCCTAGAGTAAGTGATTTTGTCAGATGTATTGATCAAAATACCTAACTCATGACTATTAAGTATCAATAATGATACATAAATACATGTTTCAATTAAAATTGCATGTTTCAATTTTCTGAACTTTACATGGTAGATACTAGATAGCATATCCTGAATGCAACTGGGAGTGTTGCCTTGCAAATTGCAACAGAGAGAAATCAATACACTTTTCTCTTTGCTATGTCCCCTTATAAATCATCACATTCAAGTTTATAAGTTAATTCCTAAGTTTTCATCCTCCTTGTATTCTCAATCAGTAACTTCAGATTTGTACTATTCCAATCATTACCAATCACTTGAAGTAATTTTGTATCTCTCAATCTACCCGTATTCCGCTTGATGTTCTTTTAAGCCAAGCGAATAAGACGAAGATAATAAAATATGTAACGGCTTGTGCTTTGTAAATGATTGAATTGATAAAATCAGAATACGTAAGTATTATTCTTACAATTCCTCAGATAAATAAATTTATAGGGGCTTGAAAAGAGATGGTTCCATAGATGAGATAAATAGTTTTCTTATTGAAAAAACGCAACAGAGAAAAAGATTGACAGCTGTGGGATTTGAACCCACGCCCTTTCGGACCAGAGCCTAAATCTGGCGCCTTAGACCACTCGGCCAAACTGTCATATATCATCGTAGTGTGTGAACCGCTAAATAACGTAGTAACCTAGAACTTCACCATAATAGCTTGCAAATTAGAGCACATTTGATACAAAACCCTAGGAAGAAGAGAAGTCGGGTAAACGATGGCAGACACAAACGAGAACGAGGAATTCTACCTACGATACTACGTTGGGCACAAGGGAAAGTTCGGACATGAATTCTTGGAGTTCGAATTCCGACCAGACGGCAAGCTTCGTTATGCCAACAACTCCAACTACAAAAACGACACCATGATCCGCAAAGAGATCTTCCTCTCCCCCTCCGTCATCAAAGAATGTCGCCGCATCGTTGCCGATAGCGAGGTTTCTTCATACCCTTTAACCTTTGTGTACTTATTTTTATTGTCCTAAAAATATTGTCAAGTTTTGATATTTCTCGTGTGTTGTTCAATGCGACAATGTGTGTTAATTTTGATTAATGGAAATCAATAGGACAGTTTTTTGAGAAGAGGTAGTACGTAGTATTTTTTTTAGATTTGTTTCAATTGATGATCGGCATAGAATTATCTGTAGTTGATAAAGTTTGCTTTTTTTTTTTACTGTGAGTTAGAGAGCTTGTTGATATTCTTACTGATTGGTGGATTTTTCTAGGGTTTAAGGCTTTTAGGGTTAGAAGGATAATTGATTGGAGGTTTTGTAAATTGAATAATTCTGTTGCAGCAGGATTTTATCATTGGGTTGGTAATGCAATTGTTTTTGCAGATAATGAAGGAAGATGATAACAGCTGGCCAGAACCTGACCGTGTTGGGAGGCAAGAGTTGGAGATTGTGATTGGGAATGAGCATATTTCCTTTACTACATCCAAGATTGGGTCGCTCATGGACGTCCAGACCAGTAAAGATCCTGAAGGCCTTCGCATCTTCTATTATCTTGTTCAGGTAACCAAACAACTAATGTTTCTGGTAACCGCTGACTTTGTTAATTGTTGGAGTACTTTTATTGTGTCTATTTTGCTTGCCATTTCTTCAAGATGGTTTGTCCTTTTCACTGCTGTCCTGCCAATGTATCTTTATTGTCTAGCCACCTTTGAGTGATTGAGCTCGTTATTGTTATATTTTGTTTGGTTTGTAAATAGGTTCTTCTGGATAGTTGCTATTGCAGTTTTTGGATAAAATTCTTGCATTATTTAAAAGTGGGATAATTTAGCATCAGATGATGTAAAAAACTTCGATGTCAACACTGTGATTTCAGTTTTCAATGCTTATGACATATTGTACTTCTTGCGTTATGGATGATTAGGTAGATGGGATATTAATAATATCCGTCAAGCAATCATTTAGTGAATCTGATCTGTATCACTCATTGATACAGTTTTTAATGTCATTAGAATATTGGGTACCCATGAATGCATTGCACATAATGAAACGAAATAATATAGGTTTATCCCTTCTTTTCTTGAGGGGGTGTATTTAGTGGGGCCAAAATTTTAAAAGTTAAAAATCTAATGCCCGTCTCAGGCTCAAAAAACATGCCCGTCTCAGGCTCAAAAAATGGCTGGATTTTGTCTAGGTTGGATTCAGGGCTCAAGAACCTCACCTTTTTCCTTCAGGAAGCCTATCTTGGCTCAGTAATAGATCTAGGGCCACTGCTAGCTGATCTGCTCCTATGTCGCGGAACATAAAATACAAACATATTTCTTACTATCAAGTATGCTACAGAGTACATGGCTTTTGGAAGTGTTCATCTTAGTTTGTAAGTTCATTGCCTCCTAACATAAACATTGACACAAATTATCCTCCCTGACTATTGTTATATCTGTTATCTCCTCGACGGTTTATGGCCCCGATATGTGTATCCAACATGGACTAACTGTTATCTCCCCGTAGGTTTATGGCCCCAATTATGTGAATGAAATGAATACTGACTAATGCTGACTTTGTTGTAATCAAACCCTGAATGAGTGTCCTCTTTCATTGCAGGATTTGAAGTGTTTCGTCTTCTCACTTATTTCACTCCATTTCAAGATCAAACCCATATAAAACTTTGCCCTGGTGCTGCTAGAATTTTGTAACCTATGCCATCAGGTGTTTGTTTGGATGGATAAATGTGGAGTATGTAAACATTTTAACATGGAAACATTCTTTGTCTTGCTTTTCAAGGTCAGTTAATTGAATTTTTTTTTGAAGTATCCTGTTTTGCCTGGTGAAAGACGTGTGAATTCATAATGAAAGATGTTTTTCCTCGTTACTCTATCTGCTCTATTCTCCTTCATTTCGGGACATGCCGCATTAAGTTTCTTGCTAGAAAGTTGTTAAAAGTAACTTGGCAAAAAGAAAAAGATACAGGGTTGGGTACACCTGATAGGTTAATTTTGACAGTGAACCAATCTTATTAGAATGATTCATTTGTATATTGTTTGAACAATGAACTACAACTTATTTGCCTGATTAAATTGGGATGGGGAGGGGGGTTACATATCGAGATGAGGGCCGGGAGGGAAAATGTATAGAGAGGTAAGAAGTTGGCCGTTTGGCGTTAACTGGAGTGCAATATAAGATGCTTTTTCTATTACATAGTACATACTACGTCTTCTTAAATTAACTTAGGAGATACCCTAGCCAAGTGCTGCATTCCATATTAGGTCCATGAGTAGTTTAAAGTGTTCTTCTTTTTTTGATATCCTTGCACCATAAATTTGGATTATTGTTTCCTAGATTTAGAACAAATTCCATGTGGATTCCCCGCAACACGAACACAATAGGCAGTTCCCTCTTCTCCAATGCAATCAACATGAGAGACACATCTTGTAACCTTTGACAAAGCTACTATGTTTTGGCAAGTCCCAACTAGTACCAACAGTGAAAAGCAGTAACACCATAGTGGGCAAGAATCAAACAGGAGAAGACAAGGAGTATGACAATCGTCCACATCAATAAAACTTCCATTATTAGGTAACTCCTTACTGAATATTCCATCTGCAAAAAATAAGTGCATAAGCTATAATGTCAATCAAATTCAATTAACCTAGCAAAAAAATTCAGAATACAAGTGTCTCGTATGTATTGTCCAATATTTAACGGTATGAGTCTATAAGATAATTTCTAAGTTACATTGATGAATTATCGGTTCAGAAGTGTGAGCTGGCTACTTATACGAACATTTAATTCGAGTTATTTTTATCTGGGTTGGGGGGGGGGGGGGAGGTGTTAAGTGTAATTGATAGGTAAGAAATGAAGCTAACATGGTGCAGACAAAGCTAAAACCAGCAGAAAGATTAGCTTGATCAGCTTTACAAAAGTAATCTTCATTGGATTAGTTTGTAGTTGTAAGTTGGAAGTTGTAACAAACACCCTAAGACTGAGTTTTTTTTCTAATTCAAAGTTGTTCATTCTAATTATTTGATTCATTCATCATTTATAGGGGCTTTGCAGTCGATTAAGCTAATTATATTTCGTTGATTACACAGTCGATTGTTTGAATAATTCTATGCAACCTCGGATTCTATGTCCAATCGCTTGCAAACATTGTGGATTGTATGTAATATATGTTACTTCCTCCCTTTTTTTTAGTTATCGTTTTAGATATTTTTACATAGATGAATACGTTTTCACTCTGTCATTGGATTGATAATTTCAATACAAAAAGTAAGCAAAGAGTGCATTGAAAAGGTAAAACACAATTATATTATACTAGAACAAGTAAGAAGTACATTGAAATATAAAATTACAATTTATTATACTAAAATGATAATTATTTTGAGACAAAAGATTTAGCCTAAAACAATAATTAAAAAAATGGAGGAATTATATTATATAGGATTTACGACTTACGAGTTACAATTGATGTTGAAATGGAATTTTTTGGAGCTGTACTTTTGAAGGCATGTTCGGCAGAGACAGCAAAATAATTATTCCCTCATTTCTAAATTCTTACTCTCTTTGATTTTTTTAGGTTATTGAGATATAATTATAAACATAAATATTTTTAATTCTACATGCATAAGAATTATAAAAGAAATGGTATTTCAAAAATATATATTGAAGTAAATTTAACAAAATTTTACATGACAATACTATTTATCTCGACTAATGAAAATTAATTAGCAAAACTTTTGAAATTTAAATTGAAAACTTCAAAACGGTTCTTTCAATTTGGGAAGGAGGAAGTAATGTTTTTTCACATGTAATTAGTTAACTATAATCTAGATTCTAGATACCTAGTGCCGGACAGCCGGTGCTTGAATTGTTTAACTTGATGTTGTGCTTTCAGGATATCCTTCTATCTCAAATACAGCAAATCTAGGGTGTATTTTAATTTGAGTGTTTTTACTTTCACGTTATGATATCGAAAACATGTTGCAAAAAAGAGTCATGCATTAACGTCAGTCGATTGAAGCCGTGAAATAACTATTCCACTCAAATATTTGGATTATCGTTAATTTATAATTCAAATATAATTTCATATATGTAGTAAAAATTAATTTCAATTAATTAATACTCTTCTGATTTGTCCCTTGAGAGTATTCAATTTTTATACAAAAGTGAAATGTGACAATAGTTTTGGGAATGATAATTCTGATCCAACAAATTTGTGTTTATCAATTTTTATTTCAAAGTCTATTAATTATAATTATTGCAAATTATAATGGAAGAAACAATTTAGTTGCACATATAGATTAGAAGTTGCAACTCACTCCAAATATTTAACACATTATTATTATTATCATTATAGGGAGATTATTAGAAATATATGATTATTATGGCTCATACAACTCATGATTATGTAAATAACTATGGCTGGAAATAGATAGGACTACGAACAACATGAATACCATCACTCCAAATGATAGCACCTTCAGCAGATGCATGATTTTGTTTACCAGAGCCCCTTGATTTGCTGAAGGTCACAGTGTATGTCAGCTTCTGATTCACCTTCGAGAAAACTAGCTTGCTTGGTGACACATTTATGTCATATTGCGAACTATTTTCCACCATTAATGTATACCTTGAATACGCTTGTCCAACATTTGTGAGAGTTCTTGAATAAGTCTTCTTGCCTGAACCAATTTTGACAGAGAATGAAGGATAGTTCAGCTGGGCTTCGGGTATGATATCCACCAAAGCGCACTGAACGTGACCTTGGACAATCATCTTAACTTGTTCATCTGGATACAAACCGCACAAGTAGGGGATGTAATCGTCGGGGTGGATATCGTATATCAACCCCGGGTCTTCAGCTTTCTGTGGGTTCACATGGCCAGAACCGAGTGCAAGCAAGTTGGCAGGCTGTTTCTGCTCATCCATGATTGGATTGCCATCCAGGCCTAGTGTGTAGGCTGTGGTCATCATTGCGGATTTAATCGCTGCTGGTGACCAATCCGGGTGATAACTTTTAAGCAACGATGCAACACCACTGAGATGGGGGCATGACATTGAGGTACCGGCAATAACGTTAAAAGCAACGTTATCCTGTGTGAGGTTATCCACAGAGGCTTTCCAAGCCGCGAGGATATTTATACCAGGCCCTGTGATGTCGGGTTTCAGTATTCTTGGACTTTGTATATTAGGCCCTCGGGATGAGAAAAACGCGACCATTGGTGCGTCTTTCACTCCAAGAACTGTCCCCTTGAATACAAGGCTTGCAGATGGATTTGTAGTTGCATTCATGTACGCCACGATTTGTTGTCCTGCATAATAATCCACTTGAGAAGTCGGAATATCAAAAGCAGAAGCTATATTGGTGTAGCCTTCCAGGATATCGTTCACCAGAATCATCCCAACACCACCAGCATCTCTAATATTCATACCTTGGTCGGATGTTGAAAAGCACACCACTATTTTACCTTTTAAATCTGTCCTGTTTTGCAATGCTTTTTGTTCACAAAATCTACCAGCTTCGCTTTCAAATCCAAGAAAAGCCAAAGGAAACTGCTCGGATGGAAAATCTTTAGGTTGATTGATCATCTCCCCGTCGAACTCTTTCTTGTTTCCAAGGACTACAGTTGCCCTGAAATTCCTATCAATGGTGCTTGCTGCAACTGTAAGAATCCATGGAGCATCGTTCGACACAGAAGCCTCGTCTGGTCCAGAGTTACCTGCAGAGCAACTCACAAATATCCCTCTTCTCATTGCAGCAAATGATCCAATTGCAAGAGAATCCGCGTAATAAGGCACAGAAGCGCCACCAAGAGATATAGACATCACATCTACACCATCATTAATCGCGGCATCCATTCCAGCCAACAAAGAACTATCAGGACATCCCTTCATTGGATGGCAAACTTTGTACATTGCAACGTGAGCTCGAGGGGCTACACCGGCTGATGTACCATTAGCTTGGCCGTAAAAGTTTGCATTTGCGACGAAATTACCAGCTGCAGTACTAGAAGTGTGAGATCCGTGCCCATGATCATCAACCGCGGAGTCCTCATCGATGAAACTTCTAGCTCCAATAAGCTTGTTGTTACAGTATATGCCCTCTTCACATCTTCCTTTCCACTTGCTTGGAGGCGATGGCATCCCATCATCGTTGAAAGATTGGTGGTTTGGTGAGATACCGGTATCTAGCACCCCAATTATTGTTCCTTTTCCATAGCTGGATTTCACCCATGCTTCAGAATTTTTTGTAGTTAGCCCCAAAAACGTAGGACTATGAGTTGTTTGCAAGGAGTATATCCTTTCCAGCCTCGCGGAAATAAAACCGGCCTTGTTTTTCATTTCTGCGACATGTTCAGCGGATAATCGAGCCGAGAATCCGGACATCACATGATGGTAGGAATGTATTATGTGTGGCCTTAACCCCTCGGCATTTGCTGAAGTTTGTGGCAAAAACGATTTGTACCAAGTTTCAACATCGTCATATTGCATGGAGAGTAGTGTATGGTTTGGTTTTTGAACATGGACGATATATGTCTGCATGGAACTCCCAACTTTGATAGTTGAAGCTTCTTTTTGTAGAGACATGCTTGATTTCAGACAAAGTAAAACAATAACAAAAAGGACTCGAAACATGTTTTTAGAGGAAGAAAATGTCATTTTGCTTTTGAGTTTGATTTGATGTGTTTGATCTGTGGGATTTGGAGATGAGAGACCAATCAATTTATATTGATCTTTTACCTCACAAGAAAGAAGAGTAACATGCACTTCAACAATAATTAATTGGAAACTCACAAATTAACGTATCGTAAGTTGTTAAGAGTGTTTCGTTAGTAAAATACTCCAAAAGGGAAATAAGGACATTGTTTGTTTCGAATGTATTATATACAAGTATTGATTTGTTATAGAGTATCGAAATTCATAAATTCACGTCTCTGAAGTTGTTAAGAGTATCTTGGTACTAAAATATTCCAAAATAAAAAAAAGGATGTTGTTTGTTTTATTTGAATATATTACATATAACAAATGACTTGTTATAGAATATCGAAACTTATAAATTTAAGTGTAAGTTGTTAAGAATGCCTTACTAGTAAAATACTCCAAAAGGGACATAAGGACATTGTTTGTTTAGAATATATTATATATAGGTATTGATTTGTTATAGAGTATCGAAACTCATAAATTTACGTCTCTGAAGTTGTTAAGAGTGTCTTGGTAGTAAAATACATCAAAATAAAAACAAGGACATTGTTTGTTTTCAATGTATTACATATAGCAATTGATTTCTTATAGAATATTGAAACTCATAAAATTTACGTGTAAATTGTTAAGAATGTCTTGGTAGTAAAATACTCTAAAAACGAAATAAGAACATTGTTTATTTTGAATATAATATGTATAGCAATTGATTTGTTGTAGAGAATCAAAATTCATAAGTTTACGTAAGTAATATTAGTAAGAGTGTTTTGCTAGTAAAATATTAAAAGGGAAATAAGACATTTAGTTTGTTTTGAATATGTTACATATAGCATTAATTTGTTATAAACAGTATCTGTTTTGTAATCTAATACGGAAATTAAGAGAAGCATATTTGAAGATTTGTTGTTGTAACTTGTAACAAGCTGTACTAACTATAAACATGGAATACAAAAAAAGGAAACATGTGTGGATGTGAAAGAATTCGATTGGACGAATATATAGATGCTATTATTAGTAGTTTGTTTCAAAAAAAAACATTGAAATGTTAATTTAAATGAATATTTAATTTATTTAGCATGGAGACTTCGATCAATTTATTTTTAATTACTTATGAAAGTTGATGGATTTTATTTGGAATTTGGAAATATATCAATAACATTGTTACTTACACGCCTCTTATTATTTTAGCTTTCTTCATTATAAATCTTTTTCCCTTAAGTGAAAGTTTGTTAAAGATATGTTGCTATCCACACTTAATTTTATTTAATGACAACTTCTGTTATAACAATTAGCCCTAAAGGACATGAAAAGATAAAAGAGTCAAATGGAATTTAGCTCTCAATATTAGAAATGAAAATTAACGTCAGTCATGACGTGACATGGGCACTTATAGGTAATATTACTCCCTCCATTTCTAACCAATTTCTCAATCTGTGTTTTTATTAATAAATTCCATTATCTTGATTAAGATTAATACTTTTGAGTTTACTCAAAATTATGAAGTAATCAATGAACTTGAAGTAAATTAAAAATTTTACATTTTGATATATTTTTTACAAAAAAATATATTTGAACTTAAAATTAAAAAGATTAATTCTTTTAAAATTTGAAACATGAAAAGAAAAAAAAAATAGTATGAAAAGAGTATAATAATTAGGATACTTAAAAAATAAGTAGGTAGCATCACATGAAAAATCTTAAGTGAATCTCAATCTTATGAATTGTGTAATATAATTTACAATTTTAATTTCTTTCATTTATTCCGTAACTTCTTAAAAATATTTATGGATAGATGAAAATATATCCAATTTATTTTACTTAAGTTGAAAGAATAATTCATTTAATAAAGAAAATGGATAGAGATAGTCGAGCGAATTTTTTTATAATTTACATTATCATATTCAATCGAAACTGATTATAAGTAATTAAATTGAAAGATAATAAAACCCAAGTGATATGACGCTGTTAGCCTAAATCCCCATGAATGAGTACACGTGGAAATTAATAAACATTCCGACCATACACAAAATTCCCAAAAAAACAGCCTCCACAACTCGCACAAACAACACAAATTCATGATGCTGCAGTCCTTTGTCTGAACTCACAAAATCCATTTCGTTCTCATCACTTACTTCAACAAATGCTCACCTCTTCTACTGCTCGATTTTTCGCGGCACCGTTCTGTACGACGCCGTTTAATCATCCAGATAACATCACTTTTTCATCAAGATGTATTATTTCTCCAAAGCTTATTAAATATAGTGATGAGAAATTTTATTATTATTATTATTACAGTAGTAGTATTGTGAGATGGAAAGTGATGTCTGCCGACAACGCGGATGCTTCTTCCTTCACCACCTCTGTAGACTCCGAATCCACCATCTCAGATAAAAACGCCGCTTCTGCGTATGTATAAATATCCCAAAAAGATTGTCCAGTTTTCGATGTTGTTAGTATTCAATTTGATCCATCCCTAAAAGATCGTTTATTTTGCTATTTCAATGATGAAAATAGAGGAACTTTATGGTCGATTGACAGTTTGGCATGGACGACTTTGATCTGAATTAAAATTATCATGTTAGAAAGTAAAATATGGTAAAAATGTTACTATGTTTTTGTAACATACTAAACTTAGTTGACTTGGAAGTTAAAAAGTCTAATACATCAAAATTTGAAAGTGGCCGGTATTCTAGGACGGAGGGAGTATAGTATTTGCTGTGAACATGATTTGTTTGATTTATATCAAATTAGAGCGTAAAATTGATTAATTTTGATGATTGGAAATCAAACTAGAAGGTCTTTTTGACGTATTTATTTGTTCGGATACAGGTTTTGCATAATCGAAGGACCAGAGACTGTTCAGGATTTTGCTAAAATGGAGTTGCAAGAGATTCAGGATAATATTCGGAGCAGACGGAACAAGATTTTCTTGCATATGGAGGAGGTGATGACTTATTCCTTTCCTGTTTCTTTATTTTCTTTCAAGTCAAATTCTAATAACCTGAGAAATTAATTTGACCAACTCTAAATTATGGTGGACTGAAGTTTGATAGCTCTACTATTATAGTTAGTTAGAGATTTTGAACGTGGTTTGAGTAATTAGCTATTCTCAATAGTCAAGTTTGCTAAGTTCATTTCATTGTAATGATCTACTTAGATGATTCAAGTCAATCACACAATCCTCAATGTTACTTCTATCATTAACCACTTTTCTGATGAAATTTGGATTTGACTTGAAACAGATGAAAAAATCAGAAACTCGCATAACCTTAGGTGAATTTCCCTATTAGTTAAGTCTGCAAGTAGCTACACGAGGGGAGTAACAATGTTCCACTGCAATAGAGAGGTTCCTAAGTTCATTACTAATTCTGTTTGGCGTGAAATTATGTATTCTCAATACCTAATGTTATGCTCAACAACTTTAATCATGAAATTCCTTTTAGTTTTGGCCTAAAGATAAATTTTTGAAACTTGAATCATTGGGGCGTTGTAGGTTAGACGTTTAAGAATACAGCAGAGAATCAAGAGCGCTGAGCTTGGAATACGAAATGAAGAACCAGAGAATGAACTTCCTAACTTTCCATCCTTCATCCCGTTTTTGCCTCCTTTGGTAAGATGGATAAAACCTAATACTTTTTTGTTAGGCATGTTATACTATCTTCTTCATTCATCTCTGGTTTCTTTGTATTTACTAGCATACACGCCTTACATAAAAAAAGGACATTTATATTCATATAGATAGTAGTGTAAGAATGATCTTTACTGAATAACAATTATGTACTGCACAGACATCAGCAAATCTAAAGGTGTATTATGCTACATGTTTCTCCCTTATTGCCGGGACAATGCTCTTTGGAGGACTTCTTGCACCTACTGTAAGTTCTTTTGCTCTTAGTAATTAGTTAACTGTAAGGGAGTTAATGAAATTCTATCACTTAGATTGTCTAGTTGACCAAGAAAATCATTGGAATTTTACCATGTGAGGGATCTAACTCCCTTCTTCACTTTTACCCCTTTTCAGCTTCACTTTATCAAGGATAGATTAATTTGCATAAAATAGTTGACATCTTCTCTATTTTGAAGGTGGGGTACTGAACTACTAATGCTTATATAAGATTGGTATATTTTAAGTAGACTCTAAAAATGGGAATATACCGGTAGCTTAAATTGAGCAGGGTTATAAAAATGTCAATGGACTTTCTTGTAATCGTAAGTGATCAACAATCCTTAGTTTAGCTTGCCTGAACTGTTTTTGGATATTTCCATCTAGCTATTCTATTTTAAGGGCTGGGGGTTGGGGGCTGGGTGTTCTGGTCATGTAGTTCTATTCGGTGGATCTAGAGTTCAAACCCCAGTAGTAATAAAAGTTCAGGCTTTTATAAAATAAATGGGAAAATGTAGTTGGTCTTGAGTCGTGTGAAAGTTCATTAAGCGACACACATGCAAATAGATGTGAGAAAGAATTTAAGCAAAGAAATGGAAATAACCTCATGACAATGTTGGAGCAAAATTATCAACTCTTTCTTATGCCAATACCCCTGCTATATTTTATTGCAGTTGGAGCTAAAGTTGGGTGTAGGAGGCACATCTTATGCTGATTTTATCCAAAGTATGCATTTGCCGATGCAGCTGAGGTGCACTTTCTTAGCCCTATTCACTTGTTAAACTTAGTCTTTTGTAATTCTCACCAATAAATTATTCGTAACTCCGTTAGTTTATTTCTCTTTTGGATGGAAACTATAGTCAGGTTGATCCTATTGTGGCGTCCTTCTCTGGAGGAGCGGTAGGGGTAATCTCAGCCTTGATGGTAGTTGAAATTAACAACGTTAAACAACAGGAGCAGAAGAGATGCAAATACTGCCTTGGAACAGGTCGCTATGCATTTTAGTGTTTCAACATCAAATTGTTCATTCTTGTTACTTATTTTTATGAACTACTTGGCATAAATATATGACTTTGGTCTCTTCTTACTGATCGTTCTTGATTTAGTCGTCCACCGCTATTGTACAATATATAACGAACACTTATATTTTACCTGATAAACTGTTCGATGATCTAATGTAGGATATCTTGCTTGTGCTCGTTGCTCAAGCACCGGTTCGGTTCTTATTGAACCTGTTTCAGCAGTTACCAGTGGCTATCAGCTACAGTCACCTCCTCAAACAGAAAGATGTTCAAACTGTTCTGGAGCCGGAAAGGTTAGTGCAGTAACTTTGGAGTGTGAAAACTATTCTGAAATACGTGAACACAACTTGGTGCTAAAGGTTGCGACCATCACACTTTCTACTAACACATGTGGTTGGTGATGACTGATGTTACTAAATTAGAACACAACTAAATTCACATGATTGAACACTTCAAGTGTTGTTTCCACTCCTTATCTAATTATCTCATTTTGTTGATAATTGAGGTAACGGAAACTTAATGCTAAGCTAGAGCTTGAATGGGTTCTTGATAGCGAATATAGCTAGAAAAGCATGTCGCTTAAATTGAAAAATAATAGTTGTCATCGGCAGATTTCCTTTTGGGACTTATCAAAACTACATGATCAGATGGTAGCTTATGTTTACACCATTGTTGCGTATGAATATGTGCAGGTCATGTGTCCAACATGCCTCTGTACTGGAATGGCCATGGCAAGTGAGCACGACCCTCGAATTGACCCTTTTGATTGATCACTTAACATATGATCCAGTTTCGACTTGTATGTTAGAATGTAGGTCTTGTTTCATAGGTATACTGTGTGTATAATGTTGTGATTAAACCCTGTAATGTAATATTGGATGATAATGAAGACTTGAAAGAAACCGAAGTTTTTGATAATGAAACTTTGTCATTGTGTACAAAAGTTATTCGACTTTATAAACGATAGAAAGAACTGCTCCAAGACGTTGATCATATTTCCTCTGATATTTGGACCTATCTTGACTTTAACCAGGCAGATAAAAAAATGTTGCGTTGGTGTAAATGAAATTTCATATCCTTCAAGGTTAATAAGTGAATTAGGGAAAATACAGTAGAATTTACACACTTTTGATGAATGGAACATATAGCTTCCGCAGAAAATGTGTAGGGCAAACGGGTGATACAGCCTAGTTTTAACAAAGAAAATAAGTGTAATATCTCATGGCTTAGGAGCATCATAACCTACGGAAGCTGCAGCCTCGACGAGGATAGACACAAGAGCATCTGGAGCAGAGAAGAAAGCACTATGATCAGATTCGATTTCATAAGCTTTCCAAGGTTGGCACTTTTTAATTATGTGTTCTTGTTTTTCAGCTCTCATAATTCCATCATGCATCGTCCTAATATAAATACAAGGCACTTTGTCCGTATCACCACCGTCATCTGTGAAACGTAGCTCCTGTACTGCACAATTTGGTCCAGGCCGCAGTAGCATGGATGCCAGTGTAACATCCTGATTAACATTTTCAGCAATAATGTAGGAAATTGATGAAATAACAATCATATAATGCGATCATATACATTATATATTGAATGTGTGCAGTTGTTTTGGTGTAACCTCGTGAATTATTAACATGGTATATGAATAATCACTAGTCATAAGTCATGGATAGCATATATGTACCTCCTGAGGACTCATATTATAGTAGAATTCGCGTAGGAATTCTTTTCTCATAACAATGCTCGTGTTAGGCTTTTCCGCTCCAAATCCGTAGTTCATATCAAAAACATTACGAACACCACCATGCTTAGAAAAATCAGGTGCCCCCTGTCACCAAATTGAATGCCGACAAGCTACTCAAAAAAGGCTAGAAATGAATAAGAACCCATGTATTTCTTTTCATGTACTTTGGAGTCAAAGATTTTCTATGTTCTGTGACTCCTCAATAGAACAAAATTAAAAAAGGTGCTCATTACACTACATACGTCTCTTATTGCTTGTGAAGTAGTAGATAGAGTTTGCACTTCACTCTTAGGTCAATTCGGAACAAGATCCCTGTTATCACAGGGCGAAGTTGTGTATCCGATTCTCCCTTACTCCATCTTAGGAGATGTTGATGTCGATGTCGATGAATGTTAATGAAGTAGTAGCAGTTGCTTACAAAATTCATATCTGCCTGAGGAGTCACACCTGGTCTAAACATGCTAGCTGCAAGGTAGACGGCCAGTAGTACTAATTTACTTCCGAACCTGTCAACTGCCTTGGTTATGTTGAATCCTCCAACACTGTGTCCTACTAGAATCACCTAAAATCAGACAAAAATTTCCATAAGTTTGTGTTATTTAAGTGAAACAGATATATATTTGATTTGTTGAACCTTTTCATGATGAGGCAAGGTGGATAACAAATCAATGAGAGGTTTGTTGTAATCGTCGAATGATAGAACAGTGTTAGGATCAGTTTGGTCGATGCCTGAAGCTTTGAGATCTGGACAAGAAACTTTGTACCCCAAATTCTCCAATCGGCATTTGATTTTGTACCAGCACCAACCTCCATGAGTAAAACCATGTACGAGAACAAAGTGTGCCTTCATTTGGATTGGTTGAAGGGTACTTACGAGTGATTTTGCGCCTCCTCTAGGTCTGGTGTGCTTCTAATTCCTTGGGTGTAATGGTGGTAGTTTTATCTCTTTATGAATTTGTCTGAGAAAATCTGTTGTTGTAATGGTGTCCATTCGTTGTCGTGGGGTTCAGCTTCAAGGTAGAGAGGGATAGACTCACGTAACTGCGGCTCACTCCACAACTCTCATTCAACCTCTTTTTTCTTTTTCTTTTTTTATTGTAATTTATTGTCTCGAACCTGTGCACCTTCTGGTCACTATCAATAAACTTTTCAACTAGAATATTCGATTAACTCACAAATCTCATCGAACCTCAAGACCAAAAATTTATTCCGCGGCCTATTTTCCCGATTATTAAACCTATATATTAGAAAAAAATATCAAGCTCAATCATATGTGAACAAAATTAGTTCTAATTCTTATAAGGCTTATTTTCTTTTGGTCCCCTGAAGTATTGAGACGCTTTCAATTTGCCCCCTGAATGATTTATCTTTTCAATTTACCCCCTAAACGATTTATCTTTTCAATTTACCCCTATTTTTTTCGTTCGACCCCCGTAAGTATTTTTTTCGCCAAAAAAATGAATTGAGATAAGGGCAATATTGGAAACACACGTACAAATTAGATTTTGGGCAACTTTGTAATAATTAAATAAGATGGTTCACTAATCAAATCAAAAAACCCCTCTTTCTCCAAACACCCCTTCCCCCCGCCCAATAATTAAATAAGATGGTTCACTAATCAAATCAAAAAACCCCTCTTTCTCCAAACACCCCTTCCCCCCGCCCCCCCCTCCACCCCCACCCTACCTGCAAGAACAGGCTACGCGTATGAGATGCAAGCAAGCAATCATCATCATCAAGAACTAATACTCACGATAGTTCTGATTTTTGCCAAATAAAGCTACCAACTTTATCATTCAACAATCAAAAACCAAATTGGACAACCATTTTCGGACAAATAGAGTACACACTCACGTTTACCATGTCCATCATCGGAGACTTGAATAAGGTTCAACCCACCGACCTTAACGGCGATGGAGGTGAAGCCGACATCGAGGATTTTGTCCACCAGCTCCTTAACGGCAGAGACTAGATGCTGCAACACTTCCCCGATGCGATTTTGCTCACCACTGCCTCTTATCAGTATGTTTCTCTCAAGGTTTTTCGCGTTCTGTAACTACTCCATTTTCATCTTGAGACAAGATTCATCGGTTGTTCTTGCAGGTAGGGGTGTTGGGGGTTGGGGGTGGGGGTTGGGGGGTTACGGGGAAGATGAAGGAGGGGTTGGGGGGTTGGGTAGGGGTGGGGTAGGGAAGAAGGAGGGGGATTTTATTAATTATTTATTAAGGACACATATTCTTTTGAATTTTATTAGTGAATCCGCATCTTTAATTATTACAAATTTTGCCTCAAAATCTAATTATATGTGCATTTCCGATTTTTCTCTTACCTCAATTCACTTTTTTAGCGAAAAAAATACTTCAGGGGGCGGAACGAAAAAAATAGGGGTAAATTGAAAAGATAAATCGTTCAGGGGTAAACTGAAAAGATAAATCATTCAGGGGCCAAATTGAAAGCGTCTCAATACTTCAGGGGGCAAAAGAAAGTAAGCCTTCTTATAACTACAGAACATAATAATTGAACCGAACAAACATACTACCTTAATAAATAATTTTCATAGCGTTATTTACTGCCACCTCCAATTAAAAATATAATTAAATATGTGATTCTCCTC
The DNA here is from genome assembly GCA_003412495.2 of Echium plantagineum. Classification (NCBI taxonomy): domain Eukaryota; kingdom Viridiplantae; phylum Streptophyta; class Magnoliopsida; order Boraginales; family Boraginaceae; genus Echium; species Echium plantagineum. Next base: position 5,553,212 of record CM016561.1, read on the forward strand.
CATTCTCCTCAGATTTGGAAGGGAGAAAATTTGAGGGAAATCAGTGATAATGGGATGGACTAGTAGTAATAAATTCTCCTATCTAAAAATCAATTTATTTACAAACACAATTTTTTTTAAAATTTCCCTCGATTCTCCCCCGATTTTCCCCAAAACAAATATACCATAAAGGAAATAAAAAATTGGAAGGGGAGTACTAATGTTGGTTCTCTATGCAATCTCTCATTATTTCGTAGTCTTTCTTCAACTTTCCTTCGAAAGAGGAAAAATATAGTTAAAATATGTAATTTATCTTTCATTCTCCTTCGATTTGAAGGGAATAAAATTTGAGAATAATCAGTGATAATAAAGATAGATTAGTAATAATAAATTCTACTACCTAAAAATCCATTTATTTTCCAAGTACAATTTTTTTTTTAAATCCCCCTCGATTCTCCCAAAACAAATGCAACATAAAGGAAATAAAAAATTGGAGGGAGAGTACTATATTATGTTGGTTCTCTATTCAATCTCTCATCATTTCGTAGTCTATTATCAACTTCCCTCCAAAAATTCACCCCCCACCCCCCCCCCCAAAGGCAATACAAAAAATGTCAAAAGATCTTGAATTCACTGAAAGAGTTGTTGAAATTCGATCTCCAGCAACAAAAATTAGATCATCAGAATCATATGATGTTGATGGTTATGGTGATGATATTCGGAGTGAAATTAAATCAAAAAATGGTAATGATAAGTGTCGCACACCACAATCACCACAACATATGATCCCGAAGATCCTTAGCTGCCCACCACCACCACCACCACCACCAAAGAAGCCGAGAAGGGATGTGTCGTCGTGCAAGAGGCGGCTAAAGTTTTTCGAGATCATGGCGACGGAGGAAATTGAATCGTTTTTCAAGATGTCTGATAATATTCATTCCCATAATAATAATAATTGTAATAAAAATGCATCTGCTAGAAGAAGGTGTCTTATATGATTATTTTATATGGTACACTTGATATGTATGCGAGTTACACAAGAAACCTTCAATTAATTAATAAGTAATATATAATATATATATATATATATATATATATATATATATATATCTTTCTGGATCCTCACCACACCATTATTATTATTAGTATTATTAGTTAAATATTTTTCTAGTTTGTGTTTCAGTGAGATATTTTCTTTCGTCGGAGTATATACTTGGATTATAATAATAAAATGAATTTCATTTAATTTTGTTGATCAATCCATTTGTTGTTTGATTACAAGAAATGTTGCAGTGTGCTATGTTTGGACACCTTAAATTCATTTTATACAAACTCAATAGATCGATATTTTTTTATTGAACCACCAGTTACATGCATGGTTGGATTTCTTTTTTATCATCAACTCCCAACCACATTGATTGCGGATCGGTTACGGCTCTCCTAATAATTTTTCTTTTAAAATTTCTCTTAATGCATTAATTTCACAATTTGATTCATAAATTTTGTATAAATAGCATTATAATATTTTAGAAGAAAACCATAACTTTCTAAGAACCGATCAATTCCATTTTACCAAGTTCACGTCCATCATAGACATTAGGTAGCACATTAACATTTGAAGTAGTAGAAAATCTTGGGTTTTTAAACGAAAATGCAATATACGATCCCTTAAATATAGTCCTCCAACTAAATTACCGAAATTATCATATGATGTTCATGAAAAATCTAATTTGAGTTTTTCAATCAATCAATATTGAGGGAAGGTCAAAAGCATCAAACCGATTATAATTGAAGATTTGTCATATTTTTCAGTGGAAGAACTTGTTCCATTATTGTTGCACAAGTCTCACCATGTGAAATAAATAAATGTGACAACAATATCGATAAGCAAGCAAGATTGGTACATTATATACTTCAGAATGTTTGGCGTGGGTGCGTTAAGAACTTTTACACTTCTGATTAATGGAACATCTCTGTTGCCCAGAGAATGCACAGAGGAAAAGATAATACAACAAAGTTTTAACAAAGAAAGTAAGTGTAATATCTCATGGCTTAGGAGCATCATAACCTATGGAAGCAGCAGCCTCGACGAGGATAGAAACAAGCGCATCCGGAGCAGAGAAGAAAGCGCTATGATCAGATTCGATTTCATAAACTTTCCAAGGGTGGCACTTGTTTATTATGTATTCTTGTTTTTCAGCTCTCATAATTCCATCACGCATCGTCCTGATATATATACAAGGCACTTTGTCTGTATCATTACCATCATCCGTAAAACGTAGCTCCTGTACGGCATAACTTGGTCCAGGCCGCAGCAACATTGATGCCAACATAACATCCTGATTAACATTTTCATCAATAATTGAGGAAATTGATGAAGTAACAATCAAATAAAATATCTATGTTATGTAATGTATTGAATGCGCCATACATTGAATATTTTTTATCATGTGTGGTTGTTTATAGCATGAGCTACTCCCACCAAAATCGATTGGTTTTAGGTGCAACCCTGTGAATTATTTAATATGGTATGTGGTGAATCATAGTCATGGATAGCATATACGTACCTCTTGAGGGCTCATACTATAGAAGAATTCGCGTAGGAACTCTTTTTTCATAATCATGCTTGTTTTAGGCTTTTCTGGTCCAAATCCGAAGTTCATATCAAACACATTACTAGCACCACCGTGCTTAGAAAAATCAGGTGCCCCCTGTCACCAAATTGAATGACGAAAAACTAGTTAAAAATTGGTTCATTACATTACATATGTTTGTTCTTGCTTGTGGAGTAGTAGATAGAGTGTGCACTTCATTCTTAGGTCATTTCGTAACAGGGTCCCCGTTATCACAGGATACGCTGATGTTGAAGATCCTATGTACTTGAATGATAAGTTAACCAAACTCGAAGTGAATGAAGTAGCAAAAGTGGCTTACAAAATTAATATCTGCCTGAGGAGTCACACCTGGTCTAAACATGCTGGCTGCAAGGTAGATGGCCATTAGTATTAATTTACTTCCAAACCTGTCAACTGCCTTGGTCACGCTGAGTCCTCCAACACTGTGTCCTACTAGAATCACCTAATTAATCAGATTAAATTTTCAGTAAGTTTACATATGAACCTGTGTTACTTCCAACCTCCAGTTTGAAACAAATATAGTTATGCTATAATGTTTGTTCAGCTTAAGATATATACGACCATGATTCACGCAGCATTTTACGGTTTCTTGAAAAGACTATTCAACTAAAAAAACATGACTATATACTTCATGCTCTTCACTTCTTCAACACACTACTACATGTAGGTGATTAGTTGTCGATGGCTTAATAGCTTGGTGTCATCTGACCCAAGTTTCTAATCAGGAGGTATTGGTTCAACTCTTGTTGGAGACAATCGTCTCGTATTTCATTCAAACAGTCTATTAATTAGTAATTCATACATTCCTTATTTGCAATACTATTCTACTCAAATTTTTGTCGGTAATTTACCAAGTATTACTAAGGAATCGTTTCAATGTTACAAAATTAGGTACACAAATAATTTGATTAATGGTACGAGTGACACAAGAAAAGTCCATAGAAACTCATTATATACACAAAGCCATAGATGAGTAGAATGGTGAGAGAGATGAACCTTTTGATGCTGAGGAAAAGTGGACAACAAATCAACGAGAGGTTTGTTGTAATCATCGAAGGAAAGAACAGTGTTAGGATCAGTTTGGTCGATGCCTGAAGCTTTGAGGTCTGGACAAGAAACTCTGTACCCCAAATTCTCCAATCGGCATTTGATTTTGTACCAGCACCAACCTCCATGACTAAAACCGTGTACCAGAACAAAGTGTGCTTCCATTTGGATTGGTTCGAGGATACTTACGACGAAATTTGTGCCTCTTCTACCTCTGCCGGCCTTCCAATTCCGTCTGTACGGTGGAAATAGTTGTAGAAATCGCGTTGAGACCCGACTCGGTTGTTTGTTGTAGGGGTGACTGGGGGTGCCGTGAGGTTTGTGTATGTTGTCATGAATCCATCACACTAAGATGGTAGGGTGGTGCTAGGGATGACCGGTGTGGTTCGGGTAAAGTTGAAGATGATGTTTTTATTTAATTAAAAAAAATGATTATTGAAATTTGACATAATTGAATGCTCATTGTTTACAAAATAATGTATAAAGTATGATATATATATAAAACAAAAATCAGTGTACACACTGAAATCGTGTTTATTTTAAAGCGAACTGATTATTTTAATTTTGGATGAAATTTAATGAAACACTATATCAACAAGTTAAAAAAAAAGTGGAGGGCATTCTTTCAATTTTCTTCATTTAACTTAGCATGTAATACAGTAATATTTCCGCGGTTCTCTTTTACTTGTCGTTCTAGCCATTTAGCATATAAATTAAGAAAAAGTAAAAGAGAGTCAATTGATAAATTCAAAGTAAAAAGTAATTAAAAGGTACACTGAAAATATAAATTTGTAATTAATTATGCTAGAACGACAAGTATTTAGAAACAAAAATTTGAAATTAAAACGACAAGTAAAAGAGAGCGGAGGGAGTATAAGTTATCTAGATTCCATGTTAATAGATTGGTGACCAAAATAAACACTAGGTAGCAGATTAACTTTTATTTAAAGTTAGTAGTTAATCTTGCTTCTATTTAAACGCCAATCATATAAGCGAAAATCACCCAAGAGAAAAGTTGTCGATTAAAATTATCAACCAGTACAATGTAGATATAACAATAAAATTTCGTGAATATATTTTTCAGTCAAAACTTGCCAACAATTGCCAAATATCTGATGAAATTCCTGGGCCTCGTTACTCATCAACACCAGCAAAATACCACCATGATTGAGCGCAATCAACAATAATCAATACTAAAAATTAGAATCCACAATATGGTCAAGCATTAGATGCATCTCCACTTCCAGGTTCGAGATGCTGATAAGCCTCCTCAACCGAAGACAACTCCTGCTTCATAGAAGTAAGTTTAGCAACATTTTGTTCACGCACATGAGGCGGTACTTTCTCCTGGTACCCTGAAGCACTCATGATCTTCATTTGGTTGTCAAGTTGCCTGGATACAAGGGGGAGCACATATGAAATAGAGTATTTAGACCATATCAATGGGAGAGATCTTGAATCAATATTGAGGGAGGGTCATCAAAAGCATCAAACCAATTATAATTGAAGATTTGTAATACGGAGTATTATTGAGGGGGCAATTATGATCATCTTCTGTGTAAAAATAACTTCATAAGAGTAGAGTAACGTATATATATCAGAGTTGTTTGTCCAGAGGCGACAACTGCTGATCATACTTACTTTCTTAACTCCTCCATCTTCTTCTTGAGCTTCTCACGTTCAGCTTCCACATTAATGGTTCCTTGCTGATTCAGATATACAGAAACAACCTCATTCACCACACTCACTGCACAACTGGTCGGGGCAGCATCATTTTCACTTAAGATCTGAAGCATCATCCAAGATGAAGAAAATGGCAGCAAAAAGGGTTAGACTTCAGAATGGAAACTTGGAAATGGCAAACAGATGAAAATATTTGTTAGCACCAAGGGTTTTCTACTTATTGTTACATAAGTCTAGCTTTGGAGATTGACTAAAGAATGGTACATCGAGGAACGACAAAAATGCAAAATTGAATCGCATTTAGGAATTAATTCTAATTACACTGTATAATAAAGTACTCAAAAAGTTTACTGTTAAAATAAAACAGGAAAACCATATAAATGCGTTTAATAAAGCATGCAAGTACAAACCTCCAAAGATGATAGAGCAGCAAGTGTTGAAATATCAAGTTTGTAGCTTTCAATAACCTTTGCAACATCATCAACACGACAAAGTACAAAAGCTGCTCTCCTGAACATGACGACTTATATTTTAGTAAATATTCATATTGATAGAGGTATGAGAAGAAAAATAAGATATTTCACAAGTCTACCAAGAGTTACCTTTCATTTCTTTCCTTTGCTGGTAACAAAGCTCTAAGTGATCTCAATGATTTCACAACAGACTCGATAAGCTCCATATTAGATTCTACACCAGCATTGGTCCATCCCTGAAAGATCAGTTCAAGGTCAACTTACGGACCCAACTGCATATCTAGTAGAATGTAACAATTTCCAAAACTTCGTCATATCCAATGGAGGAGACGTTTACATAACCAGATTTAAACAGAGTGACTCTTCTCTTTATGCGCTAGAAAATAGTGTGCTGCAGTAACAATCATGTAATTCTGATCTTACCTCCACCGGGGCTGGGTATTCTGCAATCATAATAGATTCCTTCTTTGTGGAATCACGTCTAGAAGGAAGGCGCTGCCATAATTCTTCAGTCACATATGGCATGAACGGGTGAAGTAAGCGCAAGCCATTGTCCAAACAAACCCACAATGTATCTTGAGCAGATCTTCTGGCTGATTCTAGTGATGGATCACTACCAGCAAAGTAGGGCTTGATTAGCTCGATAAACACATCACACAATTGATACTGCCACCAATGATGAATTGCAGTTGTTGCATCTGAGAATTCATATAACTCTAAAGAGTCCACAGTCTTTGAAATGGCTTTATTCAACACAGATAGTATCCATTGACAGCTTAATGGCATTTCATTTGGCACTATCTTAGTTGAAGGGACAAAATCGTCTCCAAGTTTGCTCATAGCGAACCTAATAGCATTCCACAATTTATTGCACCACTGCCGATAGCCAACCACTCGTAGTATATCCAAATTTATTTTATCTGACTGGAAGGACAAAGGCACAAGTCACTAAAACCACAAAGAGAAGCTAAAAACTCATACCACAATAGGACAGCAATGAACCTGTGCCGTATAAGATACGAGAGCAAATCGAAGAGCATCAGCACCACATTCAGGGATACCATTGGGGAAATCCTTCACCTGTCCCTCTTTTGCCGTTTTCATTTCATTTGGATCCAAATTACCTTCATCCAATCTCTTGTGAAGGCCTTGAAGGGTTACTCCATTAATCACTTCAAGAGGATCAATGACATTACCCAATGACTTCGACATTTTGCGTCCATGTGCATCACGAATCATTGGATGCAGATAAACCTGTTAGGATGCAAATGGAATTACTTCCAGAAAGAACAATTAACAAAATGCATAGGCACAAAACGAAGAAGTAAAAACCAAAGCATGGTTACTCTTGGTATTTCTTCTGCAGTGTTAATTGGTATGTAAAAAAGATGAATTCCAATGCACTAAGAACAAGGGAATCAACAAGACAGCTACTCACAGCATCAAATGGAAACTAAAATTACTAACCTTTTTGAAAGGTACATCACCAGCTAGCTTCATTCCTAACATAACCATACGGGCAACCCAGAAAAAGAGAATATCATGTCCAGTTTCCAGAACAGCACCCGGGTAAAAAGCCTTCAAATCTTCAGTATTATCAGGCCAACCCAACACAGAAAATGGAAAAAGGCCAGAAGAAAACCATGTATCCAGAACATCTGGATCCTGTGTCAATTGAAATTTCTTCCCACCAAAGATTCGGTTAGCCTCTTCTTGAGCCTCATCTTGGCTTCTTGCAACAACCCAGTGATTATTATAGGAACCGAGTTCCTTCAATTCATCATCCTCAAGGGTTACATACCAAGCAGGAACCCGGTGACCCCACCAAAGCTGCCTTGAAATGCACCAATCACGAATGTTCTTAAGCCATCTGCACTCAGTTCACTTTCACTATTTAGTAATGCAGTGATACCGAACACAGTGATCAGATGGAAAATAGAAAACTACAAAGGACATCAAGGGTATTTGCAGAATGCAACCTAACAATGATATCAAAGGTATGCAGTAGGCAACTCAACAATGAAAAAATAAAGTTACAAACCTACAATATAGGATAAGTAACATATTTAACATGCTGAGACAACTAAAGATCAGCGATTACCTCTCCCATTCTGCAGAGTATTGTTTAGGGATAATTTCAATTTTTTTACTTTCGTCATCCATCACTGCGTCAAGAGCCTGTTTGGCGATATCTTTGCAATTAACGTACCATTGAGGTTTTACGAGAGGTTCTACAACATCATTGCTCCGAGAACAAACACCAAGGCGCATCTCATTATTTGTAGCGCCTCTATAAAGACCCTGAGAAGTGTCAAGAGCATGTAAGATAAATAAAAAGGAGTCTTTGTGGCATAAAAAAATCAACTAAAAGGGAAGACATGGCATAATTTGTTTTAACTGCAGCTAATTGCAGTATATAGGACCGAGATCACTAATCTAACTCGGAACTACTTAATTGAAGGAATTTCAATATGGTAATGGAACCTTGTTCCGTAGAGCTTCAGTGATTGCCACACGAGCTTTGAAACGAGGCATTCCTTCAAAGTTTGGCCCACCTTCAAATTGTGGTCTACCGTTACTGTTTATTTTCCCTTCATCTGTTAAAATGTTAATTGATTCCAGATTATGGCGCCTCCCAACCTCAAAATCATTTGGATCGTGTGCTGGAGTTATCTGCATAATGCATAAAATAAAAATTATTGGAATTGACAAGGGACAAAGATGAGGCAAATTGATTGACTAGCATGAATATTATCCAACCTTCACAGCACCAGTTCCGAAATTCATATCAACGAGTATAGGATCACAAACTATTGGAAGTTTTCTCCCATTGAACGGATGCACTGCATATTTCCCATGCAGATGGCTGTATCTTGGATCTTCAGGATGTATAGCTATCGCAGCATCTCCTAGCATTGTTTCCACTCTGGTTGTGGCAACCACAATCTCACCTAGTGCCCCTTCCAAGGGGTATGCAAATGAGGTAAGAACACCAAACTCCACAGGGCTTTCATATCCAGGAACTTTCAAGGCTGTTTTCTCCTTAATATCTATGTAATCAACCTAGAAGCACAATGGATATTTTAAAAGTAAACTACAGCACTACGCTTTAACAAAAAACACTTCAGTCAACTACTTACTTCGATATCAGATATTGCGGTCCTCAAAACACAATCCCAGTTCACCAGACGCATATCCCTAGGTTCCAGAACAATAAAGTTTCACAAATAGTTAAGGTCGGTAACCAGTAATCAAGTCATTACACCTTCAAATTATTATAACAGGCATACCTATATATAAGGCCTTCTTTATAAAGCCTAACAAAAGCCTCAGTCACAGCTTTTGACCTCTCCTCATCCATTGTAAAACACTGGCTTTGCAGGACAAGTGATGAGAGCAATCAAGAAAAGCTTCACAGCAAAATAATAATGCGGTCAGAAGTTGAAGGAGGAGATGAACTTAGATCTTACCTCTCGAGACCAATCAAGGGACGCACCCAAGCGACGAAGTTGTCCCAAGATGGTACCTCCATACTCATTCTTCCATTTCCATACCTATTTTTAGAACAATACAGATTACTCATTGAAACGGAAATAGGAAAATTGATCCGCAAACATATAAACATAAAAAATTACAAATACAATGGCAAATGAGGGATAGACTCACTTCAGCCACAAACCCTTCACGACCAATATCATGTCTTGTCTTTTTCTTTTCTCGCATTATCTTTTTTTCCACAACCACCTATAACAAGTAATTTCAGCATAAGTCACCAAATCAGAATTTCGTCAAACATTAAGCGACACATTGCAACAGTATGCTACTCATTCATAAAAACACATGACATAACAATTACGACACAAAATCAGATGCCAAATGGTAAATGGAAAGAAATGGAAAGAGACACGGCAATGTCATAAACATCTTGGCATTGTAATTCTTGAGAGGACCGAATGCAAGAATTCATTTTTCTTTCTGATTTTGTTATTCTTAATATTGCTTTTTAAAAAAAAAAAAATTCTTGTATATGAGCACCGAATAAAACAAAGTACTAATTAGCATAGGCACTGACTGTGCTCTGATAACTGGTTAGAAGTAATTATAGGTACCAAATCAACTATTAAGTTTTTATTTAAGGAAATGACAAACAATCCGACCACTGAAAATGAATTTTTTCATTCGATCCTCTCAAGAATTGCCTTCTTATTAGTCTCTTAAGTGCATTACTATCAATCTCAGGAGCTAACGGCAAGCACCAAAAGGCACCTTGACTACCACAACTAACCCCACCATGATCAAAGATAGAGGATGGCATAGCGATGGACTGCGCACGTAACTATCATATCCCAAAGAGAAAATCAACCATTCCAGACCAGGTTAAGGAAAGTGAGAATTAAGCTGGTGAACACGGTCTTCGGAAGTTTTTCCTAATTCTATATGAACAAGTTAAAGCCATCAAATTTACAAAACAAAACGGCACATAAAAAATTATTTAATGCAATATATATCTGGAAACTAACATGCTTTATATACATTCACAAGTATTAAACATGATCACCCAAATATAATGAGCATTACACACTATAGCACGTAAGATGGTTCACTTATATTTAACAAACTGTTACACCATATTAAAAATTAAGACCTGTGTCGCAATCCCAGCATGGTCAGTACCAGGAACCCATAAGGTATTATATCCAGACATTCTACGCCAACGTATAATTGTATCCTGCAGGCAAAAAATGTAACATGAACCTACATATCTCCCATATAGATGCTATAAAACAGTTAATTACAATTTTCTGAATAAAAAAGTTTATTTGAGTACCTCGATAGCAGCAGTAAGGGCATGACCTATATGGAGCGCACCAGTCACATTGGGTGGTGGAAGAACCTGGTGTTATATACGTTAAAATTTTCACAATCAGTTCGAAAAATTTCCAAAACTCAGAGATGTCTAAGATCAAACTCACAATCACAAAAGGCTTTTTAGAGCTGCTTGAATCTGCCTTAAAAAAATTTGATTCTTCCCACCATGAATACCACCTAAAAGAACAATTAGTAAATGTAATTAGGTGTTGACTACTAGATTGCAATTAACCAAATGAGAGATAATTGAATTGGAACCTACGATTTTTCAACAGCATTGGGATTGTATGCCTTTGCCATATGAGAAGAAAGTTGTTTCTTCTGTCCAAAAGGTGTTTCTGGATCGACGAAATCTTCAGGATTTTCATCTCCACCTTCTCTCTTTGCATTCTTTTTCTTGCTCGTCTTGCTTGCACCAGAGACATTTTGTGCCTAATTGGTAATATACAAAAGCTTTCAGTAGCATAATGGATGTCAACAAATGAGCAGTTCAACAAACTAAAACACAAAAAAAATTAATAACTAGCTGTTGTCACAACAATTATACCTGAAGCTTAGCCGCAGCAGCCTTTTGTGCAGCCTTAAGCTTTTTCAACTCTTTCTCTTTGGCCTGTATTGCAAACCCCCCAGAAGTATGAGAATATATAGAAAACAAAATTGTCAATATTAAACACAAATGACATTGATGAATGACGAGCAAGAGTCACCAGCAATGCACAAGTAAATCTCAAAGTACTAACAGGAAGAAGATATTACATGAAACAAAACAATCCATATTTATGCACCATACACATGATACTTGATGCTTCCACACTATTTTTATATACTTCATAGTTCATATGCACATCAATAATGAACTTTTTACTATGTGAGATTGCATGTTTTACTGAATATGTCACACATGATAATCATTTTGCTAATACCTTTTCGTCTTTCTTCTTCTTCTTCTCAAGTTCTTCGGGAGTGAGCAGCTTCGCAAACTCAGATGTCACTGCCTGTATGAAACGAGACAAAAAATGATCATATAAACTAAATCAAACATTAATGACTCCAACGAAGCATAGCCTGGGTTCTTCATACAAGGACTCGAGATTGATTATATTTAACACCTGAAGTTTGAAGTCTGTATAAAAATCACATTTCATAAATTATAAAGGGGAATTTGGTCATCTTGATATGAAACACTAAACTCTTGGTTCAATTCGGAAACATATCACACGGGTAAGGCTGCATACTATTATATTCACTGAAAGTGAGGGAGGGATATGATGCACATGTCACATTCCCTCGCTTTAACTACTCCCTCCATCCCTAAATGATCGTCCAATGACCAAAAATTACCTTTACATATGTTCTATGCCTAAAATAGTCTGAATGATAGTATTTTCAATGTAATTTACTATTAACGTTATACATTTTATTCAAATCAAAAAAAAAATCATCAATTAAGTAACTAGAACTAATAAAATACTACTGAATATATATTTTGCAATCATGTATAGCTGTGAATTTACATACAATAAAAAATAAATAAATAAAAATAGAAAAGTAAGAAGCAGCGGACAAACCTCCATTTTCGCAGTTATCGATTCCAATTTTTGTGGTGAAACTAGAATTGGATAAATTAACTCAAATATACTGTAGGGTTTACTGCTGACCTGCTGCGATTTGAAGCTGATTTTTGAAGATATTGATGATTGATATTGATGGATATTGATTTAGCTGTAGGGTTTTTTTGATGATATTGATGAATGATGATCATGTTAATATCAATTGGGCCGTGATTAAAAAATGTTTTTGAGTTTGGGCGTACAGTGTAGTCCAAAAGGCTACTTTGGGCTCATTGTAGCATCAAAATAAAGAAGGAGAGAGAACACATGAGATATATAGGAGTACTGAGTACTGACTACCGATTATAATTAGTGGAGTCGACTGAGTAATTGAATACCCGTTCGGTACTCGACTCGAAATGTACTATCGACAACCTGCTCATAAGCTTAGCTTGTTAATCTTAAGTATCATTTCGTATTCGATTTTAGTATATTAATAACGTCTCAAATACTTAATAAAGAGTGAAAAACTAAAGTTGTTGGTAATTATCACTAATATGACGACCACAACAAATAACCTAGCACTCGCTCTAGAAACTCTGAAAGTTTAGCAAATCGAACTCGAGTATCACTTTATACTTGATTATCGAAACTACTGAATAGTTAGTATATTCAATAAAGTGCTTACCAACCAAGTGACTTAAAACATATTCCAATTCGACTGGTTGACCGCTCTAAATATAATAAATAATTTCAACTAATCATACAAAGATATTGACATAAAGATTAATTTCAATTGAAATGAATCGAAAAGATTGTTTACTGGAGTATATAAATTGACTATATGATGCCTAGTGGCGGGAATATTTGAAGTTCTTCTTAGTATGCAGCAACAATTGACCAAACATCAAGTGTAGTCATTATCTTTAAAGACTTTATGGTCCTCCAACACCATTTTGCCTGGCTTCATCTTCGTATCGTATTTGGTGTTACTATTGTAATAACATTAGTAATTTGGGAGACTGAGAAAGGAATCTCAATGCATCCAACACGAGTCAAACAAGTTTTTTATTTTGTTGCTGGATTGAGTTTGATTTTCCTGGTCTTATAGTTTTGTTGTATTCAAATATACCCCATGCATAGAACCAAATATGAAAGTTAATACACAAAGTAAGGTACTCCTTATTTAAGTACTTTATCTTCATTTTTACTAGATTACATACATTTTAATTTTTTTCTATCTCAAATTACATATCTTGAAATTTTATGTCATCTTAATTACGTTTGTCCTTCTTAGTTTGTTTAATAACACATTGACATTCACTAATGCATGGGTCAAAATCTAGGAATGTTAACTAGAAAGTTAAGCATGCTACTCAAACTATCAAACTGAGTTCATACGATCTAATTGATTAAGTGTAACTATTTGTAACGAATTCGAATCACAAATGGGATGAACTTTTAACTCCGCGTTAGCAAAGTGGTGACTAAGGACAAAGGGATTCATAAATTGCTCGATAACAACTCTAGAGACTACTGTAAAATAGGTTATTACAATATATATGTATATATATATAATATATATATATATATATATATATATATATATATATATATAACAGTAAAGACTTACGGAATATATGTTATTCCTTTTATTTCATAATAGATTACTATATACCGATTAAGAAGTTATAGTACATAATTAAAATCAAAATCAAGCATTATATACATCAGCTCTATAAATTACTTTAAAATGCGAAAATTGAAGCGAAATAAATTTCGTTCAGAATAACAATTGGTAATTACTAATTAGTGCAAACTAAAAACAGGAGGAATTTCTATTTCGGTTTAGCGAACCGAAAAACCGAGCTATTAACTAATCGATCGAGTTGAATCAACTATACGTCTGTCACCATCCAATTACAGCTGCCAGGCGTTATTCCGATTAAATCCTCCCACCTTCTTAATTTATTACCGAGCCCCCTCTTCAATTTTGCTCCTTCTTAAGCCGTCTTGAAATGTCTCAAGATTCAGACAACTGACCATAAAACAATAAATACAGTAAATAAAAACAAGAACATTAATGCTTCACTAACTTACTCACCATTGTCCGACCCCCCCCCCCCCCCCCCTTCTCCGGCGACTTTGCGTTGAACTCAACTCTTGTTGCAACTACTGAGACAACCCAATTCCGGTGACATCTCAATATTACCATTCTGCCCCCTCATTTACTCCAGTTAATGCTGTTACTTTATTGAGTTTATTTGTAGTTTTTGTTCACATTTGTGTGCTCTCATTTTAGTGCCCAACTTTAAGGAGAACCCCAAGAAAGCTTAATCATTCTTATACATCTTTAAATGTTTCAATTATTTTGTCTGAAAACCATTCTTGACAACTCTGAATTCTTGTTCACACCCAAGATTTCTTTTTCCTTGTATTGAAGTAGTTAAGAGTCAAGACTTCTTAGCTGCTGTTTAGTATTTTTTGGAATAAGGAAATGATAAGACTTTTGGGTATATTATTGCTGCTATTTACTTTGAATCCTGGTATTGTAAACGGTTTTAGCCCTTCTCTGAATGATGATGTTTTGGGGTTGATAGTGTTCAAGGCTGATCTTAGTGATCCAAAAGGGAAGTTGGTATCATGGAATGAGGATGATGATAGTCCATGTAATTGGTTTGGGGTGAAATGCAACCCGAGATCAAACAGGGTATCTGACCTTGTTCTTGATGGGTTAAACCTCTCGGGGAAGTTAGGTAGAGGCCTTCTGCAATTGCATTTTCTCCAGAAGCTTTCGCTAGCCAAGAATAATATAAGTGGGACCTTAACCCTTAGACTTGACCAGCTTACCAATCTTCGGACATTGGATTTGAGCGAGAACAGTTTAGGTGGGGAGATTCCTGGTGAGTTTTTTCAGCAATGTGGGTCTTTAAGATCGATTTCATTGGCGAAGAACAAGTTTTCGGGGCAAATTCCTGAGAGTATAGGTTCATGCTCATCTCTTGTGTCGCTGAACTTCTCGTATAATCAGTTTTCTGGAGTTTTGCCCTTTGAAACATGGCATTTTTCTGAACTTAGGTTACTTGATTTGTCCTATAATCTGCTGGAGGGTGAAATTCCGAAGGAAATTGAAGAATTACGCAACTTAAGATGGATGAATTTGGGAAACAACAAGTTTACTGGTGAAGTGTCTGATGGAATTGGACGGTGTCTGCTATTGAAGTCCATAGATCTGAGCAGTAATTCTTTTTCTGGAAGCCTTCCAAGCACAATGCAAAAGCTTAGCTTGTGTATTAATCTAACATTGAGCGGAAATTCATTTGCTGGGGAGGTGGCAGACTGGATAGGGGAACTGAGTAGTCTTGAGAACCTAGATATTTCTGGAAATAATTTTTCTGGTACACTACCAGGTTCAATTGGGAAGCTTCGTTCTCTTAAAGTGCTAAATATCTCAAAAAATGCTCTTGGTGGAAGCTTGCCAGACTCTTTGAGAGATTGTGTAAACCTTGTGGCTATCGATATCAGTCAGAACTTTTTTGTTGGTAATTTACCTGCATGGCTATTTAGATTGAGTTTACAGAAGATCATATTTTCTGAAAATAAATTAAGTGGGGGTCTAGATAGTGCAATTTCTCCATCTGTGGAGAACTCTCGCCAGAAGTGCCTAGTATTGGATATCTCTAAGAACTCATTGACCGGGGGGTTTCCTTCAGCACTAGTTTATTTTACCAGTTTGCAGGTCATGAATTTGTCCAAAAATTCACTCGTCGGAAACATTTCTGACAGTGTTGGGGAGTTGAAATCCTTAAATGTCCTTGATTTGGGAGATAATCAGCTGAATGGGAGCATTCCTCAGGCAATTGGCGGAGCTGTCTCTCTGCAAGAACTGAGACTGGATAATAACTTGTTATCAGGAAGCATTCCGTCCTCAATTGGGAACTGTTCGCGTTTGACATCTCTGTAAGTTTTCTTGATCAGCTAATACTGTCCGAGGTTCCTCACACAGTAACACCTAGCTACCTGGATGGCTGTTTCTTCCATTTACTATAGGTTGCCTCACATATGTGTTGTTAGAATGCATGTCTCGATACATGTTATTGTTGAATTAGACATTTCCTATTTAGTGATTTTTTGTTTCGTCATTTTCCATCCTTTACCCTACCTTTACAGTCGCTTGTTTTCCAAAATAATCTAGCTAGCTTGCGCACATTGTGGGTTGTATGAGATTTCGTAAGGGCTACTTCTACAAGTAAATTCATATTATTAACTTGAAACTAAATTTGTGACTCTTTCCAGATATCTATCACAGAACAACCTAAGTGGCTCAATACCTGCTACAGTCGCCAAACTTACCCATCTTCAACATGTAGACTTGTCTGTCAACAAGTTGATGGGCCCCCTACCAAAGCAGCTTGGAAATCTTGGCGACTTGATTTCCTTCAACGTATCACACAATCTGCTACAAGGAGAACTACCAGGCAGTAACTTCTTTAACACCATTCCTACTTCCTCTGTATCTGGGAACCCCTCCATCTGTGGTGCAGTTGTCAACAGGGACTGCCATACCGTCATTCCCAAACCTATTGTGCTGAACCCTGAATCAACCGATGCCAACCCTGACACTATGCCCCAGAGCTCTGGCCATGAGCGGAAAATCCTCAGCATCTCAGCAATCATAGCCATTGGTGCAGCTGCGATGATTGTTGTCGGTGTGATTGCAGTAACTGTGCTCAATCTAAGTGTACGTTCTTCAATGTCTCCATCTGCACCAGGTGTTACATTTTCTGGTGGCGAATTCTATAGCCGTTCACCCTCTTCAGATGCCAATTCTGGAAAGCTTGTAATGTTTTCAGGTGATCCTGACTTCAGCACTGGAGCCCATGCTCTGCTGAACAAGGATTGTGAGCTTGGCCGTGGCGGTTTTGGTGCTGTTTACCATACAGTTCTTAAAGATGGGCATGCAGTTGCTATTAAGAAGCTCACAGTATCGAGTCTGATAAAGTCCCAAGACGAGTTTGAAAGAGAACTTAAGAACCTCGGGAAAGTTCGTCATCCCAATCTTGTAGCAATCGAGGGTTATTACTGGACTCCATCGTTACAACTCCTGATATTTGAATTTGTTTCTGGTGGAAACTTGTACAAACATCTCCACGAAGGATCAGGTGGGACCATTTCATGGAACGAGAGGTTCAATATTATCCTTGGCACTGCTAGAGGTCTGGCTCACTTGCACCACATGAATATTATTCATTACAACATAAAATCGAGTAACATCTTGATAGACAGCTCTGGTTCCTCAAAAATATCAGATTATGGGTTAGCAAGGCTGTTGCCTACTTTGGATCGTTATGTCTTGAGTAGTAAGATCCAGAGCGCCCTTGGTTACATGGCACCTGAATTCGCTTGCAAAACTGTGAAAATAACTGAGAAATGTGATGTATATGGATTCGGAGTTTTGGTTTTGGAGACTGTTACAGGGAAGAAACCTGTAACGTACTTGGAGGATGATGTAGTTGTTCTATGCGACATGGTCAGGGGAGCTTTAGAAGAAGGCCGGGTAGAGGACTGCGTCGATGAGAGAATGCAAGGGAAGTTTCCACTTGATGAGCTAACTCCAATGATGAAATTAGGCCTCATCTGTACATCACAGGTTCCTTCAAACCGACCCGACATGGCTGAAGTGGTTAAAATATTAGAGGTGATTAGGTCTCCTGAAGGAGGTGAGGATGATTTGGTACTACTATGAGTAGAAGACTAGAGGTGTTTCAATACTGTGTGCGGCGAAGAAGAATCCATCTTATCTCAAGTTAGGAGAACTGGAGAAGCTAAGCCAGCTTTGATCATGAGTTCTTTAACTCTAATCCTTCTTGCAACCAACACTTTTGGTGCGTTAGCTTTCATATCTACATTGCTTTCTCCATTTTTCTAACTTGATTACCGGATTCTTTTTCACCAGTTCCATATGAGATCCCTATTGAATATTGTTATCTGCCATCTTCATCTATTTCCTCTACTTAATACTCATAAATTTGAGAACATGCAATGCTTGAAGCTTTACTTCACACGATATGGATGATTGTTCTATGTCATTATTCATGTGTTGAATCGGTGTTCATTAGTTCCTGAATCTGGCAATCAAATTTATCGCAATCTTCCATTTCAACCCTTTTTTAAAAATCTAGCGCCAAAGTTTGAATCCTTAGCAGTAAAACATGTCGTCTAAATTAAAATGGAAAATGTAGTTCATAAAATATTTATAACCAAGAGTTCTAGGACTAAAAAAGTTAAGGTGGTACAAATGCTTTTAAGCATGAGAAAGGAATATAAAAATCTACAACCCTGCCCTACAATATACCTTTAATAAAATGGCTGAATAAAGAAGTCTTGGAGGACCCAGGTTCCATTAGTAATTCCTGTGTGCAACAGTTGTTATGCATGAATCATAATCATTCCCATTCTACATCAAATCAAGAAAAGAATCGGATCCAATAATAATACCCCTCAGAACATTTGCATTTGGTTCTTCTTTATTCAGCACAATCATGATTCATGCATAAGATACTTGATATACCTTGCTTCTCCTTGCATCATCATGTAGTTTGCCATCCGTACAATACCACTAAACTTCGAACGGCAACAATCAGCATAACATATTTGAAAGACTTGTGATGGTTTATGAGGTCATCAATTCATCAAATTGAATAACGTACAGTCCCATGGGTTTCCGGAACGGGGTGTTACAATCAACCAACCTCTTCAACAGAGCCAGCAGGCACATCGGCAGCATTATTATTTCCCCCTGATTCATTTCCTGCAATATTGTGTGGTCTAACTCCAGCTTCAAGCAAAGATTGCCTACAAGTAGGGCAAGATGAATGTGATGCAAGCCAAAGATCTACACATCTTACATGAAACCCATGTTTACATTTTGGCAGCACTCTGACTTTTTCCCCATCTACAAACTCGCCAAGACATATTGGACATTCTGTAGCTGGAACAATGTCATTAGCCCCTGATGATCCGTAAACCGCCACCGGAATTTCCCGGAGCTTGCTCTTCTTCAGGCCCGTCATAGCTAGGCGGCGTGCAGCCATGCTGTTGGGTGATTCGAACGCAATCCTCCGGCTACATCTCAAGGCACACCTGACAATTGAATTTATCCCAAGTGCAAATATCAAAGCACATAGCAGAGCTGCTAAGATGATCACCATGTTTGTGTCGAAATTCGCTTCACTATTGGAACCATTTTCACCATGAGATCCGCCTATGCTTCCATTTTTCGACGAAGAAAACGGATTCCCGGGTTGAGAATCCATGAGAATTCTGTTTGAATTCTTATAATAAAGCCTCATCTCAGCATGCAAATTGCTCAAATAGCCAACTCTCTGAAATCTGAACTAAGCTTAAAGAAATAAGGGGAAAATGACACTTATCTTGATTTTTCAACTAACTAAAGTTATGCAAACTGAGTTGTAAAATCATTTCTGCATGCAAATTCAACAGCAAATCGAACAACAATTAAGGAGAATGAAGACAGAAAATTCATCTAAACCCCCAACTTAATGATGTTGATCAAGATTTGAGCTGTTTATTAGGAACATCATATATTTGTGATATTTCGAGAGAGGTTGTGTGTGGGGATGTGATTTATTTATTCCTTATCTTCTCCTCTTTGATATAAACTTGAAAGATTCTATCTAGATAAGGATACAATATTTCCAAAATCATTATGCGAACAATTGAGTTGAGTCCCTATATGACAAATAACTTGTATTAAGTGATTTAAGTATAACATGCAACCCCACATATAATTTATGAGCACAAAGATGTCTTGTTCAACACTCTTTACTATAGTTACCCAAAATGAAAGATTATATTGGGTGGGGTGGGGGTTGGGGGTGTTTGTGTTTATCAAGCAGGTACACTGAGAAGTACATAAAACATTATTTGTTAGAGATTTATATTGTTATAGAATTAATTAAACATCCCAAAACCAATCTAACAACTAAATTCCGCATAGGACGGATAGGATGGCGATCCACAATTCAGACTAATAATTAACTAATTATAGAGCAAACATAAGAAATAAACTAATTATAATTAGTTACTATAATTCTATAAGTCATAATTTGAATGAGAGAATATAATCTTGGTAGTAGAAAATATAATCAATCAAGCAGCAAGGTGGAAGGATATATATAAAGTAGATGCCACATGCTTATTGATAAAAGAAGAAGTGTTTGATTGTTAAGCTGTGATTTATGTGAAAACAAAATCTGCAATGGCCACCCAAATAGGCTACGGAGGTCCACATATTATATAGTCCTATCATATTCACCAATGGAGTCTTCAAGTTATTAATGAGATGATCACCACATACCCAATAATGAACCAATACATATTAATTACCATGTTACTCATTTACTACCACCTAACTCCAACTCTGGTTCTGCACTCAACTACTTTCTCCTTTGTTTTTTTCTCTTCAACAAATGAATCGTCATGTGAAAAAAGATGGGTATAGGCATTGCCCATGTTGATTGGATTTACATATGAGGCTTGATTTTAAGGAGTTCGAGTTGAAGATAGATTTAAATTTTTCTTTAAAGTAAGTAATTGAAGAATACGAAAAGGAAATAATTGAAGAACAAGAAAAGAATATATTAGAAAAGTGATCTAGATTCAAATAGACGTAGGTAATGAGCTAAGAATAATAATATGATGGTGCTGGTTAATAAAGAAATCAAACATACATAGTGTTATTTAGGCAATTTTCTCATGGACGTAAGGTGTGCTCTTAATCACCAAACACTCGGTGGAGGATGAGAAGTTGAGAACCACTATCCACGCACACACTCAAACAATGTTTTTTTAAGGAGTTAAATGATTATTTTACCTCTCAACAAAATTTTATGAAACACTATACTTACAAAGAGAAAGTAAAATAGTCATCTTACTCAACACAAAATATTATTTAGGTGATGTATATAACAGATCAGGTGGAGTGGGGGATCTATATACTAGTTTAGTACTACTCTATTAGACTAATACTATGAAGTGCTGAGCTACAGATCCAGTCCATTTCCACCCGTTTGGGTACATAAAGAAGTGAGCTAAGTAGACCACACTACAGCCTACAGGAGACCGAGCCCAGAGGCCAGAGGCATGGTTTTTTTGTTATGGGCCCGAACTCAATACGATAGTCTGATTCATTTCACTTCTGTTAAAATACGCCCTAACTATATTTATAATTCTCGTTATTTATATATCAAATCAGTTTGACGATTTTATCTAAAAATAATAATTTTGATAAATTTGATTGGAAATACACTGTGGGTCCTAATAAAATAAAAATAATACTTCCTTTATCCCTAAATGATTGACACATTTTAATTTTTCGTGGTCAACAAAATACAATTTATAATGTAAATATCTCTTATTCTACATGAGATGAATCTAACAATATCCCATATGACTATATTATTTTATTATCGTTTAATAAGAATTCATGATCAAATGTTTTAAAGTTTAACCACAAAAAGTCAAAATGTATCAATCATTTAGCCAGGGACGGAAAAAGTATATTATTACTAAAAAAAATGCATATTCTTTGTAAAAAAATTGATTATGTGAAAACTGTGTAATGTTAATATATTGAAATACGAACCCACAAACATGTGTTGGTGTTGTAGAAATATGTTTATACTACATATTTGTAACTAACGGATGATTCACAATCGCTATTCGTAGCATGCGCATTGTGTAGATCTTGACTTACGCGATGCCATGTAAACCATGCCAACCAAGTAAACTATACTAGCGAGTCTTATGTGACAAGATTGACTAAAAATATATTGATAATGAAGTCACTCACAATCTTTCGTTGACAAGCTAAGCTACTCCACCAACTTGACCACCCTTGCATATAATTTACGGTTTTTTGTTACAAATTCTAACAGGTAAGGAGACGGATGTAACTAGACGACCACAGCATTGATTCCTCATGTTACTCTAAGGACATGATCGCGTGGGAGCCATGACAGTTTCATCCATTAGTACAGTCTTTTAGTAGTAAAATCTATTCTAGATCCAACTGAGAGACACCTGTCCTTTCCATCCATCTCTTACAAAGTCAGAAAGTCTTCTTTCACTCTCCGAATCTTCCAACCAACACTCCCTCCCTCGCGCCTAAATTCTACAATGCACCCCACCCCACCCCCACCCCCAAACCCACCCACCCCCTTCCGCCCATCCCATCACCGGAGATCCCATTCAGAAGTCAACTTCCGCCTACCAGAGGACCTGGATCTCGCCGAAAGCTTCGAGGATGATGACTTGTTCAACACTTACATGGATATGGAGAAGCTTGCTGGCTCTTCGGAGAATGACGGAGGGGGAGGGGCGACGGAGAATGGGATGAGTAGGACACGTCATAGGCATAGTAATTCTGTCGATGGCTTCAGTTTTCTTGGTGAGAATGGTATTGAAGCCAAGAAAGCTATGGCTCCTGAGAAGCTTGCTGAGCTTTGGAGTCTTGATCCTAAACGAGCCAAAAGGTATCTAACACGCTCCCATCCCATGCCTATAAAGAGCCTACCATTTAAGCCTTTAATCGAGGTAAGATGATCGGATAGTATGCATCCTTAGCCTTGTCATAACAAGGAGGTTGTTTCCGAGTTGACTTGAAATGGATTTTTATTGATTTATAAGATCTGCTTTTTGTATAAAATGGATGTTTTATTGTTATAAGATCGGATCTTGAAATTGGAAAGGCAAGATCTTTGAGAATCTTGAGATCACAATGTAACAGTTGAGTTCTTGATTGCATTGTTGGTTTGTTACACGTTTAAGCTGGAAATTTTCCTTTATTTATTTATTTTTTCTAGTTTCACTTTATAATTATACTCTTTTCTGTTACTACTTTACACATCCAATGGTTAAAGTTAACAAACTTCACTATCTCAATTGACATACATAATTTTGATTTGTACTAAATATGATATGTTGATATACTTCTCAGAAAATAGTGCAACTTGTCAAAAAAAATTGAGTCAACTTGACTGTTTGAGATGGATGGAGTATTATTCTCGATTGATTGATGCAGTTTCACATTTCCGCTAGATTGGCATTTAGTCATGTTCGTTGCCTAGTTAATGGTGATTGAGATAATAGTTAGCGAAAAATAATTGATAATAGTTAGCGAAAAATAGTTTCGTGGATCAGTTTTGCTCAATAGCTCTATAACCATTTTTTTAAGTATTGTATTGTGAGATGCAAGATGCATCTTGTTTTAAGGATGGAACCATATTTTTTAGGACAAATTGTTTGTTTTGCTATTCTGTTTCGTGTTTGTTTCTTGTATTTTCTGAACTCATTGCCTGCTTAGTCACTTATTTTACCATGAGTTTTTTCGTTGGTACTGAAGATAATGCCTTTGGCTTTCTATGTATTTTTCTCAGGATTTTGGCAAATCGGCAGTCTGCTGCTCGATCGAAAGAAAGGAAAGCACGTTACATGTCTGAACTTGAAAGAAAACTTCAGTCCCTTCAAACAGAAGCCACCACACTTTCAGCTCAATTGACGTTATTCCAGGTGATTTTACGAAAAGTTTGTCATCTCCATGGTCATGTTACTGAGTTAGTTGTAAGAGATAGCTGACTCATTCAAAATGCTAAAAGAATTCCCACCTTCTGTTACTGCATACAGTTAGGGTCTATTTGACATTTTTTAAACAATGTCTAGTCTAACGCCCCCTTAGATTCTTGTATTCCTTCATTCTGGTCACATATAAGCAGTGCTCAATTCCTATTCTTGCCATGTCCCTTAGCTTTCAAGTTCCAACAATATCATTTCTGTTTCTGCTATTGATCTAGCAAAAATTAAGTGGGGACTCGCCATACGGAATCAGTGGTAAATATATCTCATGCTTGTGGGTGTACCTTCTGATTCTCTTCAACATACATTCCTGGTAGTCAACTTATCTAATAGCTTTGAATTTCTTGCATGTAGTAATATTGAACCATAGAACTTATTATGCAGAGGGATACAACAGGATTGTCAAATGAAAATACAGAACTCAAGCTTAGGTTACATGCTATGGAACAACAAGCTCAACTACGTGATGGTATGGACCTATTTGCTTTTTGTTGATAACCACTATTTAAGCTTACATTATTTTACGGTGTACTCTTTACATGCCTTTTGAGGTTTCTTTTAACTCAATACACGTTTGTCGCTTATATTTTGCTGTAGGTTCTCCAAAACGTTTTTTTAATCATATATCATGTTAGACTACACAACTACATTTGTCATCACCTTAAGCAGGATGTGCTTACTTAAAAAGTGTTCTGTCATGCTTTTGTTATTCAGCTTTGAACGAGGCCCTGAAGCAGGATGTAGAAAGATTAAGAATTGCCACTGGAGAAACTTCAGCCTCGTCTGATGCTTTTGGTTTGGGAATGCAACATGGCACCTACAACCAATCTGCCTTCTTTTCACATCAGCCACAATCTCGTCCAAATGAGTCCCAGAATTTACTAATGTCACAATATCATTCGCTCCAGTCGAATATATCTCATCACCATCCATTTCTGTCAGCTGCCAATGGCCAAGCATTCTCTACAGATCTAAAGCAGCAGGATACTCTTGGCCGCTTTCAAGGCCTTGATATAGGTGGCAGGGGACCTCAACTGATGAAGAATGACGGTCCCTCTATGTCTGCCAGTGAAAGCAGCACCACCTTCTGAAGAAGAGTTGCGGTTTTGAGCATCTCTTCCCAACACTATTTATTGAAATTGTTCATAGGCTGACCAACTAGCACTAATGATCATCATTCTTCATTTCTTTTCTTCTCTTACATTTTAGTTCCCTTTTCACTAATATTCACTTTTGATATAATTCCTAGAGAATGTGTTTTGTGCTGAAGTTGAAGGTTTTACTACGGATTCTACGAATACTCTTGTATTAAATGAATAACAATTCATAGGATTCTTTTTCATTTTTTTTAATATCAAATTACAACTCCTTGTTGTTTTCCTATTTTCATTGCTACCCAAGTTCGCCTGCAAAAGCATGTTCATATTTACCATTGATAACTCGATTATGTTCTGTTAAACAACCATCTTGTCGTTTTGTCAACACTCTCGACGGAAGATCCCTTTTGAACATTCGATAACACTCGTGTTGGTTTGAGGGTGAGCAGTCTAGTTAAAATGTCAAGATACAGTTAGGTGTATTCTCAAAATATCTATCCATGGTACTTCATCTTTGTGTTAGTATTAACTCTTACAGCATACCTTATGACTGTCTTGACAGTCGATTCATATGGACTTCTAGCTACTCTGCACTGGCAAATGGAACTTCCTTTCTCTACTCAACTTAGAGACACCGAAATGGCGGTTTAAGCCAAATTCTTCAGGTGTTTATTGGGGTAAGATTACGTATTATCCGAACCCACCATCCCGTATAGAGAAGAGCGAAAAAGATACATGGTTTTGAGCAAAGCCAACAATGCCAATTAAGTGCTTAGATTTAAAGTGATGAACTAAGTGGGCACAAATTCATGCCAACTACCAGACTAGTGCAGCTATTAATACAAAAATAAAATGAAAATTCTTAAAGAACATAGAAATATGAGCAACATAAAATGGTTGATGAGAGCATGTGCTAGTAGGTTGCAAATGACCTTCTAACAGTTGGGTAGTTCAACTTGACCTATAGCATATGAAAGCTGGTCGTTGTTATGTGACCGGAAATATTTACTCCTATCTTTAATTGCTAATTATTACTATATTCACCCGTCTCAACCAGCCCTTGTCCTATGGTAAAATGTTTCTGTGGCTAGGTTTGTAACAACTCACGCAATTATTCAAGTTATTACATTGCATTTTATGGTGTTCAGATAACATTAAAAAAGAACCTAATTGGGTGGTAAAATAATAATATTCTAAGTCCAAATATGCAAAATGTTACTTACTATATAATCCTGCCCCGGGAACTTTGACAATAATGAAAGAAGTAGACCGATTTTAAAATTGCAAGAGGCAAACTGATCAGATCGTCAAAGTTCCAGCAGGAGGAAGAATTTAAGCCTAATAAATTTGAACTTATATTAACAACTTGATGAGAGGTAAACATGAAAATTAGAGGAAAAGTCAATACACCTTGGTAGCATTATGATATGAACTTAATACACCTCAGAAAAAATGGAGGAAAATTTTAATGGAATTGAAACATGTTGAACTTTGCTAATGTAGGCCACTTGATCACTTTATATATAACCCTTGGAGACAATACTTGTTGCCTCAAGGGTTGAGCAATTTCCTTCTTTTCAACTTTGCATTAGCCTAAGACATAGAGTTCCCCCATTTTTTCTCCCTACAATGACTACTTTAGTGTTTGCACTTGTTCTACTCTTAAGCTTCACCTTAAGTTTTCAAGGAAGTTATGGTGATTATGGAGGCTGGCAAAGTGCTCATGCTACTTTCTACGGCGGTGGAGATGCTTCTGGCACTATGGGTATGTGTATCTTACATGAGCATCTTAACTTTCTGGCTATATGTATTCCTAGTAACATTGCTGTAGTGTTTGGATAATGTGCAGGAGGGGCGTGTGGATATGGGAACTTGTACAGCCAAGGCTATGGAACGAGCACAGCTGCGCTAAGTACAACCCTGTTCGATAAGGGTACAAGCTGTGGAGCGTGCTATGAGATGAAGTGCGATGATGATCCAAAATGGTGCCTCCCTGGGAGCATTACAGTCACGGCTACAAATTTCTGCCCACCGAACCTTGCATTGTCTAATGACAACGGTGGGTGGTGTAATCCTCCTCGTGAGCACTTTGACTTGGCTGAGCCCGCTTTTTTGCAGATTGCTCAATACCGTGCTGGAATAGTTCCAGTTGCTTTCCGCAGGTATGCATCATCTAACTCCCCCTTGTTCAATCTGAAGTGATAACATATACAATGACAGAAAATGCACGTTGATAAAAACGATTACCAAATTCAAGAACTGTAATGCAAGTTTGATGGTTTATTGCAGGGTGCCATGTAGGAAGAAGGGAGGAATAAGATTTACAATAAATGGTCACTCATACTTCAACTTGGTACTGATCACAAATGTTGGAGGGGCAGGAGATGTGAAGTCGGTTTCAATAAAAGGATCCAGAACAGGGTGGCAACCAATGTCAAGAAACTGGGGTCAGAACTGGCAGAGCAACTCCTACCTCAACGGTCAAGCAATCTCCGTTATGGTAACTGCTAGCGACGGTAGGACAGTGGTCAGCAACAATGTTGCACCACCTAATTGGCAATTCGGCCAAACTTTTGAAGGGGGGCAATTTTAAAGAACCCTAAAGAATAATTTGCTTGATGATATCTATTTATTGTATAGGCACTACTAAGCAGGTGTTACGAAGTTTCCGAAGGACTTGGTAGATGTCTAAGCAACTGCTTAGACCTACATATATTTATGGAACCACTGCAATATTTTCTGTCTTTTAATTTGTTTCCAGATTCACATTTGGTTAGTAGAAGCAGATAACGATATAGTACTAGCGAAAATGATACTTTGTTTGCCTCAAACAATAATTGGTTTTGTTAAATGATCGCCACATAGTTGTGTCCCAATTCCACAATTTCGGTCATAAGCTATAAACCAGGTAATTTCAAGAATTATACAATTGAGTTTGTAGGCAATCTTCACATTTGAAGCCATAGTCAACTGTAAACACAACAATGATGCTTCTCCTCCAAAAAAAATAAAACAACACTATCGCGCATTCTCTTCTTGGAGGAAAGATATACGTAGAATATGGATACAAATGAGGTCACAGATGTTAACCCTGTTTACTTCCACTACGTTGAAAGGATAGAGGCTGCTGCATGAAAACTGTTCCGACAGTTGTGTCCTGTCAGATCTATGGATATTTTTCCTTCTCCAACGCGTCTCCAATCTACTTGATCGACTCATCAAACAGTATATATTCGTCTCCAATCTACTTGATCTATAGATTCTCATACATATTACGCAAAGCAGGAAGTCTAGTACGAAAGATAACTCCTACATCCAAATAAAAAGAGAACTTGTGATAAACATCATTTTAGCATCATGTACACAATTACAAATGACAAAAGCTTAAGTATGATACTCCATTACAGCCCATACATCCAAAAAAGAGGAAAGATGAATCTATGTACCAATAAAAGCAAGTGTGTGGAAAGGTACTAAGCTGCCAATAACTGATAAAAGCCAGAAAGAAATGACTACCTGCAGATTATTCAGACGTTTGGTTAAGCCTTTCAGCATAAACTTCATACAATAGGAACAACTAAAGAAACCAAGTAGAACTCATTTACAATTTGATTACCCTGTCTCTAGGATAGGAATACTCTTGCTAACTAGTTATTTACAACACCTCGCCCCCTCCCCCGCCCACACCTAATTTCCTAGTTTCTGTTTTTGATTGGGGAAATGTCAAAACTAGTTTTATGCATGATTCAGGAAGCCATGCAGCTAAATTCTATCCAACGACAGGTGTTTTTGAATAACTTGATCCTCTACTCAGCTGAATTAGTGACTGTAAACCTCAAGTGCCCAGAAGAGATTATACAGGAATGAATTGCTCCGGCAACTGGAAGCTTGAAATTCATAGTATGGTTGCATTTCCTGATTACATCAGTCTATGTTACAAATTTTGCTGTCTGCATTAGGATGTACGGTTACAGCACCACTTCTTGCCAGGCCAACACTGTGCCAGTGTTCCGTATAATAAACACTTTCCATAGCACTAAATTTTTTAACAAGAAAGCATAGAGAACATATTCTAAGATTTCAAAAAAGCCATTGATATCAGGGCTTAACTAACCTTGAAAAAGTGGTTGAAGTCTTGGCCCAGGGTGATATCATGAGCCATAACTATCATTCGATTGATTTCAACACGAAATGAAGCAGCAGCAGAGTTGACCATTTCCTCTGACAACACTAGTTCAGGTATTTTTTCAAGCAGACTGAAAGAAAGAACCAAATCATTTGCACCCATGATAATCGATTCAAAATACAAATTTTGCTGTAGAGAAGCAATCCAATCTTACTTATTCTGAAAACCAGAATAGTTGGCATGAAGAAAGAGCATACTACTACAATCAGCAATGTGTTACAACAAACTGATAAGAATGATAATCCCGAGCACTCGAGAAACAACCAAGCTACGCAAGAAAAAAGTATGCCACAAGAGCGCTGCTGCCACCAAGGCACTTTCACTTCAGCTTCTGGAAGACAATGACAAAGTTCAATAAATATTCACACATAAACATATGTAGGTAAAATTATAATGATATAGTGTAACAACGATATAACCATAATAATGCTAGAATCATAATAGAAATGAGATGTGGAGAATACCCTTTATAACATCTACATCAGTCTTACCAATTTCTTCATCCATAAATATATTTTTAGAATGAAATGATAAATCATCCGTAATTCAAATATGACTCCTTTAAGGATAGAGAAGCATTAATTTGAAGAGTTTTTACTGTATGATCATGACACTTGAACTAAATCCAGAAATCGTTGCTAGATGATGCCCATTTAAACCGAGAATGCTACTTTAATCATCAATCAATCAATATTTCAATTTTTCTCATCTTGCTTTCGTAAAATTAATTAAACTACACTTAAATGCTACGAGTATAAAAAAGTAGACATGTAACAACTTACTTTTATCGCCACCTATGGTTATACTATTTTCATTATCATACAACTTGTAAAAGGAATCGCTCCTCCGTGTTGCCACCGATGAACGATTAAGCTCGATCTTGAATATATCTTCAGAACTCTCCATCGATGTAAAAACTCATACAGAATCCAACTATAATACTAAAAATAAAAAGTTCTCTCATCGAAATTATGCAAGTTTGGATGAGTTTAAATTGTCATGATCACTACTAATACGAATTGGAATATGATTCTTAACATTATGCATCTGTCTCTGGTTTAATAATTGGAGATGGACGGATTCTTTATAATTAATTACATTAATTTATTTTACTATTTAAAATTTGGAAGGTCCCATTTTGTTGACTGGGATTGTTCAAGTCATCAACCAACAACCATGTCCTTCGATAACAACGACGACCTTCTCCCCAAAGTTTTCACAGGCATTGACCAAGTCTAAGTCATATCACATCTGTGATCTGTGATGTGCCGGCTTCAATCATTTACCCCGTGCCCCTGGCACTCCGTTGAAGTATATAGATTTACTAAATCTATCTAACCCGACTTATGCACACCCCCAGTTATTGTGCATTGAAGTATGTTGTTGGCACTGTATTAATTTACCAATTAGTCAATTACGTTCAACGCGACTTATGCACAACAGCTCACCAATCTTCTTCAGGAAATATTTTTCCAGGGGGCGAAGTGATAAGTTGAATATTTTAGCAGAGCCATTAAATTGTGATGAAAGAGCACAGCTGAAATATCTATCGATATAGTGAAGCATGATTGACTGATTGTCCAAAAGATTGGGAATATTTGGAAGTTGATGTTTGAATACTTTTTCTACCAAAAGATTGGGAATATTCATTTGGTTCACCAAACATAGTCAACTGTTGTTTGTCTAATTGCCTTTTATAAAAATTTCAACTTCCAAGAATTGGTCTTTTCTTTCTATATGTATACATGCATGAGTTTTTCATATTGGTTTCCATCCTAACTCCACATGGATTTTACCATTTCTTGAATCTATCAGGTGATATTTGTGGTTAATTCTTCCATTGTACACAACATCATCAAGGCTAATATCCACATGTCCTAATGATTCCTGCAACGTAGTATACAAATATACGACTATAAGTTGTGTCACAAACATTTACAATTGCAATTGCAGATGAGAAGAAAGTTCTTTACCTTAGATCCACATGTTCTAATGAACCCTTTCCTCTTGCTCATAACCTCAATACGGATTTTCTCTTGTAAAGGCGGATCGTCGAGCATAAACTGGAACTCTTCATCCCACCTTGGATTGCGGTTTCTTTTGATCGACTGTGAAGAAAAAGTGCGTTAACAATGCAACAAGAGAAGAAATTTGATTTTTAAAGTGCAAGCTCTCAGGTGATATTCAGACGTGATGTAACATTTTGTGCACTATGTCTCAGTTTCGCCATCTATTCAATCTAACAGCCTAACAGCATAAGGACATAGGCTTTTTTTACATGTGCCACTCATGAAAAAAGATGGCCCTGAAGTTTGAATGAAAGGGGGACAGCTATATCTACGCATAAAACTCACCTTAGTCTTTTTGTGTTCCCCTCTGAAAATTACTTGCACATAAGGATTAGTATGATATTCTCCCTCCAGATCCTCGGCTCCTTGAGGGACAACTGAAAGTAAACCAGCTCCGCTGGGGCGCTCGTTAGTGGATGTGGAACTTCCAGTACTCCCGGAGTATCCACTAAGAAGACCACTCGAGGAATCTTCTATTCTAAATGGAGCATAGGTCATCTCCAGAACAATCTGCCCTCTTCGCTTCTTATTTTGGGGATCTTCTATATCAGTGCTCTTAAGCAAGTCCAATGTTACTTTTCTTGTCTCATTAGCTTGTAGCATTTTAAGAGGATACACCTGTTTTCCCAACCTGTCATGGCCTCCCACCTGTAAATCGGTCACATCAATCATCATTACAACCGAAGGGACCAAGATGGAAAATTCTTTACTCATAGGGAGCACCACATATGTAACAATGAAGTAGCCTAAACAATCAGCTGCAACTGTTGCAGACAAAGGATATATACCTTATCCCAGTCATACATGTATATGTTCAGCAACTGAGACTGTGGATCCTTGACAATGAGCTTAAAATTCTCATTCCATTGAGGATTCAAGGTTTTTTTTTTCACAGTAGTTTTCTTAGAAGGTGAACTATCTCCACTGAGACTGAGCTTGACGTATGGATCAGATAGTCCAATCAGGTCCATTTTCAAGAGTTTCGTTGCTCTCACCACTGTCACATGTAATATGCCTACCGGCTTCTTTGCAGCTATCCTGTAGAATTAAACGAAGGAGATACATCAGGGTTCAATAGAGGTTGTCATGATGCATTGCTCAAAGCTGCACTTGGAAGATGCTAAATTTTGTAACGAAGTAGTAGATTACGCAGATGCATCAAGTATGGGAATTTCCAGGAACTTTGGCCACAGATAAAGGAGTGATATTTGTTTTCTGATAGTCTCCTGCACAAACAACCAAAATCAACAAATATGTTCGTTGATAGTATAAGCTCCAGGGAGCTTCACATCGAGTACACGTGGAAGTTAATCTCATCATTATTTGAAAGAATTATCAATATAACACCTGAACATAGCGGTAGAGGCCAGGAACAGCCATAATGTCTCCACCAAGCACCTTCAGTCCAAAATCTACATTTGGCTGCCAATTGAAGGGGACTGTTAGGCAATCCGTTAAAACCATAAATAAAAATAGAAGCAAGTAGCCTCGATTACCTTCTCCATTAATGTAACCATTATATTCCCAAAGCAAGGAATGGTTGGCACGAGAGGTTGCAAAGTTATCCGTGGTGCTGTAGATACTTGCAAGTCTATTAACTGAAGTGAACAATCTAAATCATTCTCTCAAAAAGTTCCATTATGGAATATTGTCGTATTGATTACTGACCTGAAACTTCACTTGAATTGACGATATTGTCAATCTAACAATTATATTTGGATTGCCTGCCCAATACATTACTGGTTCCATGACAAGCTCTTTGTCGTTTGTCTCACAGACTTTCAGACCTGCCAAGAAAAAATTATTAAAACATATACTTCTGCCAAACTACTACGGAGTATTACATTCTTATATGTAACAAACATTGAACAATTATTTAAGGACAAATCTGAATTGTCCAATATCACACTTGCTTTGCCTTGATACTACACTAGTCACTAGGTACATAAAGGTGAAACCGGAGAACATTTCCCTTAGTTTTGAATTAAGAATGGTTTTAGATGATTTAACATTGTAATTACTCGACACCAGTCAATAGATATTGCATATATTTACATAGTCAATGCAAACTGAGCACTTACCATGAAATGTTGGAGGAACACTTCCAAGTGTTAATGTCTCAAACTCTATGGATTCTACCTTAAACTTTCCAGTATATTCATCAAAGATGGGCTTGGCTGTGCTTCTGATCATACCGCATATTGCCTGTTAAGTGCCGAAACTAACATTCCGGTGATTCCACAAAAATTCAGCATATCAATCAAATATAAAGTCTACTATAATTACCTTATCAAGGTATGGCCACATATGGCATATAAATTTGTTTAACCAGTCAACCTGTACATCAGATACATGCGTTGAAGTTTAGAATGAAAAGTAACAAACATTTAAGTTGATAGAAATTCATAAGTCTACTGATGAAAATTACTCTGTCGTAATCAGGCCTCTTCACCCAGAACGGAATCTCCGGCATAAGATCTTCCATTCTTGTAGCGTCAAGCTCTTCAAGCGGCTTCAAAAGCGGGTTCTGTGAACATTCATTTCATACATAAGTTTTTTGCAAGAGTGCCATCGACTTTAAATTATAACCATACCTCCTCTCCCTCGCTCCACCCAACCCAAAAGAATCTATAATGTTTAGGATTGAACTATTGACATTTATACATATAAGTGAGTACCTAACTACTCTACCAAAACTATCACCAAAATTGACCCGTTCTTTTTCAATAGCTAAAACTCAAAACACTTCAAGATGACTAAAACCGAAAAATCGGTCCATATCCACATCAAAACAATTCAGCTGGATATAACAAGAAGTTGGCAAATATTCAATTATAAAACCACAGTTAGCAGATAATCAAAACATTATTACTGGTGCAGAAAACAACTCATGCATAATGCATTGATGTAAGTATATAGCATAACATAGATATGAATACTAATACATGATCAATACCTCAACATCAACCGGCTCGGAATATATGAAGAAATAGAAACCAATAACAATTCCAACAAGAGAGCCAATTCCAAACCCAAGAATTCCCAGAATAATACCTAAAAACCCCATTTCTTGTATTGTTTCTGCAAACTTAAACCAAACTTAAGTTTGCAGAAACAGGGGATGAATGTGAAGTGAAATAACAATGGTCTTAAATGAACAAAAACACAAAAATTGAAGATGGGTTCTCTAGATAAAATCAAGGCTTGGATCACACGTAACGAAAGAGACAAACGAAACAACCAAATGGAAGTTCTTTAGCTTAGAAAACATCGGACAAACAATATGAAACACAAAAGTACAAGATGTCTCTTAATATTTGCATAAAAAACATCATATTTGAGTCGCTTTCCGAGGACTAGGAAATGGAAACGAAAACGGTAATGTGTAGTGTAGAGTATGATTTTTATCGTATAATGGTATTTCAAGAAATTGGAATTAAATTATGCTTGGCGAAATAAATGTTGCATTATCGAACTGGATTTAACGCCATGTTAACTAGATATTCTTAATGGCAAAGCATCTTAATGAATTCTTGATTGTAGCAACTTATTTGGCCTCGAGCCCTCGACAGTTGACAGTATATGACTGTTAAAAATGTTGATACATTTATTATGTAAACACTCATTTTTAGATGTTTGATTGTTTTTTTAAAAATTGTTTTGGTTTTCTTACTTGTTTAGTCTTCCAATTTTATATTCCAATCGAAAAAATTCCAATTTCTTACTTGTAAACACTCATTTTTAGATGTTTGATTGTAGCAAATAGTATCTAGTTTTTTTGTTAATTTGTTAAGTTGTTGTTTCCAATCGAAACATTTTCGTTTCTCTTGATTGAGAAGTTGGCCGATTCTTGAATATGATACGTAGTAAATTTGTTAGAATTTTTTTGATTTTAGCACTTCTTTCCAACTTAGCATAATCGTTACCAAGCTACTAATACTCTCTCCGTCCCTAAGTGATTGATACATTTTGACTATACGTTGATCAAATTTTATAATTCTCATTAAACAATAGTAAATATTGTAGTCATATGATATCCTGTTAGATTCATCTCAATGTATATTTTTGAAATATTAACTTCTTATAATTTTCTCATATGTAGAATATGAGATATTTATGTTTGAAATCGTGTTTTGTTGACCATTAGGAGTCAAAATGTATCAATCATTTAGAGACGAAAGGAGTAATACATTTGCTGAACCAGTCAAATACTAAATATATTTCAAACATTATAATACAAATCAATAATATATAAAATTTAAAGCATAATAAATACTCCATATTAAATAGGATTTGGCTGAGAAACCCTGATAATATACCTTATTTGGTCATTGTAGCTTGTAAGATCACAAATTATAATATATTTAAAAGTTCAATAGATATCAGTTCTTGAACATTTTTTAATAGTAAAAATTAGATATCCTCCCCAATTTATGTTTGTGGGGATTCATATTTTGTTTAGCTAAATAGTAGTATTCAGTTATCCAAGCTAAACAAATATTTTGACACAATTAATAATCGCTCCGTTCCTAAATAATTGGTTCATTTTGACTTTCATGATCAACAAAATACGATTTAAAATGCAAATATCTTTTATTGTACATGCAAAAAAAATTCTAAAAAGTTGATATTTCGAAAATATATGTTGAGACGAATCAAACAAGATCTCACATGACTACATTATTTCTTATCGTTTAATGAGAATTCTTGATCAAAATTTCGAAAGTTAACCATAAAAGTCAAAATATACCAATCATTTATGAACGGAAGGAGTATTTGTTTAGATATTATATACACCCTCCGTTTTTTATGTTGTTATTATAGACAAAAAAAAATATTTTAAAATATATGTCATTTTAAAATATATATACACCCTCCGTTTTTTATGTTGTTAAATAACACCGGTCAATAAAATGGTGTAAATAGTAACAATAACATACATACGCCACCGAATGACTAAACTAAACACATTTTCACTCTTTCTTCTTCATCTTCATCCATTATCACCACCATCACACAACCACCCCCCTTTCTAACCTCCATTTCCATAAAATAATTCTTAGTTGATGTGAAAGTTGTTATAATGACAGGGAAAAAAAACGGAAGTAGAACAAATTATTGATATACAAAAATTTGTAATTTATGATGTATATATTGTTATTTTCATACAAACTAAATGAAAAAACATGTTTTTTTTACTAGATTACAAAAAACTAACATCGTAATTCATAACAGTGCTTTAAACGAGCAGAATGTGAGCGGGTACCTGGTTACCCAGTCCGATTACGAATATGTTACCCAATCCGGTCCCGTTGTCTAGCCCAAATTTGAATGTGGACTATATTAAATTGGAGATTTGTTTGGTTAAAAAAATTTATTTGTGGTTAAAATTTAAAATATGTAATAAAAAGATATTTTATTTATTTATTATTGAGTAATTTGTCTAGCGGTATCAAGTTTACTTCATAAGTTATCACGTAAAATAATTACACGAGTACTTCACAATCAAACTGTGTTTTATCAAACCCCACAAATAGCCAATTTCGAATTATATGGTCCATTAAAAAGTCTAATCGTTGCCAACAGATTCTAGAAAAAGTCCAATTCATTCTAATTGATGAACAGATTCTAAAAAAAAGTCTAATTGATGAACAACTCATATTCTTATTGCACAGTAATCGAGTAATTTGTCTAGCGGTCTGAAGTTTACTCCATAAGTTATCACGTAAAATAATTACTTGAGTACTGCACATTAAGAATATGAGCTGTTCATTAAACTGTGTTTTATCGAACCCGACATATAACGAATTTTGAATTACGTGGTCCATTAAAAAAGTCTAATCGTTGCCAACATATTCTAGAAAAAATCCAATTCATTGCTAATATAAACATCAAGGTATTCAGTTATATGTTGAATTACCCAATATAAACATCAAAGTCAAATTGTCTAATTGGAATTTGGACTAATTACAGAGATGATCACCTATATATATTTATCAAAATATTTTCAGTCGATCATTTGTGATTCAAAACATTCTAGTCGATCACCTATTTTTCGAAAGTGTTAGTTGATCAAATAATCTATCAACAAATCGTTGAAGTTATCATATGAGAAACACATTAGTTTTCATTTATGATGTGTTTTATCATTTCAGTTATTCATAAGTTTAACAAAAGTAATTAATGTGAGGGATAATCACAACTCTTTCAAAAAGTCCAAATTGATAACAGAGCATGAAGTTTGTCAACACCACAAATTCCGAACTAAATATTGCAGAATCAAAACCACATACCTACTCTTTTCAAGAAATCAAGAACTCAAGTGGACGTGCATTTGCAAATTGCAAGCAACAATTTGTCATCTCAACTCTCACCAATTTAACAATCAAATACATTTGCACTATCATCTTCTATTTTGAGGCGGCGCATGAGAAAGCCTTGGGGGCTTTCGACGAATTTGGACAAGGACCCATCCAGTCACTCAAATTTCTATCATGTTTGCTAGTATTTTTATTCGATCATTTACACGTAATTTTAATTTAATTTATATATAATTAGCAACGGGGAAATTTTTTTAAAAAGAAATTTAACGCCCATATGGCCATATTCTCCATAATTGTAATTTTTAAGAGGAAAATTTAATGAAAATATTTATTTTCTATAAATATTATATACAAAAACTATTCATCGGTATCAAATATATATATCTTCATTTTTTAAAAGTAGCTTTGCAGAGATGTTATGTTATTATGCACATTACTTTAACCTTAGTTAATACTTCATCCTTTTCTTTAGTCGTCATTATAGCTTTTTTTCACGTCAATTAAGAAACGATAACACTTTACACATATATCCATAATTAATGAATAATTATACTCCCTGTGTATTAGTATTTTATATTTTAATAATACATTAAGTAGGGGCTTAAAAGGAAAAATAATATTAAACAGTGCATTGAAATTGTAAAATTTCAACTAAAAAATAGGGGAGTAACATATAATAATATAAAATGTTATGGGTATTTGTTAAAGTAATTTCTTAGGACTTGATCAATTTTCTTACATGTGCAATTGATGATAAGTAGTTAAACACATAACCTTTCGGCGTAACAAATTAATAAGAAATCGGATCCTAAGATAAAACCTTTATTTACGTATCTAAATACCTAAATAAGAAATTGTGGTTATTATCGTTTTGATCATTTTGAAATGTCAATGATATCGATTGAGAGCAGCAAATATCTAAAACCCACACCTATAGGCTATATATAATGCCCCATATGCAACCTGGATAATGTTCTCAATCTCTAATCAGAACAAACAAGATCAACTCCTAAAAGATTGTAAGGCAATGGATCAAAACTATCCCATTCTATCCTCAATCCTAGGCTTCACAATATTTTCATTTTTGTTTGTATTCTTACTCTTAAGAAAGCCAAAAAAGCTTCTTCTTCCTCCAGGGCCTTATCCTCTCCCCATAATAGGAAATCTTCACATGCTTGATGTTGTCAAACCTCACCAATCTCTAGCCAAACTCTCACAAAAACATGGTCCTATTATGTGCCTAAAATTAGGACAAGTAACAACTATCGTCATCACTTCACCACTCATGGCTAAAGAAGTTCTTCAAAAACAAGACTTGGCTTTTTGCAACAGATACGTCAGAACCGCAGGGGAAGCACTCCACCATAATCATTCCTCTGTCATTTGGTTGCCCGTGGCACAACGTTGGCGTCTCCATCGACGAATCATGAACTCCAACCTCTTTTCTAGCAGCAAGCTTGACGCAAACGAGCACCTGCGTTTGAACAAGGTTGAGGAGCTCATCGAGTACTGCAAAAGGAAAAGTCAAACTGGTGAGGCTGTGAATATTCGATCTGCTGTTTTTACGACTATGGTAAATTTGATATCCAATTTGATCTTCTCGAAAGACTTGAGCGACCCTTTTCATTTGGAAGCTCAGGATGAATTCAAGACTTTGATTAAAGATAATGTGGAAATAATTGGGAAAAATAATATGGGGGATTTGTTTCCAGTGCTTAAGAAGTTTGATCCTCAGGGCATAAAGGCACACATGGAACATATACTTGGTCAATGTCGTAAAGTTTTTAGTGACTTGATTGATGAACGTTTGGAACAAACAAAATCTCAACCTAGTGTTGTATACAATGATGTCTTGAATATTCTTTTGTCCGCGATTGATCAAGAAGAAGATCCAGAAGAATTTGATAAAGATCAATTTTGGCATTTGTGTGTGGTATGTCACTTACTCGTTTCAGTAGACTCTTAACAATTTTCATACTAATTATTTACAAATTCTATTGCTTCATTCTCATTACATTATGTACTATCTAACTACTATACTTTAACATAAAACAATAATTCTAAAGTCAAAAGGGCATTAGTGAACCTATAAGCTTCAAAATAACTTAAATATGACAATCAAAACAATACTCCCTCCAATCCAAAAATATTATCTTTCTAAACATTTCACATACATTAAGAAGCAATCATTACATTCAGAATTTCCATCTATACCCCTATAAAGCAATCATTAATAATCCACTTTTCAATTAACTATATGATACAATCATTACTTTTTAGGGATATTAAGAGAAAAAGTGATACATTGTGCATTGATTTATGTAAAAAGACAATATTTTTGGATATTCTTGAAATGTCTAGAAAGACATTATTTTTGAGAACTAAATAATAACCTCGACCTACTTTATGGGACATTTTGGGCAATTGACTAAAAAATCTATCACCAATCAAATATTAAAAATTATTAAAGACCCCATTAAAAGAACCCTAAATGTAATCCTTAAGCATTGATCGGATTGTTGCAATAGTGTTCATCGTTGGTTACATCTTGATATGTATAGGATTTATTTTCTGCCGGAATCGACACAATGACGGATACAACAGAATGGGCAATGTCAGAATTACTTAGAAATCCAGAAACCATGAGAACATCCAAAGAGGAGCTTGTCCGAATGATTGGAAAGAGTAAACAACTCAAAGAAGTTGATATTGCTCGTTTGCCTTATTTGTCGAGTATCATAAAGGAAACTCTAAGGCTACATCCACCAGCACCACTCTTGATCCCCCGAAAAACAGAGGAAGCAGTTCAACTATGTGGCTATACTATCCCAGAAAACTCCCAGATTCTAGTAAATGTTTGGGCAATTGGAAGAGATTCGAAGATTTGGGAACATGGCTCAGAGTTTCGACCCCAAGTGTTTTTGGAGTCGGAGATTGATTTTCGAGGTCGAAACTTTGAGCTTTTACCTTTTGGAGCAGGCAGAAGAATTTGTCCAGGTTTACCACTAGCAGCGAAAATGTTGCCATGTATTTTGGGATCATTGATAAACGTTTTGGAATGGAAATTGGATGGCGATATATCCCCCAGGAACTGGACATGGAAGAAGGCCCTGGCATTACATTGCCTAGGGCTCATCCTTTAAAAGCCATACCATGTCCCCTCTAAATAAATACTCCCTCCGTCCCTAAAAGATTGTCATATTTTGACTTTTGGTAGTCAACAAAACACGATTTAAAATATAAATATATATTATTCTATATACGAAAAAATTATAAAAAGTTAATATTTCAAAAATATATATTGAGTCGAATCTAACAAGGTCCCACAAGACTCTATTATTTCTTACTCCCTCCGTTCTCTTTTACTTGTCGTCCTAGCCTTAAATTTTTGTTTCTAAATAGTTGTCGTTTTAGCATAATTAATTACAAATTTATATTTTCAATGTTCCTTTTAATTACTTTTTACTTTGAATTTATCAACCAACCAATTATATAGTCTCAATTGATTGTAATTTTACATTTTCAATGTATTTTTTGACTCTCTTTTACTTTTTCTTAATCTATGTGCAAATGGCTAGAACGATAAGTAAAAGAGAACGGAGGGAGTATTGTTTAATGAGAATTCATGATCAAATTTTGTAATGTTTGACTAACAAAAGTAAAAATGTGACAATCTTTTAGGGACGGAGGGAGTATAAATAATGTGTGTCCTTCTATATTACTTTTGTAACGGAAGATCTGCAACCGCTACTCGTAGAGTGTGCATTTGGTCTATATTACTATTATGCAGTGAAATGTTATGTTTTACGAGTACTTTTTACTCCATTACCATAGTTATTATGTACAAAACGCATGGCATGGTACTTGGTAATGTATTGGCAGATTTGTTGCATAATTGTGTAAGCACGAAACTGAATTAATTCTTTACTTTATAAGTGCAAAACATTAAGTAATTGTTTTCTAATTTTGATATAATTAAGTAATTGTTTAATTTCCGTCAAAATCCCTCCTTACGGTTCTCCACACGATGTTCACATTTTAATACCCCTAAATCCCTAATTCCCATACAATCTCTATACAAAATATATAAATAATGCCTTTGACATCTTATCAATACATCCAAATTCATATATCTATTATAACACATCAATTTTATTTGAACACTTAGAAATTCAAAACAAATAAAATATAGAATAGATGGCGTCTAAAAGAACTAATGCAGTGGTCTTGATATGTTTATTAGTGGTAATAATAATGTTGAATATACATGTTAGCAATGCAATACCAAATTGTGTTACAACTTGTATGCCAAGTTGCATGCAACAAGTCCCAGGAAGCTTGTCAGCCTGCCTGCCAACAATATTGCCAACAAATTCAATAGACTATCTAATTAATCTAATTATATTTCAACGTTCATTATCCTCATGATCGATCTGAATATCATTTTGGTTTGAAGAGAGCAATTTTTGCGACCCCAAGGATATAATGTTATTTTGTAATATTATCTGGATCCTTAATATATAGTACGCAAGATTTTTATGTTCAAGATTTATATGTTCAAATAGAGTGATAGAGTATCATCAAGATTTTTTTTTGTATACAAATTCATGTGGTACACACAAAAATTAGCTGTGTAATAGGAGTAATAATTTTGTATCCATATACAATATAAATTGATATGAAGTACAAGAACAACTATTGAATAACGAGGTTGAAATTATATGGAGTATTTCGTGTTACTCCATAAGCTATCATGTAAATTAATTACTCGAATATTGCACAATAAAAATATGAGTTGTTCATCAAATTGTGTTTTATCAAACATGACAAATTTCGAATTACGTTGTCCGTTAAAAAAGTCTAATCGTTACCAACATATTCTAGAAAAAGTTCAATTCATTGCCAACAGATTCTAGAAAAAGTCTAATTCATTGTCAATATAAACATCAAGGTATTCAGTTATATGTTTGAATCACCCAATATAAACATCAAAGTCAAATTGTCTAATTCGAAATGGACTAATTACAGAGACGATCATCTATATTTATCAAATGTTTTCAGTCGATCACCTATGATTCAAAATATTCTAATCGATCACCTATTTTTCGAAAGTGCTAGTTGATCAAATGCTTTATCAACAAATCTTTGAAATTATCATATGAGAAACACGTGACTTTTGATTTATGGTATCTTTTATCATTTCAGTTATTCATAAATTCAATAAAATAATTAGTGTGAAGGATGATCACAATTCTTTCAAAAAGTCCCAGTTGATAACAGAACATGAAATTTGTCAAACACCACAAATTCAGAACTCAATTATCAGAATTTAAAACCACATACCTGGAAAGACAATTAATATGTGTGGACTATTTTTGAACAAGTGAATGAAGCAATCAGCTCAAAACTCTCTCTCAAACCCTCTGTTCTCATCACCAAAACCCTTTGCCGCCTCATTTTCATCTCCCACATCAGATCCACTCGCCGTAACAAGAAAACGAGGCCGTGAAGATGATGAAGAGGAGCTTATCGAGTGGGCATCATCATCAATCCCGCCTCACAAAAAACTGAGAAACGAGTTCGCTCTCAATCCTTCTCAGGCTGTGATACATCAAAGCTCTGTTCCACAGAGGCTTTCTCGCCATCTCCCACCTGCCTTACCATTGCACGCGTCTAGCATCTCGAATTGCGATGACAAAGCTGAGTTATTGAAGCCAAAACATAAATTGTTGGTTCGAATCGATAACAATAATGGTAGCAAGCCTGAAACCAGGGAGGAATCGAATCTGAATTGGGCATAATCATGTCGGGAGCTAAAGTCGATTACATCAAGGCGAACGAGACATCGCTGCTGCAAAACAGTTCTATTGCACCTGAACCTACTAATCATGTTGCAACAGGAACAAACAAGCCTGCTTTAAAGGAAATTCCTACAATTCTTTTTGCAAAGAGTGGTGAATTTATTTCTGTCAAACTCAACAATTCAATTTCTTCTCAGGAGGTTAGTGAAACTTCACTTGATAACTCTCGCTTAATTGCTTACAAAGTTAAAAACTCAGGGAAAATCTTAAAAATTGATTCTAGAATTATCAATCCTCCTTCTATCGCTAAGACTTCGATTAAAGTAATTGATGATGTTAGTTGCTTACAACAAAAAAATTCTGAATATAGTGCTGAAAATATAGTTGTGGTTAGTTGC
Organism: Echium plantagineum; assembly: GCA_003412495.2. Classification (NCBI taxonomy): domain Eukaryota; kingdom Viridiplantae; phylum Streptophyta; class Magnoliopsida; order Boraginales; family Boraginaceae; genus Echium; species Echium plantagineum. Next base: position 5,596,978 of record CM016561.1, read on the forward strand.
AATAATGCTGAGGAGAAGCTTATTGAGCCCACTAGTTTAAATTGTTATTTAACATCAAAACTAGATGCTATGTTACACTCAAACCCGCTAAAAAATCTTCCAAAAGAACTACAAAAAATTAGTTCACATAAGAAGGCTTGCCGTTTTCTTTTAGAAGAAATAAATTTAGTAAGTTTGAACTCTTCTAATGATATACATCATATAACCAATAAAATTAACTTCCTGGCCCAATCCCCTAATTCAAAGAACATTGAGGATAATATGGATAATAGGCACCCACAAAATGAACTAGGCGATATCTCTGATAAATAGTTAGTCTTAAAATCCCTGTTAGAATTGGTAAGAAACGCAAGAGGGTTGTAGAAGACTTTAGGAGTGATGCATTCAATATCAATGATGGATCAATCATGGAGGAATCGCAACGCCCTGCTAAAAGATCTAGACATAGGAGCTATCAAAGTTCTTCTTTAATATATCTCATCATTTTGAGGATTTGCCTCGACTAGAAACAGCCACAGATACGGGTGAGTTCACACGCCAAGAGTTATTGGACTGGCTTGGTACGGACCGTGCTCAGTGGGTGGATGAAATGGTCACTCTAGCAGCCCTCCACAACTTGAGTCTTCAGGAGATAATTGATTTACACTTGGATAGGGCGTTGCATGAGTTGCCAGGGAATAATCAGCAACAGATGATGGATCATTGCCCTTACATAACCTTACCAATGTCATAAGAATGGATTATCGCTCGGAATGGACTGCCCTAAAACAACAACTCGGACAGAGGAAGGCTATGGATGATACTCCCACTCTTCGAGCACTCCAGAAGCACAGCCCAACAAACGGGCAAAGATGAGGAAATTTCAAAGATCACCTCCTACCAGGGTGCTCACTCTTGAGGAGCTCTTAGCTCCTTCCAAAAGGTATGCACTTAAACCCCCTAATAAATGCCGTACATCCTTCCATCATCATATCACCCTTGTGTTGTAATCATATGTTGGATCCTGACATAGATTATTCCTTAATTATACATAATCTCCAGCTGAGGGTTTTGGTGGTTGTCTCTCAACACCCCACTATCCTCCTTAATCTTTTAAGCTGGAACGTCGTGGAATTCGTTCTTCTACGACAGTTTAAGTTGTTAACTTCCTTTACTAACTCGTACAAGCCTGATATTTGTTTATTATGGAACCATGGGACCTAAACACATAGTAGATAACTTACTAAAAAAACTACATTATTCCCACCTTATGGCATAGATTCTTGTGGGAAAAGTGGGGGTATCTGGATAGGTTTAAATTCTAATGTCCAACACTCTTTGCTAGTTAATTCACAAAATATGTTTTTACGTGTCT